>OU426981.1:22491407-22902931 GCA_911387785.2 Aelia acuminata
TTTATTAAATGAAATTTAATATTATGAAATGAAATGAAATGAAATGAAATGAAAAATAATTTTATTATCCTGGGACTGATGTCCCTTTAGAATAAATTTTACATCCATAACATAGAGATCTAGCCAGTGTGGCCATATGTGAATGATATTAAATATTTACAAATATAGTTTACAAATAATATTTACAGAAAGAAAAAATAAATAAATAAGACAGAAACAAAAAATAAATAAGATAAGACAGAAACAAAAAATAAATAAAATAAGACAGAAACAAAAGTGCATTCCTTCATGAAAATAATCTTTAAGACAACGGAATATAATAAAACGGCCTGAGTACAACGATAAGATATTTTCTAATAGAAATCATTCTAAAAAGAGTTGCTTCCAAAGCTCTATTATGTCCCTTCAGTGATCAGTAGTTGGTTTGGGAGTTGAATAGGAAATCGAAGAGGAGGATTTGAAAGTGGATGCAGATGAAGCGTGTCGGATATTAGAGGGGATAGTGTTCCAGAGGGATACGGCTTGCATTATGAAGGATTTTTCATAAGTTTCAGTTCGATGAGGAGGAGGATAGAGATCGGAGGTACGGGACCTGGTTGGGCGGGATTGAATGGAAGATTTGAATTGCAGATTCTGTAGGATGTAGGAGGGTTGTTGAGCTCTGATGGCCTGGTATAAGAAGGAAGCCAGTATGTACCGACGACGGTAGGAGGGGTAGAGCCACTTTAACTCGGCGTAATACTGGGTTATATGCGTATCTCTTGGGATCCCAAAGACAAAACGTATTGTGCAATTCATTAGGCGTTTAAGTTTGGCTTCAAGTTCCCCGGACAGTCCGCCGTACACCATACAGCCGTAGTCAAAGTGGGGAAAGATGAGAGAAGAGACTAGGAGTTGGCGGGTTTTGAATGGAAGAAGATATTGTAGACGGTTGAGCTGTTTTAGGGTAGAGACAGTACGACGGGAAATTTGTGAGATGTGGGGTTTCCATGAGAGGGATTGATCAAAGGTAACGCCTAGGTTTTTAACGGAATTGTGGAATGAGATAGAGATGTTGTTCAGCACTAGGTTTGGAGCAAGAGGGGTTGATTTGAGGAGAGAGGGAGATCCAATCAGGATGGCTTTCGTCTTCTCGGCGTTTAAGGTGAGGTTGTTGAGGTTTGCCCAAGCGCAAATTCCGTCGATATCTTCCTGGAGTTTTTGGATGGCACCTGGGGAATCAGCGGGGTCAAAGGAGAGGTAAATCTGGACGTCATCGGCATACATATGGTATTGACAGTGGTGGATGGAGGATGGGAGGTCATTAATATAGATAGAAAATAGGGTGGGGGATAAAGAGGAACCCTGAGGTACACCTTTAGACAATGGCAGAGGCTTTGACGGGGGTTTGTCAGGGACTGCCACAAATATGGATTTGAATGCCATAATTCCATACTTCCAATAACTTATCAACGCCAATTACAATGTGAAAAATGTTCATTGAGCTGTCTCTTTAAATAAAGAAAAAACATTTCAGAAATATGATAAAGGGTTATTTACCTCCGTGATACGGATATATATATATATATATATATATAAATGGTAGAGCTGTTCAAACTTTTATAATAAAAAATAAAAAATAAAAAAAACATACGAAAATGAAAGAAAAAATATAAAAAGAATAATCACAAGAAGATTAATGTTTTACATCAGGAAGCAGGACTCTTAAAATTGTATAGTTAAAAACTGTCTACCTTAATTACTTCGCATAAAAACATTAAAATATGAAAAAATACATAAATAAGAATATTAGATTATATTAATAATAATTTCACTTTCAGATCACCATTTGAACGTATGGGGTTACCATGATCTGAAAATAAAATCAATATTAAATAAGGTATAATATTTACTTGCATATATACTCTTAAAAAAGTAAAAAAAAGAAATATTGAATATAATTCTGTGGGTATAGCACTATCTATGGCAGACCCCATCAAATATATATATATTTTTTTGAAGAAAAAAAGTGTCACATCAATAACGAAGATCGAAAATTGGTGGAAAAAATCTTGATAGAGGGCTTTTAGCGGTAATTGCAGTTTGATTGAAGACCTTTTTCTTCTCTGGTAATTAGAACCAATGGTGGTCATTACGGTCTCACCCGGGCCGGAAAAGGTCGCGAGGGGAGGAAACAAAGAGAGGGGGAAGAGGGAGGGAGAAAGGGGAAAAAAGAGGGAGTGAAAGAGAGAGTTTGAGTGAGAGAGAGAGAGAGAGAGAGAGAGAGAGAGAGAGAGAGAGAGAGAGAGAGAGAGAGATGTGGGCAGGGAGCGAGACCAAAGACTAAATGACAAGGAGAAAAAACATTGCACGCTCTGTCAACCCAAAATTCTATCACATCATGTCCTGCCTTCTTATTTCCGTCTTACTGTCAGATTTTAATCAAGCGATGTGTAATAAACTTTTTATCTTATATATGTTTTAATATACATATATTTTACATTATATATATATATATATTATAATCCTATATTTGATTATAGGAGGAATAGCTAGAATTAATAAATTTATTACGTTTAGAATGGTAGATCATAGGCAAGGCATTGAATATGGCAAGGAGATATTCCTTAGGACAAGAAAAGGACAATTTTCAAAAATTCGTAGCTACCAAAGTACTCCAATATACAGGTTGAAATTTTTACAGGAGCTTTATGATGCAAGTAAGCATAACATGTAAAAAAATAAGAATTTTATTAAGTCCCCCAACGGAGATATTACAGCCTAAATTGAACCAAAAATTCAAAACTTTGAAGTTTGAAAAAAAGACGAATATCAGGGTTAAGAGTACTTTTAATGATAGCTACTTAGTTAGGTTTACTAACATTCTAAAAATCAGCTTTAATGTACCTCCCCTTATACCCAAAAGTTACCCTCAAAAACGGTCTTTTGAGAAATTAAAGCAGTTGTTTCAATAGTAGTTTTCATGTATTGGACTTCCACATATTCAAAGAGCACACAATAGATAGAGCAGATTGTAAGGAAAATAATCGTGTTTGAATTATTAGTCTATGACATACCGGTCTTGAGAAAATGAGTTTTGCGTTAGAGCTTACAACCTCAAAAATCGACCTGCATGGTGAATCAAAGATGGCTGCCATATTGAAACGGTTGACCCTACAAAATTTCTAAAATTTGTTTTTAACTACTGACTCCATACTTAACTGGTGGTAAAAATATAATTTTTTTCTAAAACGGTCGAACAAGCAAATTATTTTTTCTCTTCTTCTTCTTCTTCCTCGGTAGTGCCTTTCAGCGTGGAGGTCCCTCGGTCCATGCATGCCAAGCCTCTCGATCTCGTGCCATAGCCTTCATTGCATTTAGTGGCCTGTTTCGCTTTTGGCCAATTCTACTAATGTGGTCTATCCACTGCCTTCTTGGTCGACCTCTTGGTCGTTTCCCTATGGGCACAGCTTCGAAGAATTTTCGGGGATCACGGTTCTCGTCCATCCTGCAGAGGTGTCCAAACCATCGAAGATGGCTGTTAGCTGTTAGCATTATTTTTTCTCAACCATTTCAAATGGATTGACCCGCACCAACATAAATCGGCTCTTTTTTAAAGCTTTGACGTAGTGTGGTATGCATAAAAAACGGATAACTACGTTGGACACTAAACTTCATATAAAAAAAAAGTTCTGACTATTGCAACACTTCAATAAGTTTTATAAACAGACGTGAATCAATATAAAAATCGTTACCTCATCTCGTCCCAAAGGATAAAATAATTTAAATTTTCGGTGATTCAAATTTATTTGTAAATTCAGCTAAAAAATATATGATTATTACATTTAAAAATGATGCCCTTCGGGAACCTTATTTTTCGGAAACAAACCTCTGGACTGTAAAGAGGTGACAAGTGAAAAAGAAAAAAATCTGGTGCGTGCTCGCAACACACAACTTTCACTTACCAAATTACTTAGATTAGAAATTAATGCGTTTTGTTAATTGCCACTTCTCAAAAGAACAGAACGGGTTTAATTATGAACAATGGTCTGTCAAAGTACTCCGCATGCGTGGGCTCAACGAGTTTTATGAGTTGACTGAATATTTTTCCTTTTTTCTCCTATTTATGTTTTCTTTATTTTTATCATATCTCATATTTAGCCATTTCTTATTTTTAGGCGTAACGAGAGACAGTTAATTTCTCCATATAAACAAAAACAAAGGTACTTTGCAAGAAAGAAAGAATCAAACAAAAAAGGCCCCCCCCCCCCCAAAAAAAAAGCCCCCTCAGAACATTTTAATAATGATAAAGCTTACCTGATATCGAAGAAAACCTAATTTTCATTAAACATGATGAATTTGATAAAAATCGTTAAAGCCGTTTTTGAGATAATCGAAAAAAAGGTAAAAATTGGAAAAAAGTCATGAAATAAAGTGCCCCCTCAGTTGGACCAATTTTGATGAAATGTTGGCTTTTACATATTTGGTATATACATACATCAAATACCCAGTTTTTTTCAAAATCGTTAAAGCCGTTTTTGAGATAATCGAAAAAAAGGTAAAAATTGGAAAAAAGTCATGAAATAAAGTGCCCCCTCAGTTGGACCAATTTTGATGAAATGTTGGCTTTTACATATTTGGTATATACATACATCAAATACCCAGTTTTTTTCAAAATCGTTAAAGCCGTTTTTGAGATAATCGAAAAAAAAGTAAAAATTGGAAAAAAGTTATGAAATAAACTGCCCCCTTTGTTCGACCAATTTTGATGAAATGTTGGCTATCACATCTTTGGCATATACATACATCAAATACCCAGTTTGAACCAAATCGTTTAAGCCGTTTTTGAGAAAATAAAAAAACACGTGAAAATGATACAAAATTTATTAAGTAAAGTCCCCCCTCCGGTTAATCAATTTTGATGAAATTTTTAGTCATATCTCGGGCATATAAATAGATCAAATACTCAGTTTAATCAAAATCGTTAGAGCCGTTTTTGAGAAAATCGAAAAAAACGTAAAAAGTTATTAAATAAAGTACCCCCTCCCTTTGAGCAATTTTGATGAAATTTTTGCTGTCACATCGCGGGCATATACCTACACTAAATACCTAATTTCAGGTTCCCACGGTTTATAGTTTTTGAGCTAGTCTGTTCCCACACACACACACACACACACAGACACTCACACACACACACACACACACAGACCATTTCGCGGGACTTGGTTATTTCGACTCAGGGGGTCCCAAAACGTGTATTTCCGTTGAAAACCGGAAGTCGAAATTTTTCACGATCGCAATACTTCCACTTATATATTTCATATATAGGTAAGTGAAAGTAAAAAATCAGCCCAATTTTTTTTTTTTCAATTATTACATTCCTTCAATAAAGATTAAGCATACAAAAATTTATAAAAATTCATTTTTGTATGATTTTAAATGAAAAGGAAACATTTTTTTTTTTTTTTTTTAATGAGGCAACGATAATGGGCTTATCAAAGATCAATATCATGGCATCAAGAAGAGGAAAGCAGTTTGTGATCGCATGACTGGAAATCGTGCGCATTGGCATACCATGGTTGTCGGATATGGCCTATCCTTCCTATTTCTATTGTATTCAACTGTGTATAATGATCTAAACATATCTACATCAAACATGCAATGAGCAGTGTCAAGAAGGAAGTGCTGCAATGAGAGGAAATTCAAAGCTAGTGTAAATTTCACGCGCTCATATAATTTGAATATGAGGGCAGGATATCTAAGTAAACAAGGAAATAACGACAATGCCGGGGGTCTCGGATTCGATTCCAGCTATAGCAGGTAATTTTTTTTTCTGTTCATATGAGCTTTGAATCGAACCTGGGGTTTTAAGGCCCTATTAGAGCATACCTAAGCATCTGTAAAGTGGATAATGTTAGTAAAATGACTAATGAATGGGGAAAACGTGCGTTTAAGCATGATTCCGGTAAAATCATTTCCTTATGATTCCATTTATTAATAAGCCAATAATAGTACTTCCATTAGAAGTATTGAACCGTAAATTGTAACCTAGGTTGTTTTAGTATATTTTTTTGTTTTTGTTTTTTTCACTTACAAGTGGTCGGTGTGACGCCTAGATTAACAAAGCACCAAACACCATATTTCGAGAAAATTCAAGTTAAAATTGAATTTCGTGTAATAGGGTAAAGTTTACGTCTATCGCTTTTGAAGGAAAATATGTTTCAAACGTTACTTTTAATAAAAAAAAATTAAGGGGGGGGGATCCGGTGGTTGAGCGTGATCACGGTCAAATCACCTCCTTGTCCGGCAGCTGACGAAGAAACACAGGGTACTTTCTTACGCAGAACTGAACCCAAGACCCTCCATGGGTTGCAGGGGTTCAGTTTTTTTTTTTATAATTTCAAAAAAGCATTGGAGGACGAACTACCCTACTCAACAAATACTATTACGATATACTATGTTATTGTTATTTTGTAAGAATTTATGTCCTTGAATGGAAAAATTGATAGTATTTAAATAATTATAGAGGTGAGAGATAGTCAACTGTTCTTCAATTACGATAGGTTAAATGATGGTCAGGATTTTCAGTTTACAATAATTTTATTGTGGTAAGCCAACGTTTCGATCCAACTTGTGGATCTTCATCAGGGCTACTGAGTCCAGGTGGATACTATGAGTATCATTTTTAAATGTAATAATCATATATATTTTAGCTAAATTTACAAATAAATTTGAATCACCGGAAATTTAAATTATTTTATCCTTTGGGACGAGATGAGGTAACGATTTTTATATTGATTCACGTCTGTTTATAAAACTTATTGAAGTGTTGCAATATTCAGAACTTTTTTTTTATATGAAGTTTAGTGTCCAACGTAGTTATCCGTTTTTTTTATGCATACCACACTACGTCAAAGCTTTAAAAAAGAGCCGATATATGTTGGTGCGGGTCAATCCATTTGAAATGGTCGAGAAAAAATAATTTGCTTGTTCGACCGCTTTAGAAAAAAATTATATTTTTACCATCAATTACGTATGGAGTCAATAGTTAAAAACAAATTTTAGAAATTTTTTAGGGTCAACCGTTTCAATATGGCAGCAATCTTTTTATTTAACCTATCTTAAATGATTATAGGTACGGTTAATGTCATGTAATGGCCAAAATTCATTCAATAAAGAAGAAAAAGAAACGTCCTTTCAGAAAATTTTCGTATATAAGAGTATATGAACTGTAAGCAATCGAAGGACACAGCAAGGTAGTATCAAATACCTAAAAAAGAAAAAGACTCCTTCTTTGATCCAATGACGTCCTTTGTAGGCCTCAATAAAAATTCTTTATTTTATTGATTTTATTTATTTTGACGTTAAAAAAGAATTTCAGTTGCGTTTTATTTTAAATTAAATAAAAATATTAATAACAATATGCTATGCCTTTATCATAAATATTGATTTCTTTCTAAACTTTTTGAAACTTTCTGAATTTATGTTATTTCACATATAAAATTTCCAATTCTAATTGAGCGTTTTCCAAACCAAACTGGGATTGCTCTAAATCAAATTTAATACTATTCAATACAAATTGAGAGTTTTAAAAACTAAATTTAGAATATCCCTCCCTTCAAACTAGTGTTTTAGTGATATTATTAAATTCATTACAGATACCTACTACCTCTTTTAAAAAATACGGTTCATAAGAATTCTGGACATTTGGTTTATAAAGTTATAAATTTGATTTGGAACTATCCCCATCGGATTAGGAAAATTATAAATTGGACTTGATAATGCTATAACAGGCCGGGAGGATAGTTCGCATACAAAATTAAAAATCTGGTGCGTGCGCGCAACACACAACTTTCACTTACCAACTTACTTAGATAAGAAATTGACGTGTTTTGTTAAATATCATTTCTCAAAATCACACATTTTTCTACATTCATATCTTATTTTTATTAATCGTTAAAGCCGTTTTTGAGTAAATAAAAAAACCCGTGAAAATGATACAAAGTTTATTAAGTAAAGCCCCCCCTCCGGTTGATCAATTTTGACGAAATGTTGGCTATCACATCTTTGGCATATACATACATCAAATACCCAATTTGATCAAAATCGTTAAAGCCGTTTTTGAGTAAATAAAAAAAACACGTGAAAATTATATAAAATGTATTAAGTGAAGTCCCCCTTCCGGTTGATCAATTTTGATGAAATTTTTACAGTCATATCTCGGGCATATACATACATCAAATACCCAGTTTGATCAAAATCGTTAAAGCCGTTTTTTAATAAATAAATAAACACGTAAAAATGATACAAAATGTATTAACTAAAGTCCCCCCTCCGGTTGATCGATTTTGATGAAATGTTGGCTATCATATCTCAGGCATATAAATAGATGAAATACTCAGTTTTATCAAAATCGTTAGAGCCGTTTTTGAGAAAATCGAAAAAAACCTAAAAAGTTATTAAATAAAGTACCCCCTCCCTTTGAGCAATTTTGATGAAATTTTTGCTGTCACATCGCGGGCATATACCTACACGAAATACCCAATTTCAGGTTCGCTCGGTTTATAGTTCTTGAGCTAGTCTGTTCACATACACACACACACAAACACACACACACACACACACACACACAGACCATTTCGCGGGACTTGGTCATTTCGACTCAGGGGACCCCAAAACGTGTATTTCCGTTGAAAACCGGAAGTCGAAATTTTTCACGATCGCAATACTTCCACTTACTATATATTACATATATAGGTAAGTGAAAGTAAAAAGTGAATTATTACTCAAAATATGAAAAGTAAGCAAACTATTTTATATAGAAAATTATTTTTTTTAATTGAGTTAATTACTTTATTTTCATTTTTTATATTTTTATTTATTTATAGTTTTTTTTTTTTTTTTTTTTTTTTGTGAATTTGCTCAATCATCAATATTACCATTGTCTCCAAATGAGACAGAATGTAATAATATCAATAAAGAGTTAGATTCCAAAAATATGGTTACCTTTCCTTTTCGAATCGAAAAAAAAATCGATAGTTATTGAGTTATGTGCAAATAAAGTCTTCTTTTCTTCATAGATCTTTCTGGAAAATCTGGCTTATTTCCGGACTGGAGGGAAAATTAAATCTTCAATTGTAGAGGTGAGAGATGGTCAACTGTTTTCTATACTAAATGATTATCAGGATTTTCAGTTTAAAACTTCTTTATTTTGGAAAGCCAACGTTTCATTCCCATTTTCGATGTTTTAGTGGAAAAAAAGTGATTCGTAAAGTGTCTTTTGTTTTATTTTAACGTGCGGGGATCATATATTTCAACCAAAAAATTCAAATAAGTTGTATTTTTTCTTCCGTGTTTAATGGAAGAAAGATATAATTTTTTTGTTAAGGTGAGAAATAGGCGGGTGGCGGGATGGCCGAGTGAGCAAACGCGTTAAAAAAAAATCTGGTGCGTGTGCGCAACACACAACTTTCACTTACCAACTTACTTAGATAAGAAATTGACGCGTTTCGTTAAATATCATTCCCCAAAGTCACACATTTTTCTACATTCATATCTTATTTCTGTTAATCGTTAAAGCCGTTTTTGAGTAAATAAAAAAACCCGTGAAAATAATACAAAATACAAAATTTATTAAGTAAAGTCCCCCCTTCGGTTGATCAATATTGATGAAATGTTGGCTATCACATATTTGGCATATACATACATCAAATACCCAGTTTGATCAAAACCTTTAAAGCCGTTTTTGACTAAATAAAAAAAAACACGTGAAAATGATACAAAATTTATTAAGTAAACTCCCCCCACCGGTTAATCAATTTTAATGAAATTTTAACAGTCATATCTCGGGCATATACATACATCAAATACCCAGTTTGATCAAAATCGTTAAAGCCGATTTAGATTAAATAAAAAAAACACGTGGAAATGTTACAAATTTTATTAAGTAAAGTCCCCCCTCCGGTTAATCAATTTTGATGAAATTTTTACAGTCATGTCTCGGGCATATTAATACATCAAATACTCAGTTTAATCAAAATCGTTAGAGCCGTTTTTGAGAAAATCGAAAAAAACCTAAAAAGTTATTAAGTAAAGTAACCCCTCCCTTTAAGTAATTTTGATGAAATTTACGCTGTCACATCGCGGGCATATACCTACACTAAATACCCAATTTCAGGATCGCACGGTTTATAGTTTTTGAGCTAGTCTGTTCACACACACACACACACACACACACACACACACACACACACACACACACACACACACACACACACACACACACACACACACACACACACACACACACACACACACACACACACACACACACACACACACACACACACACACACACACACACACACACACACACACACACACACACACACACACACACACACACACACACACACACACACACACACACACACACACACACACACACACACACACACACACACACACACACACACACACACACACACACACACACACACACACACACACACACACACACACACACACACACACACACACACACACACACACACACACACACACACACACACACACACACACACACACACACACACACACACACACACACACACACACACACACACACACACACACACACACACACACACACACACACACACACACACACACACACACACACACACACACACACACACACACACACACACACACACACACACACACACACACACACACACACACACACACACACACACACACACACACACACACACACACACACACACACACACACACACACACACACACACACACACACACACACACACACACACACACACACACACACACACACACACACACACACACACACACACACACACACACACACACACACACACACACACACACACACACACACACACACACACACACACACACACACACACACACACACACACACACACACACACACACACACACACACACACACACACACACACACACACACACACACACACACACACACACACACACACACACACACACACACACACACACACACACACACACACACACACACACACACACACACACACACACACACACACACACACACACACACACACACACACACACACACACACACACACACACACACACACACACACACACGGACTCCAAAACGTGTATTTCCGTTGAAAACCGGAAGTCGAATTTTTTCACGATCGCAATACTTCTACTTACTATATATTTCATATATAGGTAAGTGAAAGTAATAAGCGTTGCCATGGACAACCGGACATACCATTGAGAACCAGAAAAATTTCAAGTTCGAAACCTGGAGCCAGGGGAAATTTAATAATAATCGGCACTAATCCCCGACTCTCTCCCCTGGCCCGGGAAACCCCGTATAGCCTAAACGGCGAGGGAGGGGAGGATCCAAAAAAAAAAAAATGTGAAAAATAGGCAACTGTTCTTTATGATAGGTTGATTCATAGTCAGGATTTTAATTTTTTTTATTTTTTTTTTTTTACTTTCACTTAGGATAGGATAGGGGTTTTAGGGCGATAAATATCGCGATTATTACGCCCTACTTTCACTTACCTATATATGAAATATATAGTAAGTGGAAGTATTGCGATCGTGAAAAATTTCGACTTCCGGTTTTCAATGGAAATACACGTTTTGGGGTCCCCTGAGTCCAATTAACTAAGTCCCGCGAAATGGTCTGTGTGTGTGTGTGTGTGTGTGTGTGTGTGAACAGACTAGCTCAAAAACCATAAACCGTGCGAACCTGAAATTGAATATTTAGTATATGTATATGCCTGCGATGTGACAGCGAAAATTTCATCAAAATTGGTCAAAGCGAGGGGGTACTTTATTTAATAACGTTTTACGTTTTTTTCGATTTTCTCAAAAACGGCTTTAACGATTTTGATTAAACTTAGTATTTGATCTACTAATATGCCCGAGATATGACTGTAAAATTTTCATCAAAATTGATCAACCGCAGGGGGCACTTTACTTAATAAATTTTGTTTCCTTTTCACGTATTTTTTTTTATTTACTCAAAAACGGCTTTAATAATTGTGATCAAACTGGGTTTTTTTTTTTTTTTTTTTTTTTTTTAAGGACAAGTCGACCATTAAGGTCATTATCGTCCAACTCCCTCGGTAGTTCTTTGACAATTTAGATTAATACTGTTTAACAATTTAGATTAGTACTGGTTAACAATTTAGATTGGTACTGGTTAAAAATTTAAATTAATACTAGTTTTTTGACAATTTAAATTAATACTGGATAGATAGATACAATTTAGATTAATATTGGAAGGAGGTAGAGTTGAGATTATTATTGACTTATAATAAATTATTTTATTTTTCAGACAATATTATGGTCATTAATTTAAGAAGATATAAATATTTTTATAGTATTTTTAAATAAGATTAATCAGTTTTGTGGCCCTTAAAAATTGAAGTAAATTTGATATGGTAGAAGGATCGTTTCCCAGAAGTTCACACATTTGTTGTGGCAGCCCATCTCTTTGTTTTTCGTAAATTAAGCATTCATCTAAAACATGATTTACAGTGTTTCTTACTCCACAAGCTTCACATATGGAGGGGGTCTTTCCTTTCATTAAATATTCGTGGCTGAATCTTGCATGTCCTATCCACAGTCGGGTTAGGGACACTTCTTCCTTTCTGTTTCCGGAAAATGAGGTGCTCCATGGCTGAACGCTTCTTTTTAGTACCCTTAACTTGTTATCGGTTTGAGCATCCCATAATGATTCCCACGATGTCCAAACAGCGTGCTTTAGTTTGAGGCTTAAATCCAATGCAGGGACTTTCGCATAGTGGATGCCTTCTGTGATCCCTTTCTTAGCTTCTCTGTCAGCCTCCTCATTACCTTCAATACCGGTATGACCCGGTATCCAGCAGAAAACTGTGCTGATGTTCATCCTCTTTAGGCTGTCTATCTTCTCGAAGATGTGCTGTACGAGTGGGTGTGTAGAATATAGGTTACTTAGAGCTATTAGAGCGGATAGAGAATCGGAAAATATCACGATTTTATTATTATCTGGTATGATTATTGATAGTGCCTTATAGATTGATAAAAGTTCTGCTGTGAATATACTGCAATCTGAATTTAGCGAGAAGGAATGCGTTTGATGGTCATAGGTAAAGGCAGCTCCTACTCCGTTTTCATTCTTCGAGCCGTCAGTGTAAACATGTGTGGAATCAGTGAGCTCATTTTTAATTTTTTGAAATTCTTTTTTAAATACTATGGGTGGAGTGTGATTTTTTATATGTTTCACTAAAGATAAATCAATTTTTGGCTGTGGTATGGTCCAAGGCTCCTTGGTTGATATGGTTTTGGGTAATATTTCCGGGATTCTTATGTTCAATTCTGTGAGGGAGGAAAAGACTCTTCTGGGATAGGATTTTCTTAATGCGTTACTGTTTGGTTCGTTGGTGGGTGTCATGTATTTTAAAAGAAGGCCGTTTAGTGGATGTTGTGAGGATATTAAAGAAATGTAATATGAGAGTGATATGATTGTTCTTCGGAATTCAAGTGGTGGTTCTCCGGCTTCGCAGCAAATGCTCAAAGTAGAGCTGGAACGGAAGGCTCCTGTGCTTAACCTTAATCCACTGTGGTGTATGCTATCTAACATCTTGAGAGTTCTGGGGGATGCAGATCCATAAGCCATGCATCCGTAGTCGAGTTTAGATCTAATGTAGGCTCGGTACAGAGTTAACATGCTTTTCCTGTAACCGCCCCCCCGTGTTGGTCAAGCATTTGAGAAGATTTAGTGATCTTAAACAATTTATTTTAAGTAGTTTAATATTTTCAGTCCAATTTAATCTGTAATCAAAGGTGAGGCCTAAATAACGTACGGAATCCTGATTAGCAATGGCAGTATCTTCAATTTTAAGCGTGGGTAGTGGTAATGTTTTTTTCTTTGTAAAAAGTACGCTGACGGTTTTTTTGATAGATATACGGAATCCATGCGTTGTTAACCAGTTATTGACTCGGTTCAATATTTTTTGAATAGTTTTATATAGTTCCGGGATTGATTTTCCTGCACAGTAAATTACCAAGTCATCTGCATAGAGCATAGACTTGACCGGTGTTTGTATGATTCTGAGTAGTGGATTCAACGCTATTGAGAAAAGAGCTACTGATAACACACTTCCTTGTGGAACGCCATTCTCCTGCATGAAAGACTCCGACAAAGTTGAACCGTTTCTCACTTGGAAAGTTCTATTTTTTAAAAAATTGTCTACTAGTGCTAGCATGTATCCGTCAATACCTATGCTCAATAAAACGTCTAGTATTTGCTTCTTGCATACTCTATCAAATGCGTTTTCCAGGTCAATAAAAACAGCTAGGACCTTCTCCCTTTTGTTAAAAGCTTCATTGATGTCCGTCTCTAGCCTAACTAGGTTGTCCCTCGTGCTTCGACCTTTACGAAAGCCGCTTTGCCATTGGTCGAGTGATCCTCTTTTTTCAAATATCCAGTTTAATCTATTGATAGCCATCTTTTCTAGAAGTTTGCATTCGGTACATGTTAATGAAATTAAGCGGTAGCTCTTGGGATCGTCTGTTGGTTTGTCTCTTTTCAGTATCGGAATAGCTCTTGGGATCGTCTGTTGGTTTGTCTCTTTTCAGTATCGGAATCGCAATTGATTGCCGCCATGAATCAGGGAACAAGCAGTTGGTGTAAATTTTATTTAGATATTTTAAGAAGAGTTTTTTGTTTTCAAAAGAAAGGTTCTTGATCATGCTAATTGTTAAATTATTGGGCCCTGGGGAAGAATCTTTCCTTGAGGCTAAAGCAGTTAAAAATTCCGAAAAAGAAAATGGGTTGTTTATTGGTGAAAGCGGATTAATATGTATAGCCAGTGGTGTTTCTTCTTTCGCTTTTTTGATTTTTATGAATTGTTTAACTTGATTGGCATCGGAAGTAATGAATTTGTATTGGGATCCTATAGTATCGGCAATGAGTTTGGGTTCAGTTATTATATTATTTCCATCTTTTAGTAAGGTAATCTGTTTAGTATACCCACGTCCGGTGATTTTCTTTACTGCATCCCACATTACTTTTGAAGGAGTATTCATGTTTACTTGCGTCAAGAAGTGTTTCCAAGATTCTTTTTTCGCTTTTCGTATTACGTACCTGGCGTTTGTTTTAGCTATGTTATAATTTTCAAAATGATCTGTGCATGGGCAACGTTTAAACTTTCTCAATTCTCTTTTTCGAAGTTTTACAGCAGATTCACACTCCTTAGACCACCAAGGGACTATGATTCTATTGTAAAAAGGTTTCGTTTTGGGAATGGAATTTGATGCAGCGTTGAGGATCGTTTCTATAATTGTATTTGTTACTTCGTTAATATCAGGTGATTCAAGAAAATCTTTAGGAAAGTTGGCTTTTGATCTGTAGGAATCCCAGTCCGCCTCACGAAGTTTCCATCTGACATGTTGCTGCGGGGGGATATGCCGGTCTATAAAGTCTGTAATGAGCGGATAGTGGTCACTATTATAAAGATCTTGAGCTGCCTTCCAGGTGCAAAGTATTCGGAGGCAGGGACTTGCAATGGTCAGATCGATATAGGAGAGGCTACCAGAAGTTGGGTTGATGTGGGTCGGATGATTATTATTTAAGATTATTAGGCCACTTTGATCCAAAAATGATTCTATGATTCTTCCCCTTGTGTCTAGACTAGATGAGAACCAGAGCGGGTTGTGGCTGTTGGCATCTGTTAATAATAATAGTGGGGTTGGTAGTTGGGAGTACAAGTCAGCTATTTGTTGAAGGGAAAGTAGTTGGCCAGGAGGTAAATATAAAGAGCATACTGTGAATGAATAAGGATTGTGGATTCGCACTGCCACTGCTTGAAGCTCTGTTGAGAGATGGATATTAGTAGATGGAAGATCTTTATGAACAAGGATTGCAACGCCTCCGCATGCAATCAGGCCACCCGTATAGTCAGCACGGTAAGATGCAAAATTTTTGAAATAAAATATATCAGAAGGTTTTAGGTGTGTTTCCTGTAGGGCGATTATATTGAAGTTAGTATCTTTGAATAATACTGTTAAGTCATTTTTATGAACATTAAGACCATTTACATTCCATTGCAAAACACGCATGTGGTAGATTTTATGTACAGAAAGGAAACGAACAATGAAAATAGTGGTATAAAGATATTGATAAAGTTAAGGGGTAAAAGTAAAATAAAATAAAAAATAAAATAAAAAAACTATTTGAATTACAGGGATTAAAGATTCTGTTTTATAAATATTTGTAAGTGGTTGGCTCATTTCTTTTTAATTTTGGGTTTAGAGCGTTGGGGAGTGACAGCATCCTCCTTACTATTCGATTGAGGTGATTTGCATTGAGAGGAAGTACTTTGTTCACTTACAATGTGGTTTTGGGGTACCGGTCTATTTCTTAAATTAGTAATCGATGTGGGTACATTTGGCACAACCATTGACGTAATTCTGTTCTTATTTGCATCTATAGAAACAGTATCAGTATTATTTGTAACTTCCTTGTTATTAATATGTAATGACGAAACAAGTTCTTCTTCATATTTAACGTTATTAATATTCAAAAATGATGACTCAATTTTACTTATTTTTTTAAATAGAATGTCAACTGTATAAGTTAATTTGTTTATTTGTTCGAATAAAGATTGATTAAGGGAATTGGTTTCAGCAGGAGTGGGAGCAATTACAGGAGGAGGAGCAAACACAGGAGGAGTGGGGGGAGATGCGGTGACTTCTGCCAGAGATCTGGCATGAGACGTCACGGGGGCTGCTTGTTGCCTGTTAACAATCAATTCTGCTTGGCGATAAGAGACCTTATTCTGGATTCTAACTTTTTCAATCGATTTTTCCATTTGATATACAGGGCATCTAGTATAATAAGCTGGATGAGCTCCTTGGCAGTTCAAACATTTAGGGGGATTTGAACAACAATCTGATTTGTGTGAACTTTCTCCTCACTTCGCACAATTCATAACTTTACAATATTTGCTGGTGTGTCTATATTTGTAGCACGAAAAACAAAGCGTAGGTTTGGGCTCATACTCTCTTATTCTTATAGACAAAAAATCTAAAAATAATCTTTCAGGTAGTTCGCTTTTTTCAAAGGTCAGTACCAATAGAGGAGTTGGTTTATTTTCATTATTAATTTTCTTGAAAATTCGTTTTACTTTTACTACCCCCTGATTTTCAAGTTCGGAAATTATTTCCTGATCTGTGCAGTTTATTAATTCAGGTATATAAACTACACCGCGTGAAAAATTTAAAGACTTATGTAGTTCAAAAGCTATAGGTATGCTCTGGAACGATTTGACATTTCCTAAATTCATAAAGTCTTTTTCGTTGTTCACAGTTAACAGGACTGATCCATTTTTAATAAACTTTACCTGGACTTGTGGGCTATAGCTTTTAACGAATCTACATACGCTAAAAGGGCTGAAGTCTTTAAAAGTTTTGTTATCCGTATTATTTTCTAAGCGCATTACAACATATTTCTTAGACCACTGTCCCTTGATTTTAAATAAATTTTCTTGAATATCAGGCGGTTTAGCCTTAATTGTGTCCGCCATTTGGTCGACAGATATAACGGACCAAAGAGACAAATATCAAAGTACCTAACAAACTAGGATTAAATTTGATATTTTATGGTTTACAAAATTAATAAAAGAAAAGAAAATGATCGCCAAAAGCATAAAACAGACTAAAAAAGAAACAACAACTAAATAGGACTAAAATTATTATGATAGTTTATAGATAATCAATAAATATAAAAGAAAAGAAAATGAATACAAAAACATAAAATAAACAACAAGAATAGTCTTATTGGGTACTCCCTGGAAGACAGCCGGGCGGCAACAGACAGGAGCTGTTAATCCTCTTCTCAAAGGTGCCGAAACTTCAAACGACACACACCGCGATCCGTACACCACCGCTGCTGAAGCAAGACTGAAACTGGGTATTTGATGTATGTATATGCCATAGATGTGACAGCCAACAATTCATCAAAATCGGTCTAACGGAGGGGGCACTTTATTTCATAACTTTTTTTCAAATTTATACCTTTCTTTCGATTATTTCAAAAACGACTTTAATGATTTTGATCAAATTAGCCATGTTTAATGAAAATAAGGTGTTCTTTAATATCTGGCAAGCTTTATCGTTATTAAAATGTTTTGAGGGGGCTTAAATGGGGAAGGGGTCTTTTTTGTTATCCTGTAAAGTACCCTTGTGTTTGTTTATATGGAAAAATTAACTGTATCTCATTGCGCCTAAAAATAAGAATGGCTAAATATGAAATATAAAAAAAATCTAGTAAACATATAGAGGAGAAAAAAAAGAAAAATATTCCGTCAACTCATAAAATACGTTGAGCACACGCATGCGGCGGAGTACGCCTTTAATGACAGACCATTGTTCATAATTAAAGCCGTTCTGTTCATTTAATGGAAATTATTTGTTTCATGGTAAATGAAGTTTTCAACAACTACATAGAGAAGAGTATTATGCTTGAATTGCCGAATTACCACAAGTAAAAACTTTAATTTAATATTTAAAAAATGGTGTTTTTTATAGAGCAAATAAAAACAAAAAAAAGAAATAAATGTGGAAAAATGTGTCTTTGAGAAGTGGCAATTAACAAAAAACATCAATTTCTAATTTAATTAACTTGGTAAGCGAAAGGTGTGTGTTGCGCGCACGCATCAGATTTTTTTTTTTTTTTATTTTTTTTTTTGTAAAGCCAACGTTTCGATCCCACTTATGGATCTTCATCAGGGCTAAAAAAAACTAACAAATATATATATGTATGCTAGAGGATGAAAATAAATGAATATTTTACAAAACTGATAATAATATAAAAGATGGAAAGCATTATACATGAATATTTAAATAAGTGGCTGGTTAGCAAGATAAAATAAAATCTGATATTTACCTTCCCAGTCCAGAGTGATACAAAAACTGAAGGTAAAATAAGGTGAATGGTAGATGTAGGGTTTAGTTTGCCGACTTCAAAGGTTTATTGCGGGGAAACCCAACGCTTTTGAAGGCTACATGACATCTAAGTGAAAATAAAATATTGATAAGCATAGTCTGATAATCTGAAAATCCTGATAATCATTAAATCGTCATCTAGTATCACGAAATATATAGAGCATCGAAAAAAAAAACACCTTTAATGAATAAATAATATGTAACATGTTCAAGTGTTCATTTCTAATTCTTTGTTAGGGTTGTGTTAACATCGCACACATCCCGTTCCTCATTTGCTATTTTTACTTTTGTTCGTTTAAAATTCAAGGTCTGATAGTTCGTGACAGTGAATTTTGACTTTCGTTAAGAAAGGCATTTACGTAACAATGGGACAATTCGGTCTAACTTCTACTCGTACGGTTTCCTGTATTGAATTTTCTATTATTCAAACATGATAATTCTGATTTCCTTTATTGCTCTTTGGAAAATGTGTTAGGTAATATAATGTAATACTAAAAACAATCAATCATGATTAATCAGATAGCATTTAGCAATAATTAAAATCGTTATGAGTAAGATTAGTGCTTAGCAATTAAAGAAGACAAGAAACGTATAGAGTTTTGGCACAAACCAAGGTGCTTTCGTTAGGAGTCTAATGAGATATACATTCATATAAGTCAAAAAACAGAAATTATTGTACAGAGATATATGGATATTTGCTACCTCTATGTATGAGGAAAACAAGCCACACAATTAAGTATGTATATGTATTTGGATCCTGTTGATGTTTTCCTTCTTAGAATTTCAAGTGTCTGAAATAGAGTGTGCTTATAACGTAAAATTTGAAAAATATTCTGGAGTTATAACATTACGAGTAATTTTAAACAATACAAAATTATATTTTAACAATAATAAGATAACTTATGGGACGATCTGCGCTTTAAGGGCGACAATTGGATTCATTCATCTTCACAATTTGCACCCAATGACCTCATCACGCTTCAAATTGCAGCGGCCTTCACCCATTCAATAGTCCATCAATTGTCTCAATTGAACCAATAAAACTAGCATTGACAATATTGTTACAGAAATTATAATAGCATTTATGACAGAGTGTCTAAAAGTGAAGATGTTTTGAGAGCCCCATGTCACCTACTGCCAAAACAATCAAAATAAAAAAAGGGTTCAAAACTAGACAATTTTGTTTAATGTGTGTCTCCTCTATATTTTCTTGATCAATGTTTAAGTTATCAAGGTTTGTAACTGATCATGTTTATGTTTGAACTACTTATTTAAACTATCAAACATTCTAGATACCAAACAATCAGCAAATATCCTGGTCTGTATCTGAAAGGATGATACTTTGTCTCTGGATTGTGAACCTGGTTTGTTAACGAAGAGGATCTCTCATCCAACGCCTTTTCACCTCCTTCTCGAATTTACCATATTTAGGCATTTAACCTGTTTACCTATATGTTTCTTATTAGTCGAGTGATTAATCCACGTACGTGGAGGATTCAGGCAGCATTTTCAGACTGATATTTGCTTCAGGTATATCCAAGGAGTAATCAAGAAATTTTCCTTTGAGGTACACAATGTTTGTTACTCTTGTTTGTTTGTTTGTTTGTTTATTTAACGTAACTTTATACTACTACAGTTAATCGGATGACTCTACAATAGGAGCTATAAATTTTGCCTATCCAGCCATAATCAGAATAGGGATCTTTAACGAGTACCTGACATCGTACAGGCTCGGGATCCCGATTTTACCCTCTATCCGAGGGACTGCATGAAAATCAAACATAGGGAGCACATGTTATATATGTACCATGAAACGATTAAAATTTTTGAAATTAGGTGCTGTGATGTCAACACAAAATTTATTAGCGTAATGAAATAAACGAAGGAAAGCAAATACTCAAAGTACAATGTGGATTAATGTTAGTTGCGTACTATGGTGTTTTGGTTATGAATAGTAGATTGCAGTTTTTAATCAGAATTTAGAAGTCTTTAGTAGTGGGAAATGTTAGCAGTGCTTCATGCTACTAGGAATGCCTGAATGAAGAATATGCCCCTCTGCTATCTGTATGCATTAAGTATATAGCTTCTGTTTCACTTATAGTTTTGAGATTTTGAAAAAAAAAAAATGAGCAAACGTAGATTGAGCCGTTCAAAGGAGTTCCATTCCATTTTAACGTGCGGGCCCCAAGTTATCCTTCTGTAAAAGGTAAGACCGAGATTGTGTCCGGAGTACGTTTGAAGAATTTGAATGTTTCCGCTAAGATTTCTACCTAATACTACAAAACGATGAATAAATTTAATGTAATATATATTTTATGGAAGTTAAAACTTTACCGGAAGCACGAAAAACGTTATTATTTAAAATAAGATCGTTGTCCTTCATGTCGTGATAACACATTCATAGATAGATTACTTCAATAAAATTTACGTTTTAGCGTTTATTTTTTTGAGAATCAAACAATTTTAATTGAAACGTCATGACATCTAATACCTTGAATCCCGACCTTAAATAAAAGTTCTTCCCCATTGCTTACAGAATGCTCTCATTATTCTAGTCATATTACTTTAGAAACCCAAACAGGATTACTAGATCACACAAAAATCACCTATACCTTAGCTTTATAACCTAATGGACAGCCAAGAAGAGGAGAGTGGGTCCATTGACGGTCTGATAGGGTTTAGCCGTTGATTGGGTTACATACATATTGGACTCGAGGGATGGTCGAACCCGTAGGTACCTCTTGGCAGGAGAACAACCTGTGGGTTAATGGACCCTAATGTATCGAAGGCTGCTTAGATGTATTGCTAACAGCCTTTTCTCAAAAACTGTTCAAACTTTCAACAAGTCTTTTCAGGCTTGTGGGATGATTGATAGTAAGAAATTTTAAACAAAAACACAACTTTCACTTACCAACTTACTTAGATTAGAAATTGATGTGTTTTGTTAATTGTCACTTCTAAAAGTAGTCACACATTTTTTCACATTCATTTCTTATTTTTGTTTTGCTTTTTTGGCAATTTGCTCTATAAAAAACACTATTTTTTTATTATTAAATAAAAGTTTTTACTTGTGGTAGGTAATTCGGCAATGCAAGCATAATATTCCAAGTCAGCAAGTGATTTTATAATTCTCTATGTAGTTGTTGAAAACTTCATTTACCATGAAACAAATTATTTCCATTAAATGAACAGAACGGCTTTAATTATGAACAATGGTCTGTCATTATAGGCGTACTCTGCCGCATGCGTGTGCTCAACGTATTTTATAACTTGACGGAATATTTTTCTTTTATTCTCCTCTATACGTTTACTTGATTTTTTCACATTTCATTTTTAGCCATTTCTTTTTTTTAGGCGTAATGAGGGACAGTTAATTTTTCCATATAAACAAAAACAAGGGTACTTTACAGGAAAACAAAAAAAGCCCTTTTCCCCATTTAAGCCCCCTCAGAACATTTTAATAACGATAAAGCTTAGCAGATATTAAAGAACACCTTAACTTCATTTAACATGGCGAATTTGATCAAAATCATTAAAGCCGTTTTTGAGATAATCGAAAGAAAGGTAAAAATTGGAAAAAAGTTATTAAATAAAGTGCCCCCTCCGCTTGGCCAATTTTAATGGAATGTTGGCTGTAACATCTTTGGCATATACATACATCAAATACCCATTTTGATCACAATCGTTAAAGCCATTTTTGAGGTAATAAAAAAAATACGTAAAAATTATACAAACTTTATTGTGTAAAGTGCCCCTTGCGGTTGACCAATTTTGATGAAATTTTTGCTGTCACATCGCGGGCATATACATACACTAAATACCCAATTTCAGGTTCGGACGGTTTATGGTTTTTGAGCTAGTCTGTTCACACACACACACACACACACACACACACACACCATTTCGCGGGACTTGGTTACACTTGGTTATACATATTTCATATAGAGGTAAGTGAAAGTAAAAATATTCATATATTTTAATAAAATATCATATATTTTAAATATATAAAAAATTTTGCGACTGAAACCCCTCACTATTAATTATCCCAAAAGGATTTTAAAGAAAACATTTGACCATTTTTGGCCTCTACTTTTTTCCTTTACACTTTTATTTTAGTTATTTATAATTTACTTTTTTCTATTTACGAGTATTTTCTGTTGTATAACAAAACAAAAAATATGTGACTTAATAGAGTTCTAAACTTGAAACAAACTGTTCTAGTACATGTTTGTGACTGATCTAGCACCGGTTCGTGATTGTTCGAGAATAATCTATACTATTTGGGAACCATCTGGGAATCATATTATTTCTTATTATGTACTTTTTTTAAGGGACCTGTTTTCATCAACAGACGAGTTTTTCTTACAGCTTGCTTGTTTTTTATTGCGAGTTGCTTTTCGTAAATCTATCGTAAAGGTGAATCAATGGAAGGTGTATTTTCGTCTCTTAGTAAAGATTGTCCCTTAGGCCTTTCTGGAAACCGAGAACGATTACTGTTCCTCTAAAATCATTTTATATTGCATTTAAAAGTCTATTATAGAACTGAAGTTTCTAAACTAAAATATGATTAATTAAAGATTATATTATACCATGTACATTATTTTTCACACCTTGAACGCTTTAATAAAGGTTAAAATTAAAAAATTTCAAATTATAATAACATTTATTTATTTAATGTAGTATTAACAATATAATTTTAACCCTTTAACCGGGCGGGACGTATATAGGCGTCCAACCTAAACTATAGCGCCAACGGGCAGGACGTATAAATACGTCCTTGAAATATATGTTGTGCCCTGGAACGGGTGGGACTTATATTTTCGTACAAAAGAGGTATTAGTCATCGATATATGTAACGAGGTGAATTTATATATATATAATTTTTGTACTCTTTATAATTGGTTAAGACTGTAAAATTTATAATTTCTTAATTCGATACTTCTATATTTTTGTTGGTATTCTTTTCTATTTGTTTGTCATTTGTGTTTTCCTTAGAGCTTAATATATAATGTTACAGTCGGAAATTTTAACAATTTTATTAGGTAAATTAAATAGATGAGAAATTGAAATTGTGAATGGCTTCACTTGTAAATACAGATTTTGGAAATAGGTGTGTTAACTAACTGTTGGAAATAATTGTACATAGATGTTCAAAAGTAGTTATAATAAATATATTAATATAGTTGTAAGAACCAGTTGTAAATAGATGTTGTAAATAGAGTTAGGAAGGATTAAAGTGTGGATAGTTGGGGGTACTGGCCATCGGTCAGAGTGAGTCTGAGAGTGAGAGAGAGAGCAAGCCAAGGGTGTGAGAAGGCGTCCGCCAGAGATCAGTAATCTGGAGGACCCGGCGATTGTTCTGGTAGTTCCAGGAGGTCAGTAGAGAGGAAAAAACCTGGAGACACCCGTAAGGGGATTTGGAGCAGAAGCCGCGGCGGACGAGTAAACACACTGCACAGGGCTGTGGAGACTCTCGAAGGTATATGGCGAAGAAATTGTGAGTACCCCATTAAAAACTTATATACAGGAAAACGGAGTATTCTTTTGTTTATATGTGGAAGACTGAAAGACGTTAAAACTATAAATAGTGGAGAGAGATTATGATTTTTTTTTGTTTTTTTTTTATTTGATGATAAATTGATAGTTATTTTAATTTATGTTCTATCAAGGGTATTCTTTTTTTTTGTAAGAGTTCACAAGTGTTTATATATAATTTTTTCCTATTGAATGTTATTTTTTTTCTTTGGTTAGGAGATATATTTTTTTTCATTCTTCTAGAAGATTTAATGGTTTTGTATTTATTTTTTTTATATTTATTTTTTTTCAATATAATATGATAATATTAAAATATAATGGTTTCTCATAACTCAATAGTTTTGTTCTGTTTAATTAATCCCCTGTAAAGGTGACGCCATTTCAAATAATTAAATATAGGAGGCAGAGACGCCATATTGAGCCCAGACCTGATATTCCTTTTTTATTATCGTCACCTCCTTCATTTCCTCACTCAGGGTTTCGTTATTCCCAAAAAAATAACGTGGCGCCCTTTATATAGATATACATTTTTTTGTTTGGTTAAGTTTTTTTTTTGGAGGTAATTACTCCCAAAATAAATTTTTCTATTTCCCAAGAAATAAAATAAAAAAGACCCACCCCCTTCTCCGTCTGAGCGGGGCAATTTAATATAATTTTACGTTATATTACCTGGCGCCCAACGTTGTTTTTTTGATTTTCTTGGGTAGGAAAAATTTAGATGTATGTATAGATGAAAGGAAATTTTTTTTTAACTTATTACTTTTTGTTTGCAAGTATTAAGTAATTTTTTTTTGCTGAATAAATAGCTTATTTTCTTAGTTACTGAAATAAATACTTAGTTTATTTTTTTTGTATTTTTGATAATCAGAAAAAAAAAATTCAAATATTTTTTTTCCTTTCAAAACTTGATTGGAATATTAGATTGTTAAATAAATTGTTCATTACATTAGTACTTATTCTATAGGACAATTTTTATTTCTCTATTTGGAATACTGTGGGAGAAATTATTTAAATATTTAAAGTGAAGAAATTGTTTATAGACTCTGATACACGTAAACTTGTAATACTAGCCGTAATATACTCACTGAGATAGCCTAATATTTTGGCACACTAATACTCTGCAATATATACTCTGGATAATTTATTACTCGTCTATACAAATAATTATTTACGTAGTAAAAATTCATTTATGAAATTTTAATAGTAATATTACTAATTATTTTTAATAATTTTTAGAAGTAAATGTAATAATATTTTCTTTTTTTTTCTTTCTTATCTTAAACATTAAAATAGTTGCAGGATTTTTTTTTCTTTTTTATATTTCTTAACTAGAGCTAAAGTATATATTAGAGTTAAGCATCTATTATAACTAAATTAGTAAATATTAATAAGTATTTTAAAATTAATAATTAAAGATATTAATATTTTTTTTTCTTTCCTCTTCTAATTTTTAACTTAGAATTTAACCATTCCACTAATAGATAGTTTTTTTTCCTTTCTCTTTTTTATTTATATATTATCCATTACAAAATTATTGATCAGGGTAATTTATAATATTTTTTTTAAACATGGAGGTATCGCATCTGAAAAAAGATGAATTAGAATATGAACTGTCGATTAGGGGCATTACGGATTTAAAAAGGGTAGACTTAATGAGACGTAGGCTGCGTACCCAATTGTCACTGGAGCGCGATGGTAAAGTACATACACCGGCTGGGGCAAGCGTCGCTGACCTTGAAATTGAATTGAAGACTTGCGCAGATAAGTTAGAGCAGATAAAGACAGAGCCGCATGAAGGTGACAGAAATGATACGCTTCTTCAACACTTAATTAATAGGGTATCGAGACTTAAGATAACTGATGAGGAAAAAATTAAAGTAAAATCAAAATTATTAACGGATTGTTTAGATTTATATGAGGAGATGAAAACATCACAGGATGAGTCGGACAAAGATAAAATAAAAGGGGACGATAGCAAATCAGTAATTGAGAAAATTATCGTGAAGAAAAAACAAATTCCTGTAAAAGACTGGGGCATTAAATTCTCGGGAGACGGGAGAAGTTTGAGCATTTACGCATTTTTAGAAACGGTAAACGAACTTAAAAATTCTCGAAATACCACCACTCAGGAACTTTTCGAATCAGCGTATGACCTATTCGAAGGACCGGCCTTGATTGCGGTCAAGTCATTGAAAAGAGAGTCTTCTACTTGGGAGGAATTAGTAACAGAACTTAAGGCTGAATTCGCGCCTCGTGATTACGAAGACCGGCTATGGGAAGAAATTCGTAGGCGTACACAGGGCTCTGAGGAATCAATTGGAGTTTATTCGGCCGTGATGAATAATTATTTTCACCGCTTATCGTGTCCACCAAATGAAGCGGAGAAACTTAGAATTATTATGAAAAATATGCTCCCGTTTTACCAAGATCGTCTTGCTTTACAAGAGATTACCACCGTTAAGGATTTAGTCACTCTTGGGCGTAAACTGGAGGACGCGAAATTTAGGATGGAAAGTCATAAGCCACCGCCGATGATGAGAGGCCTACTAGAGCCGGACTTATCGTATAGACCGTCCAGCAATAATCAAACGTACCAACAGCATTGTAGACCTCAAAGAAATTATGCGAATGAAGTCAGGACTACTCCGAGGTATCAGGCTTCTAAAGAAACGTGTTATCGATGCTCTCGCCCGGGACACATTGCGAAAAATTGCAAAGAAAAAACTTGTTGGAATTGCGGACTTGTAGGACACACCTCGAATAATTGTAACAAACCTAAGAAAAATAAGCAACAGGGAAACGGATCAAGGGGTCAGACATAAATGGACGATGTTTGAAGCAAACCCCGAAGTCCGACCGAGATTCCATGGAGTGGTTAAGATGGCTAGATACGGTTAGGGAAGTAATGAAGAAAAAGGATATAACAATGGCAGGGAATGATCAACGGCCATTTGCTAAAGTAAATATTTTAGGAAAACCCATAACAGGTCTCTTAGACTCAGGAGCAACGAGGTCTCTGTTGAATGCGCGAAAGTGGGAAGAATTTGTCAGGTTAGGAGTACAATTAGAGCCGGCGGATGATGTTAGGCTGAAATTGGCTGATGGGTCCCGCACTGAAATTCTAGGAAAAATAACTTTGCCTGTGAAATTAAAGGAAAAGGTCGCATTAATCGAATTCCTGGTGATACCTCGTCTTAATCACGATATGATATTAGGAATTGATTTTTGGCAAAAAATGAGCTTAATTCCTTACACGGAGACAGAAGTGGAAGAGATGTGTACAGAAGTGGAAGAGAACAAAGGAGAATCGCAAAGTCCGGGTAATCTGATTGGACAATCAGCTCTTAATCAAGATCAGAGGCGAAGATTGGAAAGTTTAATAGACAAATGGAGGAAAGTTAAACCGGACAAGTTGGGATGGACATCGAAAGGGGAGCACTATATAGATACAGGTGACCATCGTCCAATTAAACAAAGGTACCACCCCGTTTCACCCTATATTCAGGCGGCGATGAACAAAGAACTTGACCAAATGCTTGAAAATGGTATAGTGGTAGCGAGTAATAGTCCCTGGTCTTCGCCTGTTGTATTGGTCAAAAAACCTGATGGGTCACATAGATTTTGTGTGGATTATCGCTCATTAAATAAAATCACCAAACGAGATGCGTATCCCATACCTTACGTTAGTGACACATTAGACAAACTGAAAGGGGCTAAGTTCTTATCGACGATAGACATAAAATCAGCTTATTGGCAGGTGCCTTTAGAGGAAAGCAGTCAAGAAAAAACGGCCTTCACGGTTCCTGGTAGAGGATTATTTCATTTTTTAAGGATGCCCTTTGGCCTGCATAACGCTCCGGCAACATGGCAACGGCTGATAGACAACATTCTAAAGCCAGATTTAGACCCGTATGTCCTTGTGTATCTTGATGATATTATAATAATTGCACCAGATTTCGACACGCATTTAAGAATCCTAGATGAAGTTCTCCGAAGGCTAGCAGAGGCCAATTTGATTATTAATTGGGAGAAAAGCCACTTTTGCCGAACAGGATTGAAATATCTTGGATATATTGTCAATGAAGACGGGCTTCGTGTCGATCCAGAAAAAGTTTCAGCCATTCTAAATTATCCCAGACCGAACACAGTGAAGAGAGTGCGAAGATTTATAGGTATAGCGTCGTGGTATAGACGATTTGTCCCAAATTTCGCCTCCATAATTTCTCCTCTAACTGAATTGACAAAGAAGAAAACTAAATGGCATTGGGGTGATAGACAGGAAAAGGCTTTCAACGACATCAAAGAAATTTTAGTGACAGCGCCTCTTTTAACTTGCCCAGATTTTGATTTGCCGTTTACCCTGCAGACAGATGCATCGAATTCTGGCCTAGGTGCGATATTATCTCAGAATGGGCCGAAGGGAGAGAGACCTATTGCATACGCAAGTAGAGGACTTACAGCCGGAGAGAAAAAATACTCAACCACAGAATTAGAATGTCTGGCAGTACTGTGGGCGATAGAAAAATTTCGTCCTTATTTAGAAGGCATGGACTTCACGGTTGTAACAGACCATATGGCTTTAAAATGGCTGAATAATCTAAAAGATCCAAACGGAAGATTGGCAAGATGGGCAGTAAAACTGCAGCAATACAGCTTTAAAGTAGAACATAGGCCAGGGAAGCTAAATAAGGTAGCCGACGCATTGTCTAGATTACGCGAAGGGGACGAAGAGATTTTGGCCATGGAATTGGATACGGCAAACGACAAACAGGACCTGTGGTATAACACAATGTGTGTTAAAATAACGAAAAACCCGGACAGATACCCTGATTGGACGGTCGAAAACGGCAAATTAATGAAGAGGATTGTAGACCGACAAGAAATCCTAGGAGAAGATAGACCGTGGAAAGTAGTAGTCCCGAAATTTCAACGCAAATCGCTGTTAAGGGAGTACCATGACAATCCGCTTTCTGGTCATTTAGGATCATTTAAAACTCTTGAAAGATTAAAAGAAAAATTTTATTGGCCAGGGATGAACTCGGACGTAAGAAGATATGTTGCTAGGTGCCAAACATGTTTAGAAACGAAGCCATGCCAACAAAAACCAGCAGGTCTAATGGGTCAACGGAAAGTGGCAGAGTACCCATGGCAAATTATCAGTGCAGACTTGATGGGTCCCTTACCTTCAACGAGTAAGCAAAACAGATTTCTGTTATGTGTAACAGATTATTTTTCAAAGTATTCCATCTTGATCGCTATGAGAACGGCTACAGCGAAAGCCATTGCAAAACATATGGAGGAACAAGTTTTCATGATGTTCGGGGTCCCTCAAATAGTGATCTGCGATAATGGAGTCCAATTTAAGAGTCGTGAATTTCAAAATCTGATGGAGGAATATAAGGTGAAGATTTGGTTTACGGCTTATTATCATCCGCAGGCCAATCCGACAGAGCGAGTAAACCGAGTGATGAAGACAATGCTGGCCTCCTATGTAAAGGGAAATCATCGATCGTGGGATAAGCAGCTGCACAAATTAGCATTTGCATTAAAAACTGCAGTACACGAATCCACGGGGTTTACACCTGCATATATAAACCATGGACGCGAACTTTTCAGATCGGGGGAAGAACATGGCCTTGAAAATGGCGATCCGAAAGAATTAGACTTTGAGAGAGATCGGCATATTTCAAAGATGAAGAAGATGCCTGACCTATATGAAGTAGTTCAGAAGAACTTGAAGGAGGCTTACGAGAAGAGCCGGAAAGCTTACAATCTTCGCCGGAGACCTATGAAAGTAGAAGTTGGACAAATTGTATGGTGTCGGACTCACCATCAGTCAAAAGCGGGTGAATATTTCGCGAGCAAATTAGCCCCAAAGTTTCTGAAATGCCGCATTAAGAAGGTCATCTCACCAATTATAGTAGAATTGGAAGACATTGACTCGGGTTGTAGTTTGGGCCAGTGGCATGTGCAAGATTTAAAACTAGACCCGTCAGAATAAATGATAGATTAGTAGTTGTAGATAGTATACAGACTAGTAGTACAGTAGTGGAAAGGAGGTAAATAGCAACTGCGTTTATCATGGCAATTATAATAGGTTTAGAGATCTTGCAGTTCTTTTTTTTTCTCTTTTTTTTGTGAGGAAAGGGAGGGGTGTTACAGTCGGAAATTTTAACAATTTTATTAGGTAAATTAAATAGATGAGAAATTGAAATTGTGAATGGCTTCACTTGTAAATACAGATTTTGGAAATAGGTGTGTTAACTAACTGTTGGAAATAATTGTACATAGATGTTCAAAAGTAGTTATAATAAATATATTAATATAGTTGTAAGAACCAGTTGTAAATAGATGTTGTAAATAGAGTTAGGAAGGATTAAAGTGTGGATAGTTGGGGGTACTGGCCATCGGTCAGAGTGAGTCTGAGAGTGAGAGAGAGAGCAAGCCAAGGGTGTGAGAAGGCGTCCGCCAGAGATCAGTAATCTGGAGGACCCGGCGATTGTTCTGGTAGTTCCAGGAGGTCAGTAGAGAGGAAAAAACCTGGAGACACCCGTAAGGGGATTTGGAGCAGAAGCCGCGGCGGACGAGTAAACACACTGCACAGGGCTGTGGAGACTCTCGAAGGTAGATGGCGAAGAAATTGTGAGTACCCCATTAAAAACTTATATACAGGAAAACGGAGTATTCTTTTTTTTATGTGTGGAAGACTGAAAGACGTTAAAACTATAAATAGTGGAGAGAGATTATGATTTTTTTTTGTTTTTTTTTTATTTGATGATAAATTGATAGTTATTTTAATTTATGTTCTATCAAGGGTATTCTTTTTTTTTGTAAGAGTTCACAAGTGTTTATATATAATTTTTTCCTATTGAATGTTATTTTTTTTCTTTGGTTAGGAGATATATTTTTTTTCATTCTTCTAGAAGATTTAATGGTTTTGTATTTATTTTTTTTATATTTATTTTTTTTCAATATAATATGATAATATTAAAATATAATGGTTTCTCATAACTCAATAGTTTTGTTCTGTTTAATTAATCCCCTGTAAAGGTGACGCCATTTCAAATAATTAAATATAGGAGGCAGAGACGCCATATTGAGCCCAGACCTGATATTCCTTTTTTATTATCGTCACCTCCTTCATTTCCTCACTCAGGGTTTCGTTATTCCCAAAAAAATAACGTGGCGCCCTTTATATAGATATACATTTTTTTGTTTGGTTAAGTTTTTTTTTTGGAGGTAATTACTCCCAAAATAAATTTTTCTATTTCCCAAGAAATAAAATAAAAAAGACCCACCCCCTTCTCCGTCTGAGCGGGGCAATTTAATATAATTTTACGTTATAATAAATTAACGGAAACGAATATATTCCATTGCCTTTCAATTTATTTTAAGCATAAATTAAAAAAAATAATAATATGAAGTTACATTGCACCGGGCGGGACATATATACACGTCCTAGTGAAAGAGCTCGCGCCCGTTATAGGCTGCGTTATTTAAAAGGGAACTCCCCGGTTAAAGGGTTAAAATATTTACCAAATATACTTTCCTATAAAGTCCTACTAAAGATGCGACATCAATGGTTAAAAACTTTCAGTTTCAGGCGCCAACAGGTCAATGTTTAAATAATGGTTATTATCAAGGTTTTTTTTGGTCGATGTATAAAACATCGATGTTTTTAGGTCGATGTGGCACCCTTACTCCGGTACTAAGGTACTATTAATATAGGCCGTTATAAATTCCATTTAGGATAAGAGACCCCCAAGGGCTCAGTTCTTTCATCCTCCCTCCCATCCATTATACATAAAGCAGTGGTTTTATAAAAATGAATGAGGCAGCTGAAGGTCGGTACGCTACGAAGGACTGTGTTCGCAGTTCCTCGCGTCGGAGTTTCGTTGCCTCATGAAATATTCACCTCAGTCTTCTTACTATACGGGGTATAATGATAATAATGCCGTAAGGAATATTAGGTGTCATATTGAGCTAAAAACTGCATTGTCTAGATATTCTTGTTCATGTACAGCATAGGGTAGCAAAAGGTAAGTGATGAGGAATTGTAGGGAAACTAACATTGTAATAAATAAATAAATATTTATTTGTTTTGGGATCCCCCCACTTACAAATAGATTGTACATAAATTACAGATCTTATGTAAAAATAGGAGTTTTACAATTTTAGATTCTTTTTGTACCCTTTTATGAATAAAATACTTCATTTTGCTTTATATATTTGCGATGTGTACCAATAAATAATTATATGTCCATATATCAACATAAAATCCATGAAATAACAGCATTAAATCATATACATATCATAATAATACTTAAAGTACAATATACATTCAATATTCAACCATGCTAGTAAAAATAAATCAGACACTCATCTATTAACAATTTCCTAAAGTTCAAGCATTTGAACTTAAGTTTAAATCTGACTGTAAAGTGTACCAATTACGTGAAGGGAGTATACAAAAACTAAATTAATTAAATAACATTATTATGGGGGAAACGTTGGTTCATTACATTTTGTACCCGGAGTTTTTATCAGGGTTTGAAATCAGAAATCATTAATTAAATAAAATCTTATCAAAATTTTTTTCGAGAAATCGTAAAAATCATTTTATGATTTTCATCAAGAATGACTTTTATTTTTGATCTTGAGTGAAAAAATCATGTCCTAATAATTTTTTTGGAGTAAAAATTTTAATTTTGTAACATTCATGTGATTTTAAATAATTTGTATTATGATAAAATAATACTTACCAGGTTACAAAAAGTATCAACTTTAACTTAACGATACAGTAACACACAAATGTGTGTAGTTGAGGAATGGCGTTTACATATTATCAAAACACGTCGATTCCTAATCTAAGTAAGTTTGTAAGTAAAAGTTGTGTTAATCACACCAGATTAATGCATGTATAAAAACTTTATAATTTTCTATTTTTAAGAGAGATTTTAAATTAATTTGAGCTTTCCTTTTTTATTTACCTTGATTCTTACTTTATTTTCTAATTCCGCACCCGAAAAATAGTTATATAACCAACTTCTAAACCCCAGCAGTGAATTTTTGCAGCATTTTTGTCCACCTAGGTTTCACAACCAGATCACTGTGGGGAACGTTGCGAACCCTAACACAATTACTTAAAAATATAATAACATCGTATAGCAATAATTTCAGTAATTACAATATTGAAATGTAATAAAATTAAAAAAAGACCCTATTATATGGAAAGATTAAAAGGCCTAACTAAGATTAAAAGAAACGAAAATAAGATATGTAATCGCCTCTTGAACAGACAAAAGAATAAGATAAAGCGTAGAAAAGAAAAAATAAGATTTATTCTTATGCTGAAAGGTCACAAAAATGAGTTGTTAAGAAGTTATACAAAGAAAAAGGTGAAGAAGAAAAACATCGAAAAAAAAAAAAAAAAAAAAGCAAGCTGAGAAGGAAAGTATAACAACAAACAAACGAAATTCGTCAGAGAAATGCCAAGGATAGAATAGCCAACGCACAGAATTGGACGGCATTTAACGGTCGGAAATTTATAAAAATTGGACATAATTCGAACGTACTCAAACAGACCTTAACTGATGTTGGGAAATCTGGACGCTAAAAAACAGAAAATAGTAATTTTTTAGACTAATTCGACATTTATTTTATACAACCCAAACTACGGCTGTTGCAAACATAGAATAATCAATAATGATTGTTTAGGTACATCTTCGTTATAACAGAAACGGCCAATGCGTGGCCTTATTTGTTTTAAACTTAGAAAATAGCAAAAATCACTTCCTCATTTTTTTCATGTTTAAATGCAGATTTTCTTTTGCTAAATGCGATTCATCTATACTGGTTGGTCTCTATTTCTTCATAGAGTTACTGATACTGCTACATACTGGTTCTACCAAAAAAATATTCATTCACAACAATTTTTATTTATTAAATTACCATTACATAAGAGATCATACAGTTAATCAATAGTTCAAGAATCTCTCGCCAAACGAAATGGGGGAAAAGATGCGATACTACTTTCAAGTTTTGAATAATAAAATGATCCTAAGAACTAAGTAATTCAAGAAAAAATAAATAAAAAAGGTAAAGTCATTAAAAAACTAAAAAGAATATTTATGAAATATTTAACTTAAGATTTCCTCCACCTTAACTAATCCTAAGAAAATTTACATTTCAGACAATATAAATTTAGATTACTCGGCTTCAGAAAAGTAGAATGAAAAATACAATATGTGCCCAAAAATATTAACTGAAAACTGTAAAGTAAATAGTAGAAGACATTAGCATGTTCCAATTGTAAGCGGTGACCAAACGAAAGTGAAAATTCACTCTCATGAACAAACTAAGCAGACCTTGAATTTTAAACAAACAAATATAAGAATAGAAAACAACGGAAATGTTAGTAACCAAACACTAAGTGATAATTATAGATTCCTACAGACAGCAAAATTAATTGTATCATTAATCATCATTGTATTAACAGAGTTTGCAAATTGTTAATATATCAACACACAAACAAACGATAAATTTACAAACAAATGTTGAGAGCGTATTTAAGAAACAATCATAATTTATGGTAAAGCATGACCAAGATACATGTAATCAATATATATTATAAAGCAAAGTGTACTATGTGCGTGCCGATAAGGCTCAAAAACCACTCAAAGTATATTTAATAAAGTTATGTCAGCGTGTTGCTATACAACCCCTAACGGAGAAGAAGGTTTCCGTTTTTCTCTTAAGGGTGTAAAATTGAAGAGAAGAGGAATGGAATTTTAAGCCTCTCGCACCATTTAATCAGCCTATATGAGAATGACATACGAGTTAATGAATGAAAAATTTAGTTCGAGCTCCAGACTACTAGGAAGCGCTAGGGTGCGTTTCACTCAATGTTTATTGTTTATTCATTCGGTTCAGATTGTAAAGGTTATATATTTTACAGCTGTTCTTTTTAAATTACTAAAACATCAAGCGAAAATAATTAATTTCACCTTTGCGTTCAAAATAAAATAATGATTTTACATCTCTGCAATCAATTAGAAAACCGCCTGGATACCTTAAAAAACTAATTTTCTCATAAGAGGGTTAATTGATAAACACATTACATTTAATCAATATATAACATATACTTAAGTAAATTTATTGCAATATGAGTGAACATGTTTTAGTTGTACAGTGAGCGAATAAAAACAGACATAAAAAAAAGAGATAATTGACTAAATATAAATCGAAAATAAAAAGTTTTAAGTGTTCTCATTGTATGTGATTATGAAAAAGAAGTTGGTTATATTACTATGTATGATGAGGATTCCAGTTGACAAGATGACTAACTCCAATTACACCATTTTTTCAATAAGATTTTATCACCCCTCATAGTTCAGGATAAAAAGAAATATGGTGAAAAAATTGTGACTTCATGAAATTTTGGTTTTCACTTTGTGATAGCAGTAAGATTCGAGATCTGCAGAGTCCGCCCAAATTAAGGGAGGTTGAAATGGAAGAAAGGTATTTAAAAAAAAGTTTCTATGAATCTTCGATAGTTTCTATACTTCTGGATATAATAGGACCATCACTGTAGTCAGCGCATAGGTTGTGCTGGAAATATAATTTTTCAACTATTATCTAATAACTTATTATCTGCTGACTGCTTGGAACGGGCTTATAGGATTCAGAATCACAGAAACCATAAAAACGATGCATAACTCGACTAAGTTGCAGCAAAATTGATTGTTCATTCACTATTTTCAATCTCCCTCTAAAGTATATATATATATAGGGTTCCTTATTTGGGCGGACTCTGCAGATCTTGAATTTTAATATTGATACCAAGTTAAAACCGAAGTTACGAGACATTGCTAATTTTGTTCAATATTTCCATTAATTTTAAAGTTTTTCTGTTACTAAAACTACCAAACAACTACCGGAGCGTAGCCGGGCACCTTAGCTAGTTAAACGATAAAAGAAACACATAATACGCAAATATATTTTCACTAAGGCACACTAAATTAGTTATCAAAATAATGTTACTCTAATGCGGGTTTAAATAATTTTGAAAATATATAAAATAAATTTAAAATTATTAAAAAAAAAAAAAAAGGCAAACAAACAATTGAAACTCAAACTAATAACAAAAAGTAACGGAGAAGTGACAGAAATGTAACCTTATGCTTCGATGTTCAAGGGAAGGCTAAGCCCCTAGTGCATCCCTTTTTATATTTAAGCCGTAATGGAACATTCCAGAAGGGCCTAGAATATTCCCGTCACATCTAGAACATGTGGATACGTACTAATAACGGTTATGTAGCGGTTCCAACCAAAGTCTGGAACTCTTAGTTGTAACAGAAATAATCACCTGTTCATACTTCATGTCACAGTAATTTTTGGACCAGTCTGATTTGGAGAAGGAATGTTACAAAAGATTTTATAAGATATAATTAAGAATTATATCCTGAAGCATTTCTTCAGAATATAATTTTAAGTAGACCTTGAAGAAAAGATTCAATGAATACGAGGTATCAGTAAAGAAACTTTTTAAGTTGGGCTTATGTAAAACAAAATATTGAATGTAAATTAACTTATATTTGAGAATACGACGATTATTGTAGAAAAACACACCTAATTTGCCCAAAAATAATATTAAAAAAAGCATGGAATCTTTATTTAGATCCTAAGAGCAAAATACTCTTATAAGAACTTCAGCTCATACCCGTAGGTAGATCGTGAGCGAACTTGACTTATATATCAATGTTTCAAATGTGTAGGGGAGAGCGGGGTTGGTTGGCGTAGGGGGTAGGTTACGACCTCGGGAGTCTTGTCCTGAGTTTTCAATCTGATGCTAACAGTGTAGAGAAGAGTGTGCTTCATTGATTGATATGACAACATTTAAGTAAATTTTTATATTTTCAGTAAATTTGGTTTGAAGGCATGGCAAAACATTTGACTCCGATTCTGTTCACATAGCCCCAAACTCCTTTCAAAAACCTAACCTTTCGATTAACCAGTTTCTTGTTTGATTGTTCTCCCCTGTCCTCGCAGCCATCTTTCATATGATTTCTCCTATGGGGTTAGTTGGCTCTCTTCAACTTTTTTTTTGGCGCAGTAGCAATTCACAAAAGCAAACAAACAAAATTGAAATTACCAAATGTCTTCAGTTCCAGCGAGGAGGATAGGAGCGATATTTCCTATGCAGAAAGTGACGACAGTCTAAACTTCAATCTTCTTCTACTGTCATTTTATTTTCCCTTAAAAGCTGTTAGAAAACGATTCAAAATTATTATACCATTACAGTGCAGCTTTTAATAACAATAATATGTGTCAGGCAGTATTTGAATGAGATGGCTCAACAACTCCACCTTCTAGGCCAACCTGCCTCACATAGGGGGTTAATTGGCATACTCTGGATTGACGAATTCTTCAATTTTCCTTAGTATTAAATATTATGTGGTGAAAAAAATACTTGAAGTACTCTAGTACTTGGAGTTTATAGTGGTATCAGTCCTATTGGGGTTATATTAAGAGGAACGACTCAACAATAAAAAAAGTGAAAACTGTTGCCAACCAACCCCGCCCTCCCCTATAGTTAAAAAACTTGCCATGCATATCAACATAGGAAAGTGTCTTTTGAGCTTCCCTTAGGCGTTAGAGACCCCCCGAGTGCTATAACACGGGTTTAAATATTCATAGACTTCAAATTAACTTACAACCTAGCTCACTTTTGAAGCAGATATGCATGCATAAACCTCTTAGGATTGATACGGTCATGAGTTTTGAACACATTTACCTGGGAGGTCTTTATATTTTAACAAACTAAATTTTTTAATCATAGCAATTTTACTTTATTTCTAATTTATCTTTATTATATAATCTCTGCGCTTCAATAACGGAGAAATGAAAAAAAAATTACCATGAGCTTTAATTCGGAACCTTCCTTCTATCCGCTTTGAATTTTGTATTGAACCTATTCCAGAGTTAAGTTACTTATTAAAGGACAGCCAATTCAAGAATAGCAAAGTACCCTGAAATAGCCAGGTGCGAACCCAGATCCTATAGCATAATAAATAATAATAATTTTTAACGAATTTTCAGCTCAGTTCACACAAAACATGTTAAGTTTATGATAAAATATTATAACAATACGGTTTCTGGATAACCCAATAGAAATAATATCAAAAATAATCAATTGGAGGTGGCACGATATCAATACTTCCACTTACTATATATTTCATATATAGGTAAGTGAAAGTAAAAAAAATAATAACGCATTAAGTAACTCATCTAATACAAATACAAAATAAGCCCCAATATATTATTCCAGCAAACTTGAACCTGTATTTTAGGATGTGGCGTTTTCGAGGGTGCGCTCTTTCATTGACATCTATGTCTGTGTAAAACAAACCCACCAACTAACTATGATGACCACATCGTAACTTCAAACATAGTGTTCAAAGAGGTCCTGTAAACACGTAAATACGTAACCTTAAAAAATAAATAATATACAATTAAAACACATCTATTCTTTACTTCAACGCTCAAGAATATTTTTTTATGTGTGTCATGTTTTTATTTAAGAAAACTCGTACCGTGTTTTTTTGCATATTGCGTTAATATAAATATGTGTGTGTATATGATTATTACTCAAGGCTTGTATCCAGCGTCGTCAAGCTCTATTTTTCTCTTTCTCAACAGTTCGCACGGTATGAGTTTCGCTTCGAGCACATCTTACTTAATTGGGGAGTAACACGGGAAATACCTGCGAAGTAAGAATAAAATATGAAGCACATTGTGTTGAAAGTGTTAGGCTTGGTCGGATCCAGGCGGTTGTAAAGGGGTGGCTGAATTCCAAAGCATTTTTACTTTATGTTCCTTTCCTAAAACTAAAATTCTACTTTTTCTGCATATTATTCGTTCTTTGCTTCACTTCCTTGCTTTTAGTAAAGTTAAATACTATCTTTAAATGGCAAACATTTTTCTAATGGGAGGGGATACAGCGCCCACTCCCCCTAGATCCGCCAATGGGTTTTTTGTAGTTGACGGTTGATGTTGCTCATATAATTGACAAAGTGTTGAGTCAAAATTTTTTAATAATTACCCTAAAAGATAAAGGGCGATTTTAGAACGTATGTCTGGAATATTTTTAATGGCATAAACTAAAATTATTCTATTAGATCTTTTGATTAAAAGTAAAAAAAATTAAAAGAACTATTTAAGGGTTCATTTTTAGTTTTATTACTATTTTTCTTTTGTTTAAAATCACTAATTATTCTTTATTTGTTTGAACTTTATTTTAAATTTTATTCATAATAGTGAAAGTTTAGAAGAAATTAGTTAATAGTGAAATCTTGTATACACATATTTTGTAACTAAATTTATAAGATTTTTTTCAAACATTGTAAATCTATATTAATTAATATGTACCTATATTCAGCCCAGCAAGGCTCTATTTGTATGGGGATTTCCCCCAAAGACAAATAAATATATCATTCTATCTATTAGATCTTTTGCATTTTTTTAAAGGAATTTCCACTAAATTTTCCTAATGATCATTTCTAGGAGTATAGAGATCAGTTCTAGGGTATAGAGATCTAGACAACAAAGTGGAGCGGATTACTAACATAATCCGTGACGCAGCTGAAAACTCTCTAGAACATCGTAAATCAAGAGCACGACCAGTCCGATGGTGGACGCCGGCCTTAACTGCCCTAAAGAGAGAACTCTACAAGGCCCGGCGGTCATATCAGAGGTGCAGGTGTGACGAGAGGCGCGCTGCTCTTCGAGATGTGTTTAAGTCTCAGTCCAGGGTATACCGTAAAGAGGTTCGCTCACAAAAGCGGAATTCCTGGGACAATTTTATTGTTGTAGAGTCTTCGAAGAACCCCTGGGGTATTCCTTATAGGGTGGCGATGGGTAAATTGACTCCACTGCAAACCATTGCAGCCTTAAAGTATCAAGATGCCTATGCAACTACCCTTGAAGAAACGGCCAATATGTTCCTTTCAGCGATTTACCCCAGGGATGATCCAATCCAGGACAGTTCATGACAATGAAATTTTAACAGTCATATCTCGGGCATATACATACATCAAATACACAGTTTGATCAAAATCGTTAAAGCCGATTTAGAGTAAATAAAAAAAACCTAAAAAGTTATTAAGTAAAGTACCCCCTCCCTTTAAGTAATTTTGATGAAATTTATGCTGTCACATCGCGGGCATATACCTACACTAAATACCCAATTTCAGGATCGCATGGTTTATAGTTTTTGAGCTAGTCTGTTCACACACACACAGACACACAGACACACACACACAGACCATTTCGCGGGACTTGGTCATTTCGACTCAGGGGACCCCAAAACGTGTATTTCCGTTGAAAACCGGAAGTCGAAATTTTTCACGATCGCAATACTTCTACTTACTATATATTTCATATATAGGTAAGTGAAAGTAAAAATGGGATAACTACTTCAACGTATTGTAGCTACTGAGCCACAGCAACAAGTGGCAGGGTTTGCTCCTACTTAATTTAAAGTTTAATATGAGAGCTTTTCTCAATCATTTGAAACAGTCTCGGCTCAATTTATAATTTATAAACTTTATAAACATATAACATATAATTTATAGAATTTATAAACATTTTTTCAATGGTAAATAAATCTACTGAAAGGTATATAACAAATGAGTGAATGTAACAAATGTTGAGTGAATCGCTTGCTATATTTTAATTTGAGATTAAAATAAAGAGATTCATTACTTTAATTTCAATCAAGATACTAAAAAGATATACAATTACATATCGATTCTTTACATTTTAATTTTTTTGCCATATCTTATAAATAAAGTTGAAATTCTGTTTGTTTGTTCTTTATAGAAATCCATACCGTTTGTCCTAAATTCTCCAAATTTCGCTTAGTGATTCTTTGATACCAGGTGCGAACACCTGTCCATATTAAAATTGCATAACTTCAGCCAATCTCATGGTATATTCTGTATTGTTAAAAAAATCGTCATGATCTCGCTTTACAATGGGTTTTTTTTACGAAATCGACCGTTTGAGTCGAAAAACAGCCTAAAATATCATTTTATACATTTTGAAGAGGCCAACAAGGCCCGGTAAGACCGTCCCTTGGTAGGCGTCGAGTTCTGGGATTTTTAAACCATATGTTTTTTTTGTTTTTTTTTAACAATTTTTTTTAACAATACGTTTATTTACATGTATGGTGAATTTATTTTTTATAAATGCCTCCTAAGAAGCGAGCTTCAATAGGAGTAGTGAGCTCAAAAGCTAAAAAACACGTCAAATACGAGCAGCTGAAACTCTCGACGAACATCAAATTAGGATTGAACAACAGAGGCTTAGACAGGCAGAATCGCGGGAAACTGAGTCTGCCCAGGAATACGAGGCCCGCTTTGCGCCAGAAAGGCTTAGGCAAGCCGATTTGCGAGAAGCTGAAACTGCAAGCCAATATTTCTGTTTGTTTGTTTGTTTTTTATAGAAATCCATAGCGTTTATCCTAAATTCTCCAAATTTCGCCAGTAGTTCTTTCATACCAGGTGCGAACACCTGTCCATATTAAAATTGCATAACTTCAGCCGATCTTCAGCTGATAGTCTTTATTGTTATAGAAATCGTAATGAACTCATTTTACAATGGTTTTTTACGAAATCAACCGTTTCATTAGAAAAATGAAATTCCCCGATCAAACCGGGTTATACAGCTCAATGATGAATTTCTGTTAGTTTGCTTTTTCTTAATAAAACTCCATACCGTTTGTCCTAAATTCCCCAAATTTCGCTCAGTGGATCTTTCTTACTAGGTGCGAACACCTGTCCATATTAAAATTTCATAACTTCAGCCAGTCTCTGGGTATATTCTTTATTGTTATAAAAATCGTTATGATTTCACTTTAAATTTGTTCACGTTTATTAGAAAAATGAAATTCCCCGGGTGAAACCGGGATATACAGCTAGTTAGATATAATATGACAAAAAACAATAATGACATGATAATGTAATAATAACATGATAATGTGTAAGCCATGACTTTATATATCATACTACACAGACAGACATAAAAAAATCTCAACTACACCTGTATAGTATAATGCGGAGCATTTTATTTCCTCATTGACATTAATAATACAAGAACAAATTGACAACACGTGCTGTCACAGTAATAAAAATGGATTTTTTAATGACATTGGTTTTGTCCCAATAGCATGAAAAACATACTATCGTTTAGCAGATAGTTGTGTTATCATAGGACCGATATAGAACTAGTGTTATGTGTAATGTTAAAAAAAACGATATGGCATCGGGGTATGCTAAAAGTTATGAGATACTGAGCAAATGTGAACTATGATTAGATAAATTGTTTCAAAATGGCCCGAGAAATAGAAATGTCCACACAAACGTTTTATCAACCATTAAATAGTCATTTTGGGAAAATAATGAATATACCATTTACTGATATAGCATAATCTAAATATTACTAAAATGTAATAAAACATTAATGGTTCTTACATGTTAAACACTATATAGGCCGATGAATTACATAAAGATAAAGATCATTACATTAAAAAAATAAAAAATAGATATGATAAAATCAGATAGAGTATCCCCTCCCCAACAATTCACAAAATAACTTCAAAAATACATAAATTAAAAACACAGATTTTTCTTCTTTCGTCAGAGATTAGAAATTTCATTAATTCCCTCAGTCCTTGTGGGAGTACCTCAAGGTTCAATACTGGTTCCTCTTCTCTACATTATATACACACACGACATACCCGTAAGCAATGATAAACTGACCGCTACTTATGCTGACGATACAACAATTCTCATTAAACACAAGGGTCCTATACATGCCTCACAACTTTTACAACAACACCTACATAAATTAAACGACTAGTGTAAATTATGGAAAATTAGACTAAATCATGATAAATCGAAACACGAAAAATACTTGCCTCCAATTTATATTGAAAATGTCCAAATTTCTTAAACTGACATCGTACATTATCTTCGTCATACCTTTGACAGATGCATGACATGAACCCATATTTGAAGAAGAAGAAACGAAAGACCCTTTACAAACGACTCGGCCTACTATACTCACTTTTTACTAATACTTCAAAACTAGTACTGAGACAAAAATTACGAGTAAATACCTATTTCTAGTTGCTAAAACCAATATGGAGATACTCTTCACAGATATATGGTACAGCAAAAAAGCCCCATTTACAGACCTTTCAATCATAGATCATCGTAATAGCATCGTGCTAAGTGACAACAATACTCAACATACTGACTTACAAACATCAATACATAAAGACACTTTACAAAAGTTTCAATAATCAAAGGTCATTTTAATCGACTGGTAAGGAGACATGGCAACAATCGATATACCAATAAATAGGAGATTAAAAAAGTAGGGGAGAGAGGGGTTGGTTGGCATAGGGGGTATGTTCGCCATCGGCTTATAGTTTCCGTCACACCTGTTGTGAAGACCCCACCATTGTACCATGTCACCCGCTCGACCTCGGGAGTCTTGCCCTGAGTTTTCAATCTGATGCTAACAGTATAGCGAAGAGTGTGCTTCATTGATTGATTTTACGACATTTAAGTAAATTTTTATATTTTCAGTAAATTTGGTTTAAAGGCATGGTAAAACATTTGACTCCGATTCTATTCACATAGCCCCAAACTCCTTTCAAAAACCTAACCTTTCGATTAACCAGTTTCTTGTTTGATTGTTCTCCCCTGTCTTGGCAGTCATCTTTCATATGATCTCTCCTGTGGGGTTAGTTGGCTCTCTTCAACTGGGGTTCGTTTGCGCAGTAGCAATTCACAAAAGCAAGGTAAACATAAACAAAGATGAAACTACCAATTGTCTTTAGTTCCAGCAAGGAGGATGAGAGCAATTTTTCTTATGCAGACAGTGACGACGGACTAAACTTCGATCTTCTTTTATTGTCATTCTACTTTACATTAAAAGCTGTTAAAAACCAATTCATAATTATTGTACCATTATAGTGCAGCTTTTAATAACAATAATATGTGTCAGGCAGTACTTGAATGAGATGGCTAAAAAAACCCACCTTCTAGGCAAACCTGCCCCACATAGGGGGTTAATTGTTATACTCTGGATTGACGAATTCTTCAATTTTCTATGATCTTAGTATTAAATATTATGTGGTGAAAAAAAATACTTGAAGTACTCTAATACTTGAAGTTTACAGTGGTATCAGCCCTTATTGGGATTATATTAACAGGAACGACTCAACAATCAAAAAAGTGAAAACTGTTGCCAACCAACCCCGCTCTCCCCTTTATATAAATATAAAAAAAAAACTATGCCAAAGTTACTTTATTTTAATTTTATTAATTTAAATATTATAAATCAAATTTGCTAGATGCGCTCCAGCGCAGGCGCAAATGACGCAAAATATAAATAAATAATAAACATTATAAAAATATTAAAATTAAAATCAGTGTGAGCACAGCCGATTTTCAACCCGATAAAATTGTATTAAATATCTCCTGAAATAAATTGTACGGGATGGTTCTTTTTTCAAAACTTTACATTCCATGAATGAATGAATGAATGAATTTTCATTTAAATTTATTGCGTTTTTTCATTATTTATTTAATGTGTTCACCTTGGTGGATCTCCTTACCACTATGCGTGACTTCCGGAACGTAAACAGATTCTTTACGTGAGAATAATGAAAATTTCGTTGAGTCTGACGAATTTAGTCGGTGAAGGTTGTCCTGACTAAACCATATCCTCTTCTTCTTTATATCATACAAATCATTTTAAGTTTTATCTTTCATTACAATAGAGATTTTCAGTCGTTTTTTTTTGTTGTTTTTTTATATATGCAACATCATTAATTTCACATTCAAAAATCCATTTGGGGCATTGTTTGAGCAATATCCATATTGTAAAAATCCATATAATAACTGTTATAAACAGGTATGTATTATTATTATTTTTTTTTTTTGTAATGGTACTTGCTTGAACTTAGCTCTTTACAATATTTAAATATTTGCTCATCCAATATATTATATTATACATATTATATTATTATACCATATTATCTTTTAATAGGTTGAAAAAGAATTGACCTACATTATCTTTATGATAGCTTAGTTGTCAACCAACCTAAAACCTATTTGGACCTAAGGACCATAACTTTAGGGTTCTCTAAACAGGTACGCATAAAGAAAATGCAAACCGCACAGTTGAAAATTCTTAGAAAAAAATTAAACGCTCCATAGTATATGCCTAACAGGATAAATCAGAATGACATGCACATCTCAACATTAAAATCACACAATCACGATAAATACAACACAATTCACTGTTCAACTCACAACCAATCAAGCCCACTTGTGCCTTCTATATCTTCCCCCAATTACCGTTCAACGAAGATTAAAAAGTCAATGGCCGAGTGGAGTGTTAATATCCACTAACACAGCAATTAAATCAAGCAAATCACGGATAAACTCGGCATATTCTACAAATTTAGAAAGAAGCTAAGGATTTTTTACTCCCATTAAAAAACGCGAACAGTTTTTGGTCGAAAACGTACTTCTTCATGGTAAAAACTGAGACAAGTTTTTGGGATGTTATTGGTGAACCGCTGGGAGGAATGGGGCTGCCCAGGTTGAAAAATTGGTTTCGCATCTGATTCCCATTACATAAAGGAACAAAGAACAAAACCTACTACTATTTTTAATATTTTTACTTTCACTTACCTATATATGAAATATATAGTAAGTGGAAGTATTGCGATCGTGAAAAATTTCGACTTCCGGTTTTAAACGGAAATACATGTTTTGGGGTCCCCTGAGTCCAATTAACCAAGTCCCGCGAAATGGTCTGTGTGTGTGTGTGTGTGTCTGTGTGTGTGTGTGTGTGTGTGTGTGTGTGTGTGTGTGTGCGTGTGTGTGTGTGTGTGTGTGAACAGACTAGCTCAAAAACTATAAACCGTGCGAACCTGAGATTGTGTATTTAGTGTATGTATATGCCCGCGATGTGACAGCGAAAATTTCATCAAAATTGCTCAAAGGGAGGGGGTACTTTATTTAGTAACTTTTTAGGTTTTTTTCGATTTTCTCAAAAACGGCTCTAACGATTTTGATTAAACTGAGTATTTGATCTATTTATAAGCCCGAGATATGACTGTAAAAATTTCATCAAAATTGATCAACCGGAGGGGGGACTTTACTTAATAAATTTTGTATCATTTTCAGGTGTTTTTTTTTATTTACTCAAAAACGGCTTTCACGATTTTGATCAAACTGGGAGTTTGATGTATGTATATGCCAAAGATGTGATAGCCAACATTTCATCAAAATTGATCAACCGGAGGGGGGACTTTACTTAATAAATTTTGTATCATTTTCACGTGTTTTTTTTATTTACTCAAAAAAGATTTTCACGATTTTGATGAAATTGGGTATTTGATGTATGTATATGCCAAAGATGTGATAGCCAACATTTCATCAAGTTTGATTAACCGAAGGGGACACTTTATTTCATAACTTTTTTTCCAATTTTTAGATTATCTCAACAACGGCTTTAACGATTTTCTTCATATTCGTCATGTTTAATGAAAATTGATATCAGGTAAGCGTTATCATTATTAAAATGTTCTGAGGGGTTTATAGAGCAAATGAAAACAAAAATAAGAAATGAATGTGGAAAATGTGTAACTTTGAGAAGTGGCATTAACAAAACGCATTAATTTCTTATCTAAGTAAGTTGGTAAGTGAAAGTTGTGTGTTGCACGCACGCACCAGATTTTTTTCATTTTTGAATTGAATCTGTGGACATGTCGACTAATTTAAGTTTAAGTATTTAGAATATATATTCTTATTTATGTTGATCTTTTTTTTTAGAAATCAAATTTCATTATTAATGAGGAGATAATTAAAAGCACATGAAAGGTTCTTAACGCTCAAGGTAAAGAATAAATACTATTCTTTACTCCAATGTAAAGAATTCTGTAAATGAAAAACATGCTTTCATTACATGTTAAGACTTGATGTGATTTAAGAGGACGTTTCTGTTAGTCACTATAAAATTTTTGTGTTCACACCCAACTCAAAGTTTTCGATCAATTAAAGATAACAAAAGAAAGAGAAATATATATTTTCTACCAAAATACAATACAAGTGTAATTAACTAAATAACAGATAATTCACACTATTAAATCCAAGGATGTTAAATGCCATGAAAGATATTGAGCTTACAAGCTGAAAACCTGTAGTCCTACTTCCTTCTCGGAGACATCAGACAAAAGAGCAACTTTCGGCCTGGCCAAAGATTCGGCCAATTTTTGGCCGAAACCGAAACTGCGGCCGAATCCAGGTTTTTCGACCGAAACCGAAACCGAAACCGAAACTTCGGTCGGTCACTAATAAATAATTTGAACTTTAGCCAAGACGACGGAACATAAGCTTTGATCATTTTTCACAATTAATAAAAATAAGACTTGAAATCTTAATTTTTGGTCATCCACTGTTCAACCACTCAAGCCCACTTGTGCCTTCTATATCTTCCCCCAATTACCGTTCAACGAAGATTAAAAAGTCAATGGCCGATTGGAGTGTTAATATACCCTAACACAGCAATTAAATCAAGCAAATCACTGATAAACTCGGCATATTCTACAAATTTGCTAGATGCGCTCCAGCGCATATTTACATATGAATAAATAATTTGAACTTTAGCCAAGACGATGGAACATAAGCTTTCATCATTTTTCACAATTAATAAAAATAAGACTTGAAATCTTAATTTTTTGTCATCCAAAATAACTATAAAATAAAATTTAGTTTGAAATTTTTACGTGGTTAAATAAGTATATACTGTTTTAAGTAAACGTTTAATATTGTTTTCCTTTGAGAAGACATTAAGATAAAGATGTTGGCCTGAACAGAATCGGGGCGGAGTGCCAGAAGCCTCCATTAAATATAAAATTATGGAAACTGGAAGCCTCTTCGGATTAATGGAAAAACTTTTTAATGCTTCTTGGGTTAGCACCGAAAACTGGTAACGGATCCATCAGGCTTCAACTTGGAGAAAAACAATTTGCCAATTTAGGTTACTTTATTACTTTCGGAAACTTTTTTATTATTATTTCTTTTCATCTCGAAACGGTTACATTATGGGCGATAACTAAAGAGGAAATTAGCACTTCAAACCTACGATATTCTCGAGTATAGAAAAACGAGGTATACGAGGTGCGGCTATTAAATAACGAGACTGACGCTGCTACAGAAGAAGTGCGCATGCGCCAAACGCCAGCAACTAACAGCTGTTATCATGAAGCCTTCTCTTTCGAATGTTTTGCCTCTCGCTTCTGTAAACAAATCAGTACAGCCGTGTAACAGTAGAGCAACGAATTGTTGTGAAATTTCATGTGAAACTTGGAAAAACCGCTACTGAAAATTATAATTTATTGAAAGAAGTGTATGGCAATGAATGTTTATCGCGTGAACGTGTTTTTGAGTGGTTTAAGCGTTTTCAAGATGGTCAAAATCAAAGATCAAAATTCAAAGCTATGTTCATTGTTTTTTTCGATATTTTTTTGTTGTTTTTGTTTTATTTTTTCATTGTTTTTTTCGATATTCATGGGATTGTGTAACTTCACTGGGTTCCTGAAGGTCAAACGATTAATCAACATTACTACCTTCACGTTCTTGCTGAACTCCGCGAAAGAATAAGGAAAAAACGACCTGAATTGTGGAAGGACAAGTCATGGGTTCTCCACCAAGACAATGCGCCGGCTCATTCCGCATTGTCTGTTAAGAGGTTTCTAGCCAAATTCAGCATCCCAGTGTTAGACCATCAGCCTTATTCGCCGGATCTTGCGCCGTGCGACTTCTATCTGTTTCCTAAGGTGAAATCTGCATTAAAAGGAAAAAGATTTGATTCTGTTGAAGCTGTGAAAGAGAAAGCGGCACGCGTCCTGAAGGAGGTGACAGAAAAAGACTTCTAGCACTGTTGTTCTAGCACTGTTTCGAACAATGGAAGATTCGCACGGAGCGTTGTAGGGACAGAGGAGGGGTGTAATTGAAGGTGATAATAAGTAAAAATGTATCAAATAAAAATAAAATGTTTTACAGCGTCAGTCTCGTTATTTAATAGCCACACCTCGTATATAAGCTACATTTCCAAAGTTATATAAATAAAAGTGAATATAAATAATTAGTGCTTAGAAGTGAGAGTTGGAGCAGGATAAGAGGGGTCTTGGGGATCCCTGCATTAAAAGATACTCTAGAAAAACGCCAGCTGCGATAGTCAGGAAATATATATCGGATGAGTCAGGACCTAGACCCAGGGATGATGTTGGAGGCTAGGCCTTCAGGCTCGAGACTAAGAGGAAGACCCAGGATTACATATAATGAGTACATCCACAAGTTAGGCGAAGAAGAGGGAAAATTCTAGGTCAAGACAGGCAAGGATGGATGTGGTGGACCGGGGCTCATTTTTAAAGTTCAAGGTTAAATCAATATTATTTAATTAATCAAATAAACAATACGCCTTACGCCTAACGCCGCACGGGAGGAAAATGTTGTCATTTATTGGCCAAAAATCTATAACTCTTAACCAAATGACGATAATCGAATAATTCCCTTTTCATTAAAGAGCAGGGGATTCCCTTTATCAGTCAGAATAAAAAAATAAAAATAGCATCGCTCACGTATTTCAAATTAATTTTTATTTGAATCCTTTCTTCACTTTAATTTAAATAAATTAGTTTATTAGGTACAGCGTTGTACATAGAGAACGAAATGAGTCAGTGTTATTATCTACTGAGCTTTCTGCTTATATACATGTCTTTTTCAGGTACTTGCTCCATTTGAAAAATGTTTCAATGATTATTGTCGGATAAAGAAAAAATATCCAGTAAATTAAATTTTAACGGAAAAAAATATTGTCATATAATTCAACGAGAAGTATGTTTTATGATTTAGTCCAACTCGAGGCCGAAAATATATTAAATGTTCAAATATACGGATTTAAATGTTAAAATCGATATATCGCCGATCGATCGCATTTGATCAATCAAATTCTATTATTGTATTTTAGCACCCTTCACCCTCTACCACTTTAAAAAACATTAGAACCAACTATGCCAATAATAGAATTTATATCAATTTAAATAATTTCTTTTCATAAATCACAGAGTCAACGTGTATGAAAACAAAACGCATTTTTATCCAATAATTTTACAGCCATTCTTCTAAATTAGAAGAATGATATGTTTCTTTTTCTAAATCACATGTTTGATGGAATGATATAAAAAGAGAGGTGAGCATAGATTTTGCTTAAAATAAATTTAATTTTTTTTTCTATTTAGCTTTACTTTTTTATAAACGCACCAAACATATTTTATAAATAAGAAGAATGGCTGTAAAATTATTGGATAAAAATGTGTTTTGATTTCATTCACGTTGACTCAGTAATTTATGAAAAGAAAGTATTTAAATTGATATAAATTCTTTTATTGGCAATAGTTGGTTCTAATTTATGCCATAATGGTAGAGGGTGAAGGGTGCTAAAATACCATAATAGAATTTGATCGATCAAATGCGATCGATCGGCGATATATCGACTTTAGGATTTAAATCCCTATATTTGAACTTTCAATATATATTTGGCCTCGAATTAGACTAAATTATAAAACATACTTATCGTTGAATTATCGGACAATATTTTTTTCCGTTAAAATTCCTAAAAATAGGGTATTTTTAATTAAATTTTTTGGATTTTTTCTTATTTTAGACAATAATTATTTTAAAATCTTGCAAATGGAGCAAGTACCTGAAAAAGACATGTATATAAGCGGAAAGCTCCATAGATAATAATACTGACTCATTTCATTCTCCATGTATAACCCTGTTTCTAATAAACTATTTTATTTAAATTTAAGTGAAAAAAGGATGCATATAAAAATTAATTTGAAATACTTTGAGCGATGGTAAGATGTTAAGAGGGTGAAGTAGTTTCTTACACACTGATAAAGAAAATCCCAGGCTCTTTAATGAAAAAAGAATTATTCGATTATCCTCATTCGATCAGGAGTTATAGATTTTTGGCCACTAAAAGACAAAATTTTCCCATTCCACGCCGGGAGCTAAAGCTTTTCATTCATTTAAATGTTTCTGAGGTGATTATAAGTTCATGGATAGGGGCAATGTCAATATTCTCCTAGTTAGGGTAGGTAGAGGTTCAAGAGGATAAAAGTTGAGGTAACAAAGCCTAAAAACAACTCCAACGATATAACAGGTAGTTGCAAAGGCTTCATGATGCAGAATGTGGGTCGAAATTCCTTGATTGTATTTTATCCAAGTTGTCTTTCTGATCCTACAAAGTACATTGCTTTCCATCAACAACTATAAGCTTCATTGAATTGAAAGAAAGTAGCATCTAGCAGCTTGGTTTCCAAAAGACATGGAAACCAATTCCGGAGATCAGACATTGTAACAGAATTCATAACAGTTCAAACTGAAATAAAAATTATATAATTTAATAAATATACAATACGCTTGACGATGAAAATAGCGACACTACACTAATTCGTGGAAGTATCAGATGGACGAATTGGGTATAATCGATCAATTGAGTAATATTTTATATTTATATTTTATTAAATTTAATTAGAACACTAATAATTTCGTAAAATCGTATTTTTATTTAAATTTTCACTTAAGCTGAGTATTCCCAGGGAGGCTCTTCCGATCCCAGACTCGATACAAGGCTGTTGTAATAGTATTGAAAAGTAACTGCAAATATGAGACTCGAACCCGCGAATAGGCAAAGCTGTACCACAGTACCTTATTTTCTGGTCTATCCAACAATTTACGTTAGGTATATCTTAATATGCTGATGAAGAATTTATAATTCGTCTTAGAACCGTCTCGAACTGTCCTTGACTGCCCGATCGTTCCACTGACTGAGTTACTCGTATTATCAAGAGGTCTCCGCGAACCGCTATCTCGTGGGAGGAAAAGGAAAAAAAAACCTAAAGCCGGCTACTAATTGATTAAGAACGCTGCTACAAGAAGCCGGAGAGGAGTACAGTTGCATCATCCACCGCTAGGTCCACGCCCGGATTTTCCTGACCTGAAGAAACGGCCAGGAGGAAACATCGACCTTTGCGGAGCGAGGTCAGCGAGTGAATGAGATCCAGGTAGAGAACTATAGCACCTGTAAATTTCCTAGTAGGCATATAAATATAAGTTATTATGACTTGTAAAGATTCGAGTTGATATAAGTGGAGTTGATAACTCTCAAAGCATATACTATACTATGAATAAATGGTTTAAGATCAATCAGCTATTACTAATCCTATCATTTAGGGCTGTAGAATATCAGGAACCTCCATAATATTTCAGAACAAAGAAACATGAAGAGAAAGTGAATATTTTCTTTTCTACAACAAAATATCGATAATATATTGCTTTCAGGATGAACATGACACATAAAAAACACATTTCTTTATTAATTCTTTCACCATCTAATCATGAAGAAATTCTTTTAATCACAAGATTACTACATGATTAACAGTGATTTCCTGAACAATGTTTAAATTGGATTTAGTTTTTCTGTCAACTGAATGGCACATACCAGTATATCGCACGTCGCTTCTACAAACTTAAATTTTTGTTTAAAATGTTCCTTTACGATCTTTGTCTGTGTAAGACCGCTTATTGACGCGTGAGGCTTTAGATTCGTAAAACATTTTGAACATCCGATGAAGCAGGCATCAAAGGAATGGTAAAGAAGAAATATTAATTAGCGCTTCTAAAAAATCTTTTTTTTTTTCTAGACGGAAGAATAACTTAAAGAAATTCCTAGAGTTAGACCAGTCTTGCAATGTACAAGCAATATGTTCGTTAACATAGAAGACCAAGTGGAACCAATGGTAAAAATTTAATGGTAGCAAATAAAGTGCAAATTTTCGGATATCAGTAAATATCCACTGCTTAGAGATATAATAAGGTTTAGAGGTTTGTAATGGTCAACTAACTGATGATAAATTATCAGGATTTTCAGTTAGATTTTTTTTATTGGAGAGGCTACATTTCGATCCAAGCATGTTGATCTTCATCAGGGATGCTTACTGAACGCTATATGCAAATATACTTCACAAATTTATAGTTCAGCAAAAGCGACACACTTTACAAAAACTAGGAAACTTTCAATCCAAAATTTTACAACAAACACACGAATTTAACAAACGCACCTTCGCAGGTCAGTAACAAAACACTACCTATTGATTCGCAATTATCAATTGTTATCCAAAAAATAAGAAGCCCCTATTCTGGCCTTCACGGACATTCACAACAGACTTATTCATGACATGGCCACGATTGACAGGCATTATATGATTCGAGTGAAAAGGAGTTGGTTGAGAGACCTCCTCTCCTGAAACAAGATTGGGATCATGTGCTGCTGAGCACGATATTCCACCATGCCTAATAAAGCCAACATAACCGCTGTTTATATCTCATGCAGATTGTTCCTTAGTTGTTACAGGTGCAGATATTAGATAAAGTATGAAGATTAAAAAAATAAAATAATAATAATAATAAGATAATACTGTTAATAAGAAGAAAAAATGTAGGCAAAGGATCCCAAGAAAGAGTTTTCGCACGGTAACACAAATAAACTGAGGAAAAAAAAATTAATATTATTATATACTAGCTTTAGGGCCCGGCTTCGCTCAGGGAGTTGTGGAATAGGTGGAATGAAACAATAACTTTAAAATGTAATAGTACAAAAAAATAGACCAAAATTTGTACCATCCTAAAACTTCAGCTTAGTATTAGTGGTAAGAAACCTCAGAGTCCGCCCATATATGGTTTGGGTATAAGAGACCCCACTAATGTGGTTCTCTCAATGCATATCTTCCCTTTTCTTGATTATGAAACATTATTTTGGCAGCAAACATGTCCTGGTATGTACCATTTTTTATGGTTTCTATGTTCTGATTCTATTGAGACCATTCTCATGATGGTACCGCATCCTTGTCAAGTTGAGTAACTTCTCCTTTTTCGAATTCGGTTGAAAATTTACGAACAGAACAGAACTATTAAACAGACATATTATATGATCACTTTATTTTCGGTATATATTCCATTAGGTTATATCTTTTATTCATATTATCTATAGGTTATCTGTTTTATTCAGTGTTAGTTTTTATTCGCTCACTACACTAATAAGCAATTTTTCTTTTGTTGTAAATTTACTCTTATATTGTATATTGATTAAAGGCAATGTTTCGGCCAATTCTTTCCACTTCTGTAAAACTTAATTCGCTTAGGAATCCAGTTGGTTTTGTTTATTTTTAATTTCACTTCATTGCAGAGATGTAATGACATTATTTAAAAATAAAAATGAATAAATAATTATTTATACATAATCTCGTGTAATTTAAAGAAAACAGCTGAAGCTAAAATCATAACAAACCGAACAACCGATAACCTTATGAATTGAGTTTAGCTAGCGCTCCTGGCTTCCAAATGTCGAACTAAATTTTTTCATTCATTAACCTCGGCTTATTAGAGGGGCTAATTACATATAGCGAGAGGCTTAAAATTACAGCCCTTGTCCCTTCAACATTACACACATAAAATGAAAACTGAAACCTTCTTCATCGTTAGTTGCAATAGGGCAATACGACGGCATAACATTCTTGATAGTACGTGTAGTCGTTCTTGAGCCTTTTCGGCACGCACATTGTACACTTTGCTTTATAATATATATTGATTATATACGCGCACTCGTCGGCTAATAACTCGAAATGGACTCGTTCAGCCTCAAAACGTGGACCCCGGTCCATTCCTTAGGCGTTACCGGGCCTTATTAGCCTCTATAAAATCTATAAAATGACGTTTTTTTCGACTCAAACGGTCGATTTCGTAAAAATCTATTGTACAGCGAGGTCATAGCGGTTTTTAAAACAATATACCCAGAGATTGGCTGAAGTTATGCAATTTTAACATGTACGGGTGTTCGCACCTGGTATGAAAGAACCAATAAGCGATATTTGGAGAATTTAGGACAAACGGTATGGATTTCTATAAAAAACAAACAAACAAACAGAATTTCAATATATAGATTAAATATTATATACTAGCTGTATATACCGGTTTCACCCGGAGAAATTCATTTTTTAAATCTATAAAATCTATAAAGTGACTCAAACTTGCTTTTATTGACTCAAACGGTCGATTTCGTAAAAAAACAATGTAAAGCGAGATCATTAGGATCTTTATAACAATAAAGAATACCAGCTGAAGATCAGCTGGAGTAATGCAATTTTAATATGGACAGGTGTTCGCACCTGGTATGAAAGAACCACTGAGCGAAATTTGGAGAATTTAGAAAAAACGGTATGTATTTCTATAAATTACAAACAAACAGAATTTCATCTTTAAATGTATAGACTAATCTATCCGGAAAACCCCCCTTGGATTTACACACCACCGTCAATAAGCCTAAACTTCCAACATCTCAAAGCTAAGCTCCCTCCATATATGCTGCGTCAAGAATTCTTTGCTATGGTAAATGAGGCGTCACCAGAAACCTGTATTATTTACACTGATGGCTACAAGACGAATGACCGAGTAGGATGTGCAGTTGTCTCTGCCCAAGAAATCAAGAGGTACAAGCTTCCGCACCTAACGTCGATATATTCCGCCGAGCTTCAAGCAATTAATTCTGCCTTATATACAGCCATTACATTAAACAGGCAGAATATTACAATCTGCACAGATTCCTTATCAGCTTTAAAATCCCTCGGTAAAATTTATACTGACAATGATATTATAAAAAGTATTAAAAACTATGGAGAAAAATGTCACTTTTGTATGGACCCCCAGCTCATGTTGGTATTAATGGGAACAAAGCGGCAGACAAAGCAGCAAATCAGGCAGCGCAAATGAATTCCCCAGCAATAACAATATTCGAAGCACCAGATATTAAAAAGTGGCTAAGTAATAAGGTTGCAAGAGACTGGTAAAGCTCATGGGAATGCACAACCCCTCAAAATAAGCTAAGAGAAATCAAGAGCACAATACGCCCATGGAAAAGTTCGGTGAGAGGTAACAGGCGAGAGGAAGTTGTAATTACGCTCTTAAGGATAGGTCACACAAGACTCACCCACGAACATCTGATGAGTACGCAAATGCGATTAAGTGTGATACCGCACTCACAATTAAACACATCATCGAAGAGTGCCCTAAATATTCAGCTGAATACCGCTCAAAAGACCTACCCAGGCAGCTGTCCAGCCTATTGGCGATAAAAAAACTCTCGACACAATTATTGAAATCCTTAAAAAAATCAAAATTTATAATAGAATATTGAAAATGTTTCTGGAAAATTAGTTATTGTTGTAACTACACTTTTGGTGTATTGTTCTAACATAGAATTATTGTATTAGTAATGTAATGTAAGGCAGGTTAAAAACAAAACAAAAACAAAACGAAAAAAAAAAAAAAAACACGTTTAGTTAACCAAATAAACACCTTTTTTTGTTTATAGTTAAAAACATAAACACCTATGTTTAGATAACCAAATAATCCTTATATATATAAAAATCTCGTGTCCCGATGTTTGTTGGAGGTAAACTAAGAAACTACTCAACCGATTTTAATGAAATTTGGGTCAATGTGTATAGTTTTGTCAAACTTAAAAGATAAGATAGTTTTTATCTTTATTATTGACCACAACATTTCTTTTATTGCGAATTATTGCAAATACAGTAGGTCGTGTTTCGATTTATTAACATGGCGTCATATATCGATTTAATAACCTTTTTGTTGTTTGTCTGGGGTAAAATCAGAAACTACTCAACCGATTTTTATAAACTTTTGCTCATTGTCCGGATCCATTGCAGTTTTCTCCTACTTAAAAGATAGTGTAGTTATTTATCTTGATTATTGGCTTCAATATTTCTTTTATTGCAAATTAAATGCTTACCATACTACAGTTGCGTTGGATTATTTGAAGTCCTGACGGCAGGTGTAAGTTTATTTATTGATACAACATTTCATTTTCTTTGTATATTTACTATGGTTAAACAGAAATTATTTTTTCCGGCTTGGACTAGAAAAAAAAAACGCGTTTTTCCCATGGTTTTAGGAAAAGACAGGTTAAACAAAATCATTGTGCACTTATTAGCACTACAGTTAAAAGAAATTGTGAATTCTAATAATAAAAAAATCTGGTGCGTGCGCGCAACACACAACTTTCACTTACCAACTTACTTAGAATAGAAATTGACCTGTTTTGCTAAACATCATTTCCCAAAGTCACACATTTTTCTACATTCATATCTTATTTTTGTTAATCGTTAAAGCCGTTTTTGAGTAAATAAAAAAAAAACCCGAGAAAATGATACAAAATTTATTAAGTAAAGTCCCCCCTCCCGTAGATCAATTTTGATGAAATTTTTACAGTCATATCTTGGGCATATAAATACATCAAATACCAAGTTTGATCAAAATCGTTAAAACCGTTTTTGAGTAAATAAAAAAAACACGTGAAAATGATACAAAATTGATTAAGTAAAGTCCCCCCTCCGGTTGATCAATTGTGATGAAATGTTGGTTATCACATCTTTGGCATATAAATACATCAAATACCAAGTTTGATCAAAATCGTTAAAACCGTTTTTGAGTAAATAAAAAAAACATGTGAAAATGATACAAAATTTATTAAGTAAAGTCCCCCCTCCGGTTGATCAATTGTGATGAAATGTTGGTTATCACATCTTTGGCATATAAATACATCAAATACCAAGTTTGATCAAAATCGTTAAAACCGTTTTTGAGTAAATAAAAAAAACATGTGAAAATGATACAAAATTTATTAAGTAAAGTCCCCCCCTCCGGTAGATCAATTTTGATGAAATTTTTACAGTCATATTTCAGGCTCATAAATAGATCAAATACTCAGTTTAATCAAAATCGTTAGAGCCGTTTTTGAGAAAATCGAAAAAAACTTAATAACTTATTAAATAAAGTACCCCATCCCTTTGAGCAATTATGATGAAATTTTTGCTGTCACGTCGCGGGCTTATACATACTCTAAATACCCAATTTCAGGTTCGCTCGGTTTATAGTTTTTGAGCTAGGCTGTTCACACCCACACACACACACACACACACACACACAGACACACACACACACACACACACACACACACACACACACACACATTCTAAAGTGTGTGTGTGTGTGTGTGTGTGTGTGTGTGTGTGTGTGTCTGTGTGTGTGTGTGTGTGTGTGTGTGTGGGTGTGAACAGCCTAGCTCAAAAACTATAAACCGAGCGAACCTGAAATTGGGTATTTTTTGAGTAAATAAAAAAAACACGTGAAAATGATACAAAATTGATTAAGTAAAGTCCCCCCTCCGGTTGATCAATTGTGATGAAATGTTGGTTATCACATCTTTGGCATATAAATACATCAAATACCAAGTTTGATCAAAATCGTTAAAACCGTTTTTGAGTAAATAAAAAAAACATGTGAAAATGATACAAAATTTATTAAGTAAAGTCCCCCCTCCGGTTGATCAATTGTGATGAAATGTTGGTTATCACATCTTTGGCATATAAATACATCAAATACCAAGTTTGATCAAAATCGTTAAAACCGTTTTTGAGTAAATAAAAAAAACATGTGAAAATGATACAAAATTTATTAAGTAAAGTCCCCCCTCCGGTAGATCAATTTTGATGAAATTTTTACAGTCATATTTCAGGCTCATAAATAGATCAAATACTCAGTTTAATCAAAATCGTTAGAGCCGTTTTTGAGAAAATCGAAAAAAACTTAATAACTTATTAAATAAAGTACCCCATCCCTTTGAGCAATTATGATGAAATTTTTGCTGTCACGTCGCGGGCTTATACATACTCTAAATACCCAATTTCAGGTTCGCTCGGTTTATAGTTTTTGAGCTAGGCTGTTCACACCCACACACACACACACACACACACACACACACACACACACACACACACACACACACACACACACACACACGGTGTGTGTGTGTGTGTGTGTGTGTGTGTGTGTGTCTGTGTGTGTGTGTGTGTGTGTGTGTGTGGGTGTGAACAGCCTAGCTCAAAAACTATAAACCGAGCGAACCTGAAATTGGGTATTTTTTGAGTAAATAAAAAAAACACGTGAAAATGATACAAAATTGATTAAGTAAAGTCCCCCCTCCGGTTGATCAATTGTGATGAAATGTTGGTTATCACATCTTTGGCATATAAATACATCAAATACCAAGTTTGATCAAAATCGTTAAAACCGTTTTTGAGTAAATAAAAAAAACATGTGAAAATGATACAAAATTTATTAAGTAAAGTCCCCCCTCCGGTTGATCAATTGTGATGAAATGTTGGTTATCACATCTTTGGCATATAAATACATCAAATACCAAGTTTGATCAAAATCCTAGCTCCTTAAAATTGTCACCAGTTATTTTTCAGACAGAATCCTGAGGTATGAAACAGATGCAGGACCAAGAACCTACAAAATAACAGGAGGCGTTCCCCAAGGTTCTGTATTAGGACCGCTGTTATGGAATGTTATGTACGATGCCGTGCTCAGACTTCCTATGCCAGAAGGAATTACCACGCTGGGATTCGCAGACGATCTTGCGATCATTGTTCGTGGAAAGCTTTTGGAGGACATAACGTACAAGGCCAATAGCGCAATATTTAATATTCGCCAGTGGCTCTCGTCCGTGGGCCTACAACTAGCTGATCACAAGACTGAGACTGTACTTATCACCAGCAGGAAAGTGAGGGAAAGGATCAATTTGAGCGTTGGAGAGATCGACATCCTCTCAAAGCCATCCATTAAATACTTAGGTGTGCGGATTGATGCCAGGATGCGGTTTGATGAACACCTGCAAGAAGTCAGTATGAAAGCAGTGAAAGTAGCAAACGCACTGGCTAGAATCATGCCAAATATTGGTGGGCCAGCGCAAAACCGGAGAAGGCTCCTTGCTAATGTTACCAACTCGGTGCTTTTGTATGCTGCTCCAGTTTGGTTACATGCCTTCCAAGCGAGGTCATACTCTCGTAAAGCGATTAGTGCGCATCGAAGAAATGCCTTACGCGTCGCAAGAGCATTTCGCACTGTGTCGTATGATGCCGTGTGTATCATCGCCGATATGACTCCAATAGACCTACTGGCCGAAGAGCGTGGCAGAATCTACCGCAGAAAACGGGAAGCGCCAGAAGCACACTGGCTAACGATAACAAAAGACGAGAGAAAGGAAACTCTTCGCAGATGGCAGAGGCGCTGGGACTCATCATTATCTGGAAGGTGGACAAACCGCCTGATACCAGATATTGCATCGTGGGTGAATCGCACATATGGAGAGGTTGATTATTTCCTTACTCAACTGCTCTCTGGACATGGTTGCTTCAGGGCATATCTCTATCGGTTCAAGCTGGAAGAAGAATCATCATGTACCACCTGCGCTCCATTAGATGAAACAGTGGAACATGCTTTCTTCGCATGCAAGAAATTTACTGGGGAGAAGGGTGAATTAGATATGGTGCTGGGTAAAAGATCCACACCGGAAAATCTGGTACAGCTCATGTTGACCAGTCAAGAGAACTGGAATGCTGTTTCAGATTATGCCGCGAGAGTAGGAGGAAAATTGAGAGCTCAGGAGCGAGAGAGAAGGGGTCAAGTACCAGGAAGGGTACAGTAAAGAAGTAGGCGCCTAGCCATCCTGCCCACCGCGAAGTAATGCCTGCCAGCAGTTCCGCGGTGTGGCATTGCAAAGTATGTAGGAGGTTTTTTAGTGAGTAGGAATCTCACACTGTTGTGGGTTTAACCCCCACTTCGTCTAATGAAAGATTTTTCCCCTACAAATAAAAAAAAAAAAAAAAAAAAACACACACACACACAGACCATTTCGCGGGACTTGGTAATTTTAACTCAGGGGACCCCAAAACGTGTATTTCCGTTGAAAACCGGAAGTCGGAAATTTTCACGATCGCAATACTTCCACTTACTATATATTTCATATATAGGTAAGTGAAAGTAAAAATGTTCATCATTGTTGTAAAAAGTTATAAATTAACATTATCTTTCTCATTTATAAAATTAAATTTTTATGTTTTGATAAGAAGTAGCATGTAAAACATTCAGCATTGTTTGGGGTTGCTCACTTTTCATAACCTGTTTCTGGTAGAACCTCAACAAGTAGACGTTATCACATTTCACCATACGTTATATTCGGCATTTAATAAATTTGTATCATGGTAAAAGATTAATTTGGTACATTTTTGCTAACTGTCCATTGTGATTGTACTGAACCCTTTTCCAATTATATTCTTTATTAGTTCCTTTTACATGTGTTACTTATATTTAATCTCACCTCTGCTGAAAAAAATCCAGTAAGTGCTAAATGAATGGATCATTAATACTTACTATAGTCAAATATAGATGTAAAAAATAAGAACTTTTACCCTTCTAAATCGTTTACAAAAAAATTTTAAATTTGGCGTAAAGTTTAAATCCCGTTGATTTTCAGATTTGCTGAAACGTTACCTTTATCATTGAATTTTGATTTGATTTTATTAAAAAGAAGAGGATATTATTAATCCAATGATTATAGCTACTACGCCACAGCAATGCGTGGCAGGGACTGCTCGTAATACTATAAACTATATAATCAGTAAAGAATGCTACGGGCGTAATAATCTAGAAATATATCGCCCTAATACCCCTAATACTACTACTACTAAATATACAGATTAAATATTATATATTATATATTAAATATGCATTAAAGACTGCTTTAGTAATAAAGAATATGGTTACTTTCCTTTCAACCTGACGTTCAGAGGCATAATTTTGTAACTATTAAAAAATAACTAGAATTCCGAATGATCTTTCCTAAGAAATAGAGGCATTGAACAAATAATTTCCAATTCCCTGGAGCATAGCCTCAAATATTTGGCAAGTCTCTCAGCTTAAGGTCTTATTGACTCCGAAGAGCCTTTAACTCCCTAAAGACGGTCAATTTGGTCTGGGGTGGAATCCCGATTTCGTTCCAGAATAATTTTCTCAGTCACTTCTTCCTATTATTTTTTCATATCTCCAGATTCCACCTTTTCTACTCAGGCTCTCGAAGAATGGGAATTATTTCCCAATAATGATAGAATAAAAATTTCATTCCATGGTGTATGTAGACAGGAAAATGTTTTGAATTGTTATAAAAATATGCGGAAAATTTATCAATAGCTCCTTTAAGGTAAATAAATTTACCCTTAAACCAAGGTTAAACGAACCAAGCTTAATTAGGATTTTATCAAGATGAATCATCATACAAAATATAATTATATCTGAAAGGATTTCGAGAATTTCGTCGAAGTACGACAATCGCTTATCAGTTTAAACACAGAACTAAGGAAGGAGGTTTTACACCTACAGTTTATGAGCAACACTGATATAGGTTTAAAATAATTTTTAATGACGTAAAATTACAATTCACAACGTCATACGAACAATGAAAGCTTAAAAGTAGTACAACGTTACAAAATTATAACCAATGGTGTCAAACAGTGACTTTAAAGTAACCATATGCTTCAAGGTTAGAGGCAAGACTAAGCCCCTAGTCCATGGCTTGTTAAATTCAGTCTTAAATCGAACATTCCAGACTGGCCCAGTACATCAAGAACATGAGATTACATACAAATACAGTTTTCATGACATTTGAAGGGGTCGGGGCAAAATAGTGCCAAGCAACATTTAAAAAAAAATAAACTGTAGCTGTAGTCTGCTGTATATTACATAGGACTATATGTCTATGAAGGAAATACCACCTAAATATGATTATATAGAGCCTCTATAGACATATTTAGGTGGCATTTCCTTCATGGGCATATAGTCCTACGTAATATACAGCAGACAGCAGCTACAGTTCATTTATGTTAAAAATGTTGCTTGGCACTATTTTGCCCCGAGCCCTTCATTTTATGATTGAAATCAAATAAATCACATTTTGAAAAGAGGGGCAACAAAATATTATTAGCGTACATAACAGCGGATGTCGGACTCCTCGAAAGAGTCCCTGATGTCCTGCCATCACTGCACTACAACAAAGTTTAGAACTTTCTGAGAGGCCAATGTGACGGTGGTCTTCTTCGCCAGTAACGGGAAAGCATGCAACTGATTGAGCACTTGTCGAATTCTGAGTGATGAGGTCATTCTTACTTTGAGTTTCCCACTTCTTTTCTTTACACTACTTTGAGTTATCTAGCTGAAGATGTTGGAGGTAGTTTCCACAGACAATTATTTTTGCAGAACTATATTAGAGAGGGATGTTTGTTTGGGGCTTCGGTCGGCGAAAGATGAGAAATATAGTAACGGCCCGTAAGTTCACGGTCGTAGTTCGTTTGCTTTCCAACAGTTTCCGATAACTTAAACTCCTATGAGTAAACACTAGCTCCTGCATTTTGTCTGGTGTCACCAGCTGATCGGTCCGTGAAATCATGGTACCATTGGCTTCTTTATTCCGAACAAATATTGCTCTTGATGGGAGCTTTAAATGGGTTTTATTTAAGCACATCAATTGGTGTTAAAATATTAATGTGAAACTAGTAAAAAAAATTAAAAATATTAATAATCAAGAGGAGTATCTGGACAAACTTTAAAAATTTATAAATCGTTAATTCAGCCAGTCGTGAGATATCATATTCTCCTTATTATTTATAAGTTTATTAAAAAACAAATTATTATATCTACGTTTCGAAGTTAATTCCATCTTCAAGGTCTTCTTTTAACATTCTCACATTTTAAAAGTTTTAGTAAGTGCTCCAAAAAAATTTTTCGCCCCCTCCATGGAGGGTCTTAAATGTTTTCCATATATATAAAATCTTATACAGTACCAGTCAAAAGTTTAGACTTTAGACCCTTATATTTTGTAAAATAAATAAATAAGAACATTTTTTTTATTGAGCAACATAACAACTATAATTTTTTATTTTTTTTTATTTATAACTAGCCGTGTACCCCAGTTTCACCCAGGGAACTTGGAAAACAATTAGAAAAGCCGTGGGTCAGGAAAAGTTCGTTAGGACAGAAATGAGATTTTTTTCGACTCCAACGGATGATTTCGTCTAAATCTAATGTAATGCGAAATCATAACGATTTTTATAACAATAAAGAATATACCCAGAGATTAGCTGAAGTTATTCAATTTTAATATGGACAGGTGTTCGCAGCTGGTATGAAAGAACCAATAAGCAAAATTTGGAGAATTTAGGAACAATTTGTATGGATTTCTTTAAAGAATGAACAATAAAACAAACAAACAGAATTTCACCTTTATTTATATAGATTGTATTCGAAACAATCATATAATTTTTGAAATGTTATCTCTTGAGTTACAATTTTTTTTTTTTTGACTTGAAGATTGTGAATTAGATACAAGTGAGTCTTAACTTTTGACTGGTACTGTATATGTATTTGAAATTGTTTTTAGGAAGACCAAAATGTTATATTCATTTAATTAAGTGGTGAGATATCAAATCCTCCTTATTTTTTTTATAAAGGGCGAAGAAAATTATTGAAGGATTTAATAAACATTTAAAAATGTGAGAATGTTGGAATTGGCAAATGTTCAAATGATAAAAGCAATTCCGAATAGAAGGTTAAAAAATGTAACGATTTGACTTGTTTTTTTAATAAACATATAAAAATTAAGAAGGATTTGATATCTCACCACTCAATTATTTGAATATAATATTGTCGATCTTCCTAAAAGCTACTTGAAATGCATATCTAATAAACCGTTAAATTTTACCAACTCGCTACACCTCACAGCAACATTTATACAAAACAATATAAATGAAGACGAAGACACATTTGGAAGACATTTTTTAAGGCTGTTTCCCGTCCGATAATTTTCCGGTCGTTAAGAGCGTAAGCGGTCCCCGAAGCAATCCTCTTGTTACCAAAACGTTTTCCGCTTTCGCACAATATCGTGAATAATGTTTTGTAAACAGTGCTCGTTCTTCCAGTGAGCGAATTGAATGCGTCAGCTACTGAAGATACTAAGGAGGAAAATGAAATACTAAAACCTTATAATAACTTTAGTAATAAAAAAAACCTTAAATTGTATTATATCAATATCTCATTTTTATTGATATCGTTCCATCCAGATTCTTCATCACTCCAGCCATAAGCTCCCATACCCCTGTAACTTCCAAATTCAGGATTACCATCGCTTAGACAGGTGAAACCGGTTTTAAGTATGGAACTTCACGATATTGAACTGTATCTATCACTAAAGATGACATTCTTGGACGTAAAAGCTAAGTAAATTAACAATGGAGATTATGTTTGTGTACAAAAGAAAGGATAAATTGGAATATATAAATAGGTACAAGTGTGAGTACAACTAGTTAACTTAAGTACAACTGGCAAGAGTGAGTAGCCGAGCGCGGAAATTAGACCAAGCACCGAAAACTTTTGGTACGTGTTATGAACAATACTTTTCATCATACTGCTCATACTTGAGTACATTAAAACACTTTTATATTTCATTAATAACTGGGAGATACAATATAAGAAATTTAATTTCCACTTTTTTTTATATAAATAAACCATCTGTATATTAACCTATAATAGAAGAAAAGAACTTATATATTTATATTAATATTTATAGTACAATTCTGATTACTCATTATATTAATACCTTTGGATGGCATTGCCTTTTGCATTGCCAGGTTATTTTTTACTTCAAACGTGCTACTTATATTAGAATGAAGCATAGTATAGCTACAAGTAATCTCCTTCAAACACATGTTTATTAATATATAAACAAATTTATAAACATGCAAGGAATATCAAGCAAAAAATAAAAAAAAAATTAAGATTCTCGAGTATGGGGCAAGACCCGAAACTTGGACAAAAAAAATTATTAAATTACGTTTCTTTATTTAACGTCACTTATTATTAGCCACTAAGGCTAATCGGACGATGCTGCAGCGCGAGTCCTAAAGTTTGTCTCATCCTACAGACTCGGGACCTCCATTTCACGTCCTATCCGAGGGACTGCATAGACAAGGATTTTTTCACTCCCATTAAAAAATACTATGGCCACCTCGGGACGCGAACCCGCGACCTATGGCATTGTAAGTTTCTATGCTAGCCACTACACCACAGGTCACCCCATTAAATTACGATAAAGTTTTGGAATACGGCTTCTTACCGTGGCCAATTTCGGTACCGTTTATTGAGGCCCGATTACAACCTGAACGACCCCTTGGGGGTTATATATCCAATGAGAGCGAGCGAAGCGAACGGGAGTAAAGATCTGGGATAAACTAGATAAATAAATAAAGGCCCTTTTAAAATAAAAAGACTCGATAGGATATGATCTGTGGACTGTCACTATCTAAAATCAAAACGGAACATAATCATTCTTTCCTCTTAAAAATTGTTAATACTTCATTTATTAATCACTATTAAATTAAAATAAAAAGTATAAAAAAAGTAAAAAAAATAATTTTTATTTTTATTTAAATAAAAAGACTCGATAGGATATGATCTGTGGACTGTCGCTATCTAAAATCAAAACGGAGCATAATCATTCTTTCCTCTTAAAAATTGTTAATACTTCATTTATTAATCACTATTATTTATTTATTTTTTATAATTATAATACATTAATGTGTTTAGAGCACTAATAATTTAAAGTACTTGATTTTGCCAGTTTGTATTTTTTATTTTCCTTTAATGAATCGAATAAGAAGAATCAAAGCATTTATAAAGACGCTCCGGAAGTCACAATGTTTGGTTTACATTGCTATATTAATGCGTTATGTTAATGTATATCTATAAGTATAACGGTGATCATCTATACAATAAACAATGTATATCATGTATATATATATTTTTTTTTTTTTTTTATGGGTACTCACGCTTCTTTCAGTTGATCATTTAAAATTTTATCTTTGAATATAATGCATATAACGGAGCGGATATCATGATTGTGGGATGACTCCGCGTAACGTTACCCTAAGGAAAATGATCTGTGCTTTAGCGAAAGCGAACAATACCCTCTGCCCTACTTCGTGAGAAGAGGATCAGGCTGCAGGGGAACTACTGTATCGATTATTTCTCCAGCGGCATCGTATCTGAGAAAACAGTTCACGTTTTACAAGAACAATTGTAATAGTGCCTCCTATTATATTAAAAATAATTATATTTTGCTATCATTTTAAATACTTATAATTTTAAACTATAATTTGCAAAGTGTCTTTATTTGTTGGTCGATCGTTTGTATGCGAATGTCAGTATAAAAGTTTTGATAGGTCACCTAGCATGGTGCATTTGAAATGAGTCGTAATATTTTTGGATGGACGCACAGTGCTTCCATCAATGGACAAAAATCAAGTTTATATAATTTTCTGGCATTTACATTTAAAATGTTCCCAAAGATGTAAATGATCATTAATTATAATATTTACATCTATTTGTTAACTCAATTGCTATTAAAATTAAGAAATGTTTCGAGAAAAAAAAAACAGCATTTGTGAACTAGATGTAAAAAATAGCTTTGTCATAATCTTTTCATTAAGTCTTCTTTCTGTTTAGAAAAGGTATACTGTAAACTTTATTTTAAGTGAAAGTCGGTATTATTTCCGATAATATAGCCAAGGGTAAGAAAATTTTTTGACTCACTCGATGTTTTACTAACTTTAAAGTCAAATATTACAAAATGTCCGCAAAACACCCCTTTCATTTTTTTTTTAATTTGCAGTCTAACTAATTTAAAATAAAAATCTATAAAAGTCATCTACGATAACCTGCGACTACGTCTTTCGAAATTTTTGTCAAATGAAATCAGGCACACAGCGCTTGCTTGAAACCAATTGCATCTGCAAAAATTAGATTAGCCGTTCTAATTAGATACATTTTTACACTTAAATCCATAGAAAATATAGTTTTTACTGTAAGTAAATTGACCAATATCAATCAGTGTCTGAAATTATGATCTAATTTAAAAAAATCAATTTAGCTCCTATTTTTATTTACATTTATTTAATTTGAGTTTGAAAATTGTTTTTACTGCATTATTTGTATAAGTAGAAGAAGAAAGTATCTTTTATATTTGATATGTTTTGTTTGGTTAATTATCTTATTAAAGATAAATTTTGATCAATTAACCGATAATGATTCTCTAATTTCCCTTAAATTTAAGATACTTTGCCAAAACCATGATTTAACTTTTTTTTTTTTTAGTTCTAACTTGATCAATTACTATTTCCGACCCCGCATGTGAGGTATATTCGTAGTCAGATCAGCATTTCCTATAATATTCCATGGTCAAAAGATTTTTGTCCGAAAACTCCATATACTCGAAGCACTGAGGGACGGTTTGAAGTTTTTGTAAATAATTTTTTTTTGTAACGCCCTATATCTGTGAACAGTATCCATAAAGGTTTAAGTACTTTTGTGTGCTTATTTAGTTTTTGTCCTCCAAGCCTTAGTTTTGAGAATTTAGAATGGGTAAAGTAGAGTTAGTCTTTTATTAAGAGTTTTCCTTTTCATTTTAACATGCGGGCCCCATGTCATCCTTCTTCTATCGAAGATTAGTCCAAGATACCGAACTTTTTGTTCGTATGTTATGTCGTCGTGTTATATCGTCGTAATGTTTCTTTTCTCGTGATTAAAGTCCAATTTTCCATAATGTCCACAAGTCATTTATTTTATAAGTGGTTTTGTAAGTTTAGTGAAGCATCTGACGGATCATGATGTTTAGATGTGGAATCTAACCTACACGGACATATGAATCTCCCTTAAAGTTATATGGCTACAAAAGAAACCCATAAATGTAAGAAGGAGATTAAAAAGGCGTTGGATGAGAGATCTCCTTTTTTAACAGACCTGAATAACTGCATCAAGCCAGACAAGAGGCAATGCTGGGTGCCTGACGTGTTATTATATGACTAGTAGAATGGACATCGAATATGCTGATTGTCGATATGTTTTGACAGATGCAGAAATAAAAATAAGATAAAAATATATATATATATAGATGTATATATACTTATCAACTCTTAAGTTCTTATTACAACACCTTCAATCAAAAAATAGTAAAATTATTTATTTAAGAATATCACGGATTATTGTACTTATTGTAGGAATATTGTACATATTTAGCTATTGATACACACCAATATATTTTTGCGAATCAGAATTTTTTCATTTCAACAAGAAGTTAATTTGTAAATGTTTTTGTTCACTACCTGGAAAATCGTCGAGGTGGGATGTATTTTCTTTTCTTCTTTTTTTCCGTTTCATAGAAATTTCTATGGAAAGGTCGTGTTTTTCTAAACATAACAGGTTCCATGCCCTAAGGCATACTACCTGTAGAGATGTTTTCATTGTTTTTTTTACAGAAATACGACGCAATCTTTATACAATGTAAGTAATATTTATAACATTAAATATAGAAAAAAAATTGTAACTAATGACTTATAACTTAATTACCATAGGGCGTGGTGGTAGTCGAGGTCTAAATAGTTAATTTTGAATAATTTATTATAATTACAATTCCGATTCATATTTATTTTTACATAAAAAGTGAAACTAAATACCTAAAAACCACTAGCGCTCAAGAATCATTGCATAATACCTGGTACTTTTCATAATATTTTTTTCTCCTGAAAAATAGCTATATCCATATTTGGTACTTAAGTAACGAACTTGATGGCGAAGATATCACATATGACATTTATTATTTTTTACAAAAAAAAATCGGTAGGGGAGAGCGGGGTTGGTTGGCATAGGGGGTATGTTGGCCATCGGCTTGTAGTTTCCGTCACACCTGTTGTGAAGACCCCCACCATTGTACCATGTCACCCGCTCGACCTCGGGAGCCTTGTCCTGTGTTTTCAATCCGATACTAACATTATAGCGAAGAGTGTGCTTCATTGATTAATTTTACGACATTTAAGTAAATTTTTATATTTTCAGTAAATTTGGTTTAAAGGCGTGGTAAAACATTTGACTCAGATTCTGTTGACATAGCCCCAAACTCCTTTGAAAAACCTAACCTTTCGATTAACCAGTTTCTTGTTTGATTGTTCTCCCCTGTCCTGGCAGCCATCTTTCATATGATCTCTCCTGTGGGGTTAGTTGTCTCTCTTTAACTTTTTTTTTGGCGCAGTAGCAATTCACAAAAGCAAGGTAAGCATAATCAAAGATGAAACTACCAATTGTCTTTAGTTCCAGCGAGGAAGATGAGAGTAATTTTTCTTATGCAAAAAATGACGACAGTCTAAACTTCAATCTTCTTCTATAGTCATTCTATTTTCCATTAAAAAGCTGTTAAAAACCGATTCAAAATTATTATAGTGCAGCTTTTAATAACAATAATATGTGTCAGAAAGTACTTGAATGAGATGGCTAAACAACCCCACCTTCTAGGCCAACCTGCGCCACCTTGGGGGTTAATTGGCATACTCTGGATTGACGAATTCTCCAATTTTCCATTATCTTATTACTAAATATTATGTGGTGAAAAAAATGCTTGTAGTACTCTAATACTTCGAGTTTGCAGAGGTATCATCCATATTGGGATTATATTAACAGGAATGACTCAACAATCAAAAAAGTGAAAACTGTTGCCAACCAACCCCGCTCTCCCCTACCTTATTCATAATAATACAAGCAGCTCTCGGAAAACCATTTCTTATCACTAAGAAGACAAGGATACTCTGGGAACAACAGAACTATAACTCATGAATTATTCATGAGTGAAATAATAACAGTGAAGCGATAGGTCACGAGTACTATTCGAGATTCCAACTGAGAATTAACAAGCTAAGAAACATGTCGTGAATTAACTTATAAAAGTTTGACAATAGCTTTCACAGTTCCGAACTCTCTCATCAGGGCGCCGCTACACCCGTTTTAAACCTGTTCCCATTTAGAATCTTATACGTACACTTACAGTACCTACTGGAAATTAGTTCAAGGGCATCGCAATAGAACGGTCTGGAGACAAGATATGGAGATTTAGATACCTTAAAATTCTGAACTAAATTAAACTAAAAAATCTGGTGCGATGCGCGCAACACACAACTTTGAATGACCAATTTATATACAGTAGAAATCGACCTGTGTAATAGTTAGGGCCTATTCACACTATCCGCTCTACTCCCGGTCCACTCTCGCTCTACCCCATTCACACTAGCGCTCCGCTCCCGCTCCACTCCCGGTCCGCTCTCCTAATGTCTTACCATATTCACACTATATAATTTTACACCGTTCAATTTTGAAAGGTTTAAGCTATTAAAGCCATTAATAATCGAAGTTGTCTGTATTCGGATTTTAATTAATGATTAACTTTCAGTTATTTAAGTATTAATTTATTCTTCAATTTTACGGCCAAAAAAAAAATCAATTTTTCGTTTGTAGAAATAGCTGGTAAGTGTACTTTTCTTGATGAAGAAGATAATATTATCAAAAAATATAATAAGAAGAATATATTGCAACACAATGATAATTAATAATAATAATTATAAATTAATTTAATTAATGGTGAAGAAATAATTTAAATTTTTTTCGGAATGTATTCGAATACGCTTGAAAATTTCAAGTTGAAATCGGCAAATGCTACAAATTTACCGATTGTGTTCTCTTCTTTTCCTGATTAATATTTTAATTATTTTTTGCTTTAATATATTTTTTTGTTAATGATCTGACATTTTTCATAATATACTGCATTTTTATTCGTTTCAAATTAAACGTTATTTTATAATAGCAATGAGTATGTAGTCAATAAATAAATCGGTGACCATTTTTTACGAGTACATTAATTCATAGCAAAATATATCTCAACCATAATATGAATTCTTCACGTCGAAAAACCGCGCGTATTGTTGGTGATTTTTTTTTTTTTATCATTTCAAGCGTATTCTAATACATTCGAGAAAAAAAAAAAAATTATTTCTTCACCATTAATTAAATTAATTTATAATTATATATATATATATATATATATTTTAAATTTGAACTTTTTTGGCCGTAAAATTGATGAATAAATAAATACTTTAATAACTGAAAGTTAATTATTAATTAAAATCCAAATACAGACGGCTTCGATTATTAATGGCTTCAATCGTGAACGGTGTAAAATTATATAATGTGAATATGAAAAGACTTTAGGAGAGTGGAGCGGGAGTGGAGCGAGAGTGGAGCGGGAGTGGAGCGAGAGTGGAGCGGGAGTGGAGCGGGAGCGGAGCGAGGCCGGACCTGTGCCAATATTGTGATTAACCTCTCTCTATTCCTCTGTAGAATATTTTGCCAGTGAGACCGGACCTGGAGCGGAGCGGGAGCGGAGCGCTAGTGTGAATGGGGTAGAGCGAGAGCGGACCGGGAGTGGAGCGAGACCGGAGCGGTGCCGATAGTGGAATTCTCTGTCTATTTCTCTTTAGAATATTTGAGTGGACCGGGAGTGGAGCGGGAGCGGAGCGATAGTGTGAATCCGCCCTTAAGAGCCATTTTGCATATTTATAAAAAAATAAAATTTCCATATTTCATTACCTTCTTAGGGTAACTGTACCGTAAGTTGACAGTGCTCCAATAGTTGACATTTTGTACAAAATGTGTGAATAATAAGATTTAGGGTTGATTATTTTGGTTCAAAATTGGCGGTAATTTGTCAAGTTATTACGACATTAGTTTGACGAAAACTCAAGCTTATTTGTGAGAGGTTATAATGGCAAATTTTCTAGTGGCCTGGAAACTTGGTTTCTGCTACCCTGTTTCATTAAGGTGGAAGTCAAGTTAAATAAGCTTTTTAGTTGGTTTATTTGAGTTCAATTATGTTTTAATTACTTTTATGGTATTCATTAAGTTCAAGAGAATCATTTGATATCTTTTTTAATATATTTATACAACGTTTTAGGGCTTAAATGTAGGTGTCAACTATTAGAACAGCTTCCACCAGAATTAGCCAATAGTGTTCCATCCGGGGGTGGATGACAGGTGTCTTATTTAGCTAGTATGCTCTTTCCATGGATCAGTGAGAGCAAAATTATTCATATCATTGCCAATAATCCTAACCCTAGGATTATAACTATCCCTAATTTCATCAGTAGTCGAGCTTTTTTTAAGTATATCGTGAAGGGAAATCGATCGATCGAAGAGGTATTTACAGCTCGAAGTAAATTCAAAATCAATTTTGGTCTCATTTGCCTTTCTAAAAACCGACAACGATTACTGCCCCAATGAAACCACCTAATATTTACATCAGAAATTTATTTTTGCATAGAAGTTTGCAAGCTAAAATAGAATTATCGCAGATTATATTGTACAATACGTTTTCACACCAACAAATTTTAAACAATTCGAGCATTATGTATTTTTCAACGAATTTACCCTCTAAAAAAACATAATATTTTCTATTGTTAAATAAAACTTTTCATTAAATACTTGTGACCGACCGAAGTTTCGGTTTCGGTTTCGGCCGCAGTTTTGGTTTCGGCCCAAAATTGCTCTGCCAGGCCGAAACTAGGTCCTGTGTCTGATATACATCAGACACAGGAGCTAGTTTGGAGCTTCTGTCTCCAAGAAAGAAGTAGGAATACACGATTTTAGCTTGTAGGCTCGGTCTCTTGCATGCCATTTAACACCCTTGACTTTAATAGTGGGAAGTATCTGTTATTTTAGTTAATTACACTTGTATTACACGGTAGAACATAGATTTTTCTCATTCTATTGGTATATTTACTTGATCGAAAACTTTGGGTTGGGTGTTGAGAAAAAAATTTAAGAGTGACAAACAGAAATGGCCTTGTAAATCACATCAAGTCTTAACATGAACCTAATGAAAGCATGCTCTTCATACAGAATTCTTTACGTTAAGTGTAAAGAATAGTATTTATTCTTTACCTTGAGCGTTAAGAACCGTTTGTGCTTTTAATTATCTCCTCATTAATAATGAAATTTGTTTTCTATAAATACTTAAACTTAAATTAGTCGATAGGTCCACAGATTCAATTCAAAATTGAAAAAAACATTTTTGTCAGTAGCCTTGTCATTAAAAGTTGCATCAAGTGCATCATTAAAAGTGGTAGTAGGTTTTGGTCTTTGTTCTTGTATGGAATGGGAATCAGATGGAAAACCAATTTTTCAACCTTGTCAGTCCCCTTTCCCCCAGCGGTTCACCAATAACATCCCAAAAACTTGTCTCAATTTTTACCATGAAGAAGCACGTTTTCGACCAAAAACTATTCTATAAATTTTCAAACTAGATTTAATCCACTAACATTTGAGACCAAAACTGACTCAGTAGATTAAATAGCTTCTGAGATTTACATATACTTTACGTATTCAATAGGCCATCATTTTGTATTCTATTGGCTTTATGATGGAAAGATTTAAACATAATTTTTATTAGAGTTGTACTAGTTAAGGGGGTATGGGCTAACATCCCACGGGGACCAGCCATACTAGGAAGGAGGGGGCCGGGATTCGATCCTATAACTTAACTAATACACCTGTTTATTAGTTAACCACTCTTGTATACCAGCTCACTTACTAAATGAATAATTGAGTTAAATTACTGTATTTTATAAGCTTTCATTGATATTATTGCTAAACTAGACATATTACACACTTATATGCATTATTTACGTTGAGTTTTGTATAATAGGATTATGTTTACCTCTATCGCCTTTTAACCACAAAATATTATCTTTCTTAAATTATCGAAATACAAAGAATCATAATTAAATCAATAGATCGAAATGGCTGAAGCACACATCGTAGAATCTTTTCCATATTTTTAAAATAGATAAAACGTTATGTCAGAATACTTTGACCTTAAATAAAGATATGCCAATAACCTGGCGAAGTTCTTATCTTGGCCAAAGTTTTTATAAGCTGGTGAACAATGCTCATCCATTCTTGCCAGTTTTTGAACAGTAATTGTTCAACCATAAAACATTTTCAAAGAAATATTAATGTACCATAACGAATAAGATAAAAGTGCAATCTTATTGTTACGTCGCTTTCTTCATATCTCAATTATAAATACACTTAAATGTATTGTCTCAAAGAAACTACAAAAAGTTTACCAGTCATGTCGGAAGAAGCAAGTGAGATGATCCGCGAAACTTTTCCGTTACAGTTTTCAGGTCCATCAATGGTCACTAACCTTGGCCGTTAAAAGGAAAAATAATATAACGAAAAATATTGGAAGGAATCTTTCCTAACGTTTATAGTTATTTTAAAAGAAGCAACAATATTTTATTCCGTATTTTACATCTTTTATGTAAATTAGTCCAATTCACGAAAGAGGAATTGTTAATATCGTATTAAGAAGTTCAGACAAATTTTCAAAATATTTATGGGGAAACCGTACAGTTATCGGCACCCTTAAGACTACATTTCTGTGGTTAAATTAAAAAAAATACTGTTTATAAACGTATCAAATAGAAACTTCCTATAGCTCCTTTTTATCTATCCTCATAAAGACTCAAGAGGATTTTTTGGGTCAAAAGTTCAATAGTTTCACGATATGGCAATATTTATTGTTAAAAGTGCCAAATCTAGTTATTGGCACCCTGTGGATTTAATTGTGAAATCTTCCCTATGGTTAGTTTTTTAAAGTCTTACTTCATAGATGACTTAGAGGACCCTTCAAACATTTGACTCATTTATATCTTGTAATAAAATTAGGACTTGCTTACCTATTTCTTTAAGTTAAAGTTGGGGTGTCAATAACTGCACTGAGTGCCAATAACTGTATGGTTTACTCAATTCAAGTGGAAAACGGAAATGTTGAATATTAAAAATTATATAATAAATGAATGAAAAAATATTTTTCGCTAAATTGCGACAGATACATTATAAAAAGAGTTAACAGATTTCGCTGAGTTATTACATAGCATTTTAAATATCTGAGGATTTAGTTTTCTATAGATCAAATCCGCTTAATCGTTTTTATCAATGCAAAGATAAACTTTTCAAAAGTAAATCTGTCTCTGAATGTGATGGATTTGTTAATTTTTTTTTTTTTTTTTTTTTTTTTTTTTTTTTTTTTTATAAACCCTCAAAACGTAACTAAAATAATGTAAAGTGAAAAAAAAGTGATTGAAAAGGGTTCTAGACTTTTTGTTGAAACAGTTACAAACTGGTCTAGTACGTGTTCGTGACTGTTCGGGAATCTTTTACGCTTGTCGGGAACCTTCTAGATTGTTCTAATTCAGCCTAAATATAAGGAGCAATAGACTGGAGAGTTAGTCTTAAAATGAATATCGAATCATACGGTAATGTTTGTGTTACTGTATCGTTAGAAGTTAATCCTTTTTGTAATATTGCTAATTATTAGAGTTTTATTGTCGTGTGACATTATGAATTATTATTATAGTCTATTAAAAATTATTTAAACCTTGTTTAATTTTGTTACAATACTATAATGAAGCATATCATTCTTTCCTCTCCTATGTCAATCATTAAGTATTTTTCTTCCAGAACTTTCCTCAATTTGAACCACAATTTCATTACAATGTTCACCGAAAAATCTCTTTCAAAGATGAATAGTTTTTAAGAAATCATATTCATTTTAAGAAATATCATGGGTGAAAGCTCACTCTGAAATACCCGTAAATGATAAGGTAGATATTCTTGCTAAAACTTCAGTCAACTTACCGCGAATTACAGACATCGAATTACCATACACCGACTACTTTCCAACGATTAAGAAAGATATGATTAAAAAGTGGTCTCAGCAATATAAAGAGTAGTTTTTATAAGACTATTGAACCGAAAATTCTAAATAAATCGTGGTTCTATGAATTTACTCTAACAAAACACTTAATTTTTTTTTCAATATAAAGCTTATCTTCAGCGTATAGGCGTCGAAAAGTCATCTGAATGTGATAGGTGTAAGCAAAAAGAGACGCTGCAGCATATAATAATGGAATTTCCAGCTTATAGTAATTCAAGGAACCAATTCCGAATTTTTCTAAGCCAATATGATTATGGTATTAAATATAAAAAGTTACTAACTAGGACCAAAAAAAGAGGAATTTATGAGCATAACAAAGTATTTACGGCCAATTAATAATATATATTTAGAATATGGATTACCCACCATGGTAATCCTCCAGGTTCATTTTATGAATGGCTTTATGGCTAATTCCAATGCAAAAAAAAAAAAAATAGTTTTTAGCTTAAAAGCTATTTTATTAACTTTTCCTTTTTCAGAATATGAGATTACTCACTTTTTTAACTACACCTCATAACTCGTTTAATCTTATTCGAATTTTCGGGTACCGGGAAATTAGTGGAAGAGGTGTGTTTATATTCGACTTAACTAACTGCTAGTTTCGCTTAATTCGATTGCTAACTAGGAAATTTTGTTCTTTTGCTACGTTTTTTGTGCGAACTCAATATTTTTTTTTAACTATTTAAAAATAAAAATAAAACCATTAAACGAAGCAGTACACAACGTGAATGAACTTCAAGTTCATTCTCCCCGCTACAAACTGGTTTTCTCTGCAGCCTTATGCAGATAACGTGGGTAATCGTATATGGTTAAAATTTGCTTGTTTATAAAAAACTATGATAAAGGTTGCTTGCTTACATACTATAATAGGAATAAAAAAATATATAAAAAAATGACATTGTTCTGGGGTTCGTCAATTAACTGCAAGTCAATGCCGTCAATTTCGACCTACATTTCAGTTCATCGCCACCACCAAGGCAAAAGAAGAGAGCTAAGTGTCTTAACAATAAGGTTTAAAATCGTATTTATATATACGGTCGACCGAACATGGACGAAAAACAGTGTGTAACTCAACACACTGTCGGTTTTTGTATGTTTGTCGTCTTGTTTAGTGCTGATTAACACACACCTCCTTCCTATTTAAACAGGTTTATTTGGTGCATGGTTAACGCCCCTGGCGGTCAAAAAGTTAAGCAGCATTTGATTGCAAACTTTGTTCTTGATAATAAAGATAGCGTACATAGTAAACGCCCATTAAAACAAACTATTTTTGCATAATTACCCAGACAATATTCTACAAATAAAATAACGCCAAAACGTAACTACTCTAAATTAATAATAGTGTAACGTTAAATCGTCAAATATAAAAACATAGGGTTTAATATCCCAGACCGTTTGTTGGAACAAACTGAGCGGTTGGAACGAACTGTTAAGTTCTAGTTTATACACTTATGCTGTTTTATGCTAGTAATATCCTTGATAGTACTTGCAATATCATTTTATTTCATGAAAACACTCAAGTTAGGTAAAACAAAAAATCATACATAGGGTTCAATTATTTTGGTCGTTATGTTTTAATTTATAACTATTAAATATATATTATATTAATTATAATTTCTAAATTATTTTATTAGAAGATAAAAGATTCGACCAAGGACGGGAATGCGGAGTACCTGGGTTCGATTCCCGGCCCTGGTCGAATCTTTTATCTTCTAATAAAATAATTTAGAAATTATAAGATAAATATTTAACCAAAAAGACCATAAATAAATATAGATTAATTATAATATGATATATATTATAGATTAGACAAATTATAGATTGGGGTCATCCTACTTTAATATAATTTTGATAGGAGATGATGGGATAGACTATTCAATATAGATTTAATAACTGCAACTCTATCTGTGAAAATTTAGATCCCTTATTCACGCTAAATAATAGCTGAACATTTTTTTTTAATACCAATCTTCTAAAAACCAATGGATGCTTAAAAATAAGTGCCGAAGCCTTTAAGTTATCGGGGATCATGTAAATAAACTTATTATCAATAATATTCCAAATTCTAAAAGATTCTAAATCACGGTAGGTGAAAAAGTTGATTTATCATCGACCTAATAACGATTCAGACTGACTTAATAAATAATGCTACAGACCTGGTAAGTAAGGCACGATGCTTTACTAAACGATTAGTAATAACCTAATTCGAAGCGAATAAACTGCACGAAATAGCATAGGTATTTCAATAAAAAAAAATCCCACATATACAGACGCAGGGGGACGCAGCTAGAATATGTTTTAATATTTCCTTGAATGTATCTTCTTCTTTAAAAAATGGATTTTAAAACTGCGCTCGGCTGCGCTTGAATATTTATGTGATTACCAAAAACATTTTTTGTTTTAATTTTATTGCATTTATTCGGGATTTTATTTCTGGGTTAAAACATAGACCAAATAGCATCAATCATTTTTATGCTGGTGTAATATGTGAGATCGCTTTTCATGATTATGAAGGGAAATCGCTCTAAGAAGCAAAAATGCGAGTTGTAAAAATTATTATAGTGTCATAAATTTTCCGTTGAAAAATAAACTTTTTCAATGAACGATTTTCAAAGGGTCCTAACAAGTTTAAAAATCAGAATATCTCCGAATAAATTGATGGAATGTGTCAGGTAACTATTCTATTAAATTAATGATGAAAAGAAAAAGAATATTCCAATACCTTCAAAAAATAGGTTTTTTCCGCCTTTCAACCACTGTGCGGCGTTCCACCACCTTCCACGAAGACCTCGAACCTTCCAGAAGATTCATTTTACGACTATTTATAAGGAGCGAGTGACTGGGCCAATTAGTCTCAGTCTGGGTCTTGAGTTTGAAGCTCAAGTCATATGATTAGTGTGCTATAATGTTATCATTTTTGTAACCTGCACGAATATTTATGTTGTGATAATTCGTTTGGCATTTTAATTGTTACTTTTTCGTTTAATTAATAAATATTCGTTTAATAAGAAGTGCAATAAATAATAACAATAAACATTATTGATAAATAATATATGATATAATATAGTGCTAAAGGAATGTGATAGTAACAATAAGACGAAGCGCAGCTCCTTATTACGTTGAAGGTCAAGGCAGGTGTTGAGTCCACCTCTTTGCTCTTACTTGATAATTACCTAACACGGCTTCATTGCGCTAACACGTTCCGCTCTTGTGTTTTGCTAATTTCTCGTTTTGGTTACATATAATTATTTCACACTGTTATTTTTGTTTTGTTTTTTTCGTTTTAACATAACCCAGTAATATCTCAAGTTATCTTTAATCAGATCTTTTCGATTCAGTTCCCAACGAAAAAACATATAATCGCGGCAGTGTTGCTTTTGGGGCGTATGTAAATTAGCCCAATACGAGGAGATCATTACACAGACATAATCATCGATAAAAAAAATTAAAATTTCTTAAATGCGAAGGTCTGTCAAATTTACAGAACAATCCACAAAGTTCGGTGGAAAATGTTACCGAAGGTAGAATATCTGTAATCCGTAAGAACTTTTAAAAAATTCGTCAAGAATTTTAAAAAAAATCAATCTCATTTGATTCATAAACGTAAAAACTATCTAAACAATACATAATTACTTAACCTACACAGAGAAAAATTGGTTTGAACACGAGATTAATTCGAAGTATTGACCAAAGTTTTATAAGTAAACAAACTTGTTTTCCATATTCTATGTATTTTTTTTTTTTTTGTAATAGAAAGTAGTTTTTTTTACTGTTCTAGTCTACAATGACGCAGTCAAAGCACGACAAATAAGTAAACAACATGCCCATGTCCAATGACAATGAGTTTATACTCCTTACTCCCATGTAAACATGGCATGTATGTGTATGTATAGTATGTAAACATTCAACGTGAACAAGTAAACCTACAGAGCTCTAAAGCGAGGAGTTGTAAAACAAAATGTTAATCAGGGGGTATATTGAACGTTCTACTTATAGCAATTAAAAGAATTAGTGATTGAAACTTCATCACAAATTAGGGTAATTAAATAAGGAAATATGGGCTACGTAGTAAGGAACATTGCAAAAGAACAAAACAATATCCGAATTATATAATGAATTACAAATAATATAGATGCTTACATAAATTAAAATCAATTCGTTAAAATTATAAAAGAAACGAAAAAAAAATATCTAAAAAGTATTGAGGAAATTATTATGAAATTCTCTTAATGTGTAAACTAAATCTATTCAAAAAAACAAACTAATTATGCATGCACGAGTGTAATATTCACTAGTTAAATACTATCTAAAATTAATTTCTTTGCCTACTTATTGGTTGTTAATCTCAACAGAAATTGCAGACTTAAAAATTAGAAAAAGAGTTGGTACATTAGACACTACAATGAGGCTATATACGCTACTATATTTTATTATGTGGTTATATAAACATTTATGTGTTAAATTCTTAACTATAATGTGGTTTCTCCATTAAAATGAACCTCATTTTTGTCAATTTTTAATATACCTATACCAAGATAGCACAGAAACACTTGAAAGATCGAAGAACAACAGAAAGATCGAACTGAATTAATAGATTGGTTGATCGAATTGATTTTTGTAAAATTTCCTATAACTTTAGGTTTGTGGAATTCTTTAGACTAACTTTTGATATGTAGGCATTTATAATCTATTGGATTGGCAAATAAGTCCTTTCGATTTTTCTGTTTATTTTTATGTAATTATGATACACTTATTACCAGATTAATTAATCCCTAAGGTCGATTTTTCATTCTGTTAACGATGATATGCTGTTATATTTCAACGACTCTTTTGTCTTATATCTCATCCTGTCGACTATTTTTGAAACCAGCTTAGTTTAAAATGTGTGTTAAAGTTTAAAACGTGTTTCCTATTACACTGTGAATATGTAAGAAAATATGATATACTATCGCCAAATTTTGTTTTATTATTTTTAAAAAAGTAACCGTGTTGCAGCAGCTCATAAAAAAATTTGAAGTGTTTATGGGGATGATGCCTTTGATCAGTACATTATGACATCAACGATGCTCCACGGTCGCCCACGCGAAATTGAAACGAACAATTGCAAGGCCATGGTTCAAGTTGGTCAAAATGCCACACTATCAGTGCAAGAGATTCTAAATACATTCTACATAAACCTCAGACATTCTATGAACATGGCATTATGCAGATTGGAAAGATGGGAAAAAATCATTTTAAAAAATGGTCAATATATGCAGATTGGAATAAATTTAATGTCAATAATTTTATTCCACCCTGAAAAACCAAAAGAACTTTTAATCCATCCTAATACTCTGTAGGGGGTAACTCAAACCAATGAAGAATTTGGTTTCAAAGAAAATTATGCGCTAGTCCACATTACCGTTTACGTTATATTTCCATACCAAGGTTATGTTCCTTTATTATTTGGACCAAAACAGTCCTAAAATATCTAGAGTCAGATGTATATTATACTGAAATTAGCTCTATAAATAAATTATAAAATTGCTTTAACTAAAAATGATAAGAAAGAATAAAATGCGGTTATTTTAGTTAGAGATAAAAGATATGAAGCAGTTTTCAGTCGATAACAGCTATAGCCACGAAGAATAAAACATAAAATTAAGTTCCTAAAATTGACAATCTTTATGCGCAGTTAAATCACTCTATGGAACGTTTATCCGCAAAACAATAACCACCTAAGCTTTGCCGCTGAACCTTTACATAAACAAACGAACGTTTTGTGGAAGATAAATTTGCCTTGATACCGTAACAATATTGTGGGTTTAAATATTTTTTATAACGAACAATGATGCGAATATATATGATAATAATTATTAATTACTCAAATTATTAAGAACGTTATAAAAATTATCAACTTTTAAACGACACAGCCGCTCATAGGTAACCAAACAATTCAATCTTCAGAGCAAGAGTAACTCTCGAGTCCGTCGCTCGTTATATTTAGTCTGAATCAAAACAGTTCAGAAGTTTCGCGACAAACCTAAAAGTTCTCGAACAGTCACGAATATGTACTAGAGCAGTTTGTTCCAACGAGAAGTCTAGAACTCTCTTAAATGAAATGTTTTGTGTTGTTTTTTGTTTTGTTTTTTTCATGTTACAATCGGATAAGATTAAAAATGGATAATCTTTCGATGAAGTATTGCATAAGCACTAAAAATGCTAATAGAAATATTGAGGTGGGGCACAATGGGAAACAAAAAAGTTTCTTTTACCCAAGAAACCTGAGTCTTTATTTTCAATTTTTTATTTTTTCCGTGTTACCTTAGGATCTAATCTTTGTAAGAAATGCGTTAAACATTATTTTATGCATCATGTCTGACTTCGAGCAGCTATTTTCCAAAAAATAACTCTGTTTCACAATGAAACAGCTGAAAAAATAACACCATAATTAACAAAAACACTGTATTGGGCTTCCAGTCGGTTTTTCGTTCTTCTGCGCAAGGATAGCCACGAAATTCTTCAGGAAAAGGAAAATTTGACTTTGGAAGAAAGTTGACATAAAGTAATACAGTTTTTTTTGTATTCCGCTCTCAATTTCACAGAAATCTGTAAAAAAATGAAAAAACCGACTTCTTATTGCACAATGAAAAACTCGTAGAACTCCATGAAACGTTTCATTGTGCCCCGAACGCCCCTGTTACAAGGAACCCCAAAGTCAGGCAAAATCTTAAGAGATATATGCAGACTGCATAAAATAATTAATCATACCTAGAGACGAAAATCGGTTCGACGAAAAATTTTAGTTTTACCCCACAAAACCGCACTTTAGCACGTTGAGTCTGTCACACAAGTAGAAAGGAGAAAATTGCTGACATTGTTAGGATTGACCCTTACCGCTCGCTGATCTGGATTTGGTTGCATAAGTTTAAGGTATTTACATAGTATTTACGTGTTTACAGGACCTCTTTGAACACTAATTTTGAAGTTAGTATATGGTCATCTCTGATTGGTTGTTGATGGGTCTGTTTTACACAGGCATAGATGTAACTGATAGAGCGCACCCATGAAAACGCCACATACCTAAGTACACGTATCGGTTTCGTGGAAAGCGAGTGCGCTGATTCTAATGATTGAAATCGCATATTATAGCTTGTAACTCGCAAACGACGGCGAAAATCGGAAAAGTGTATACAACCAAAAATGCCCTTTTTTGCCTTATAGCCAAAAAAACACCTTCGAAAAAGCCCTGCGACCATTTTCGTTAAGAATTGCAGTTTTTTCACTAAAAACTCGCAAACGAATGGTTTAATCAAAAAAATGTATATGACCGAAAATGTTTTCCTTGAAAACCTGATAAGATTGACACCATTTGAAATCCTCTACTACCAAACCTGTATTACCATAACCGCGCTTTTGCGCTTATAACTTGCAATCGAAGGCGAAATGAGTGATTTTTCTGGTGTAGCGGAAAGCTTTAATATGATGTCTCATTCATGAAGTTTGATGAAGTTTAGGGAAGTTATGGCGTACCAACCAAAAAAAAACTTTGAGAAATTAGATATATGATGGGATATCATCTACATTCTTAGGTTTATTTTAACTTTAGATCAATTTTGATTAAATAAAGTTTATACCCTACATAAATAGTTAGTTCAATGCGATATTTTACCCACTCACTCACTCACTGTTGGGCACTAAAGTCCTTGTTATTAATATAATATAATATAATAATATAATATATTATATGCACTTACTACTGTGTGCTCAAAACAAATTATAGAGAATATTATAGAGATTATGGAGGAGAAACAAAAAATTATTTCTTATTTCAAAAAGTTAGATTTAAATAATATAGATTAGATCAAATCTAAATAATTTTTAAAAACATATTTTTATTGTGTGGGTATAGTTGCTGTTAACAGTATTGGAGCAAATACCAGGACAATTAACAGCAACTATACACATATATTAAACATATCCCAGAAGGTTAAGGAACCAATTACATATTGGATATAATTAAGAACAAACTACTAAATATTCAAAGAAAAAATGATTTCTGATCTAAAAAAGGATTACTAGAAAATTATAATTATATTTGAAATCGCTATTGATAAAAAATAAAAAAAAAATAAAATAAAATAATATTCTTAAATTCCAAATAGAAATATTGATCGGATCTTTATTTTTAATTATCGATTTCAAAACCTGCTTTAAATATTGATTACAGTGGAATAGGACACTAGTCATTAAAAGAAAAAAAAAATCAATACTAAATAAAAGATAATAAACATTTAAAAGATAATACCACTTATCACGCTTTGTCTTTTCCTGAAGAAAAAAGTTCTTGAGAAATAAAAAGAAGGTGGCCAAGAGTAAAATAAAACTAATCCAATTGGTACAAGTAAGCAAACTTGGCCTAATCTTGGAGGCACACTTCAAGAGAAGCCCCGCAGAGAAAAGTGGTTCCTTGAAAGGCTGCGATCATACCAAACGGTATTCTCTTTAACACCGGGATTCCAAAAATACGGTAAACCTCGTTCGTATGCAAGAACGTCCGATGTGGTAAATAAAGAAGCAAAATAAAGGTACACATTCATTTCATTTTTAACGAGTTCAATGAGAGATAATATTTTCATTTAAATTAAATTAACGGACTAGTAGTGCATCGAAGTTTAACCCGCCTCAAATCACAAATTATTGTTTTCTTTACATAACATCTTAGTGATTTAATAACTTTCGAAATTCATTAATCCAATCTTAAATTGTGGGTGACCACCAATTTTAAATTATTTTTAAATAATTTATTTTTTGAAGAGAAAAGATTCGGCTCCATTAATATGCTGCATGGATTCCGGTACGTTTAAATTGCATAATGTGCAGTTTTCATTTGTTTCTATTGCATATTTAATACCATTTATATAAAACTGTATGACATTTATAGCGGATAGTCTCAACTGCATAATAATTCTCTGTTTATTGATATTGTTGTTGTTTATTAAATATTCCTCTCTTAGCCCAAATGTGGTAATCAATCGAAAGTTGTTATATACATTTATTTTTATATATATTTATTATTTATATTTGTTTGGGTAAATTACTATGATCAAATTAATTATGCACTGTCCCTTTAGGTGATAAATATGGATACATTTGTCCGAAACGTCCACCGCTATGTAAAAATATAAATAAATATTTTCAGAGACTGCAATAGGATGCGCTCAATTTAATAAACTATTAATTCAAAGGAGTGAAATAGTATAATTATAGTAAGCGAAGGAATGTTAACAAAAAATATATACTCTCAAAAGTTAAAGGAAGATTCTTGTGTAAGTTGTACTCCAAAATAGAACAACCCAGATTTATCACTATAAATACTAGCTGACTTAGCTATGGATACCATTACATAGTTTTCTTATAAAAAACACTTTAAATTTCTTAAACTTTAGTTAAAATTTAAATAATTTTCCAAACAAGGCGGGATCCTACGCTATGGGTAAGCTTGTAAACAATGTATTCATTAATCGTTCATCACCCTTACCTCGCAGCCTTCCAAAGAGGTTATTATTCCGTTGCACCCGCTATTCAGGAACTTGAGACGACTCAATGAGATCCAAGTTTCCACACCTTCGTGCTTCAAGCGACTTCGGGCCAAGTTTTAATTAAATTTCTAATATAGCTTGTCTACAATGGGATTAGTTCACCACGTAACGAGTTTTCTTACAAGTTGTATAAAAAAAAAATTAAATCACCACTCCTTTTTACTTCATTAAAATTAAATCATAGTGAAGAGAAACGAAAAAAAAAAACACAACAAAAAACTGAAGGATTGTTCTCCTGAACAATACACTTCAGTGAGTTTCCAAAAATTAATTCCAATAAAACTTTTAACCGGTCCAATTATTGTCCGTTTTGTTCTCTGGCTTCACGATTTTGCATGCCATCCTTGTGCAGGAGCCATGCTAATCTTCTCTACATTACATAGTACATATAATTTAACTACGATAGGTTAAATGATGGACAGGATTTTCAGTTTACAATGATTTTATTATGGTAAGCCAACGTTTCGATCCAACTTGTGGATCTTCATCAGGGCTACTGAGTCCAGGTGGATACTGATGTAAAGGCTCCTTATCAATCATATATTTATTAAATAGACATAGACATAGAAATAGAAATAGAAATAGAAACAAATACCGAAAATCCATATTAATGTATTTCTTAACATTTTGTTAATTCAATATATTTTCTAGATTTTTCCTTACTACGATATCCCTGCTCATAGTTATGGTGAACAAGTGAATTTAAAATTAAAATATCCAACCAGGGGCCGGAGGAGGATGACGAGCGAATCGCATTATGCTAACCCAGGCCTATCTCATTAATAATAATATCCATGAATAATAGGCTTTGGCTCTTGAGACGGAATCTGTTTAGCACAACACCGCTCCGATATTTATGACCACTCTATAGTCAGTGACGAGCGGGTCTAACAGGATATAATACATACTCATCATAGATGACACCATAGTTGACATATACTCAAAAAAGTTAAGTTTTCAAACTAAGAGATGAATTCATGAATGGTATAAATTCGTCTGATCATATCTTTACATAGCATCTCATTACGACAATATCCTTACATTATATTTTATAATCGCGGAGACTCCATGACCTGTTCGGACTATCAAACTGTTCAGATTTTCAAAGTTCGAATTAAACTTATAGGAAAATTGCCCGATGTTACGAAAATATATGAATTATTAGTTAAATCTGAGGTAATTGCAAACAGAATAATTATTTCTGAATATGAACATATAGTGTACAGTAGAACCCCCGTTATCTGGGTGTTCATAACGATGGGTATGGGGGTCCACGGATAATCGAAAACCCTGGATAATCGAATCACAACATGTTATCGACTTAAAAAAAAATGCAGAAAATTACTTTTATTAACAAACAAACAAAAGTAACAAACGAAGTCCTTCAGAGCGTTTTTGTAAGAACCACTGATAGACAGCTTCATCCTCATCTTTTAATGAGTTCTTCGTTGTTTTTCGAGGACACGATGTTTGGGCCGACGACGATACGAAGTCGGAAATGTCTTTTTTCTTTTTAAAAATATCACGAACAGTTAGCTCGCCGATCCCTAATACAGCGAACAATGTTTTAACATTTTAACCTTTTTCAACTCGATTTGTAATGGTTAATTTCTGTTTAAGCGTTAAAACGACAGGTTTTCTTTTTAGCGACATTTTGTTAGTTCGTATTTAAGTAAATGGAGACTAAATCACAACTGAAAATATTTTGTTTTGTAGTCAAAATGGACAGTGGAGGGGCTTCCTAGGAACAGTTGAAAACAATATCGTTTCTGAAACATGAATTGGAGTAATAGTTACCGGAAACATCTCATCATACAATACCAGCTTGGCGTGTTTTTCCATTTATTATTTTATTTCATAATTTCTAAGAATAATAGATAATTAACCCTTGTTTAATCGTAAAAATATTTTCTTATACATTTTTACTTTTTACTTACCTATATATGAAATATAGTATAGTAGTATAGTATAGTGAAATATAGTAAGTGGAAGTATTGCGATCGTAAAAAATTTCGACTTCCGGTTTTCAACGGGAATACACGTTTTGGGGTCCCCTGAGTCGAAATAACCAAGTCCCGCGAAATGGTCTGTGTGTGTGTGTGTGTGTGAACAGACTAGCTCAAAAACTATAGGCCGTACAAAACTGAAATGGGTATGTTTATTTAGTGTATGTTTATGCCCGCTATGTGACGGCTAAAATTTCATCAAAATTTGTCAAAGGGTGGGGGGGTACTTTATTTCATAACTATTTATGTTTTTTTTTCGATTTGATCAAAAACGGCTCTAACGATTTTGATTAATCTGAGTATTTGATATTGTAATATGCCCGAGATATGACTGCAAAAATTTCATCAAAATTTATCAACCGGAGGGTGGACTTTACCTAACAAATTTTGTATCATTTTCATGTGTTTTTTTTATTTACTCAAAAAAGGCTTTAACTATTTTGATCAAACTGGGTATTTGATGTATGTATATGCCAAAGATGTGATTGCCAACATTTCATCAAAATTGGTAAAACGGAGGGGGCACTTTATTTCATAACCTTTTTCCACCTTTTACCTTCTTTTTCGATTATCTCAAAAACGACTATAATGATTTTGATAAAATTCGTCATGTTTGATGGAAATTAGTTGTTTAATAATATCAGGTAAGTTTTATCAGTATTAAAATTTTCTGAGGGGGCTTAAATGGGGAAGGGGCCTTTTTTGTTTTCCTATAAAGTACCTTTGTTTTAGTTTATATTGAAAAATTAACTGTCTCTCATCACGCCTAAAAATAAGAAATGGCTAAATATGATTTATGAAAAAAATCAAGTAAAAATATACAGGATAAAAAAAGAAAAATATTCCATCAACTCATAAAAAAACCTTGAGTTCACGCATGCGGCGTACGCCTTTAATGACAAACCAATGCGTTATAATTAAAGATGTTCTGTTCATTTAATGAAAATTATTTTTTTCATGGGAACTAAATGAAATATTCAACAAGTACATAGATAATTATAAAATCAGACGATTTGGAGTATTATGCTTGCATTGCCGAATTATCACAAGTAAAAACTTTTATTCAATAATAAAAAAAATTAGTGTTTTTTTTTGATCAAATGAAAACAAAAATAAGAAATGAATGTGGAAAAATGTATAAATTTGAGAAGAGGCAATTAACAAAACGCATTAATTTCTTATCTAAGTAAGTTGTGTGTTGCGCGCACGCACCAGATTTTTTAAATAAATATAATACATACCAAATAAATAGCATAAAAATTAAAAACAGCTTATTAAGAAAAAAAAAAAATTTGCTCCGTGCAACCCCGGTTAATTGGAACCCTTACAATATAGTTTCACTTACCGAATGTGAAATATATACTAAGGGAAAGTATTGCGATCGTGAAAAATTTTGTCATCTGGTTTTCGACAGAAAATACACGTTTACATATATATGTACTGAAATAAGTGGGTTGGGATCCCCTGGATCCAAATAACTAAATCCCGCAAAATGTTGGGACGTGATTCTGATTTTGACTAAACTTGTCGTTTAATTATAATGAAGTATTCTTTAACATGAGGTAGGTTTCATCATCAAAGAAACAATATGATAGGACTCAAACGGCAAAGGAAAAAAATCTTCCCACAAAGTATCTTTAATTTTGTTTTTCTGGAGTAACAGTCCCTAATTGTCCCAAGTAACAAGAAATAGCTAAATATAAAATGTGAAAGTATTTCATAATCAAATAAGAGAAAAAAAATATTATTTCTCAAAACAAAAATTTCAATTTCGGATAATCTTATTATTAAATATGAATAAATATATATATATATATATATATATATATATATATATATATATATATATATATATATAATACATCATTATATACCGTAAAATTTAGGAAATAATAATATTTAGTTTAAATTTCAAAAGTTCCGGATAATGGGGGGTCCTACGGTAGTTGTGTCTGTAATTCATTTGCCAAAGGAAACACATGATCTCGCAAATTCCTTTCTTTTTTTTTGTGTATAATTAGAGGTTTCAACCACTAGGGTCATCATTACCTCGTCTTCCGCTATACCTTTCAACGAAGTTTATTGTTTACACGTTGCCTTTTAAAATGGAATTCAGATCGGTAGCAATATCTAAAAATGCTCTACCTGTGTCGTATGTTCCACAATTTGTCAAGATGTGTTTAAAAGTTAGCCGTCGGCCGAAGGTCAAACAATCAGGGAGGAATCACGAGCCATAACGCAACCATGAGTAAGGCGAGTACGACCAATTATTATGATTAACAGGTAAGCCTGTTAATATTACTTCTTCTCTGAGTTTATCTCTATTATCTCTATTAACATCATTTTTACTTTCACTTACCAATATATGAAATATATAGTAAGTGGAAGTATTGCGATCGTGAAAAATTTCGACTTCCGGTTTTCAACGGAAATACACGTTTTGGGGTCCCCTGAGTCCAAATAACCAAGTCCCGCGAAATGGTCTGTGTGTCTGTGTGTGTGTGAACAGACTAGCTCAAAAACTATAAACCGTAAAAACTATATAAAATAAATATATATTTAATAACTTTTTACGTTTTTTTCGATTTTCTCAAAAACGGCTCTAACGATTTTGATCAAACTGAGTATTTGATATTGTAATATGCCCGAGATATGACTGTAAAAATTTCATCAAAATTGATCAACCGGAGGGGGGACTTTACCTAATAAATTTTGTATCTTTTGCAGGTGTTTTTTTTTTTATTTACTCAAAAACGGCTTTAAAGATTTTGATCAAACTGGGTATTTGATGTATGTATATGCCAAAGATGTGATTGCCAACATTTCATCAAAATTGGTCAAACGGAGGCGGCACTTTATTTCATAATTTTTTTCCAATCTTTACCATTTTTTATGTTTATGCAATTAACAAAACGCATTAATTTTTAATCTAAGTAAGTTGGTAAGTGAAAGTTGTGTGTTGCGAGCAAGCGCCAGATTTTTCATTTTGAAACCATCTTTGTTCCCATTTTGTCTTTACTTTCTATTTTATACGGGAAATATAGTCCTCGACAGGAAACCCACGATATGGAATGCCATGCTGCAAGGGGCATAGGTGCGGTGAGACATCATTGTTCGCTGGACTTCACATGTTTAAGTGTAAATAGCTGTTCGTCGTTCGCCGGTACGGCAAGGTTCGCAAAGTGTAATGGCACCTTTGAAAAAGCGACAGAAGACCTTTACGGTGGAGCTAGTATACCTTCATATTTCAATTTCTAGGAAGACCTGTCATTGAAACCTATTTATATTTATATTTTATTCCAAAATTAATTTAATTTAATTTAATGAGATTAATTTAATTAATTAATTATTAACCATATTTATTGATTTAGTTGAATTAAATTAATATCATTAAATTAAATTAACCATATTGATTGATTCAGTGTTCACAATTTTTTATTTTTCATAGTTCAACGCGTTGGTATTAACAGCTGCTCAAACTTTTTTTTTTAAGAAAAACGAATAAAAGATTTAAGGTGTTAAAAGCTTTTTGACATTGTAAAATTTATTCTAGCATTATTTTTTTAAAAATGAAAATTGTTCAAGAAAAACAATTATCTTTGATTTTATGATATGAAATATGACAGTTAAAATACTGTCACGGGTAATATCATTAAAAATGACATTTATATTGATGTAAGTGAAGCTACAACTTGTTTTATAAAAAAAGTACTTGTCGTCTCATAAGCACCATAAATCTTTTCTTTTTTTTCCAAAGTTAGTTAGAATCGTGTTAAACCAAGGTTACTAATGAATTGGTTTTTAAATTAACAGCACAGCTAGCATGTTTCTAAACTAAATGTTAATTCCATCAAAGAAACCCATGGATCAATCGGTTTTGTATAAATATGTTTCGTTTATAAATCTACTAAAATTATTTATCGCTTTGACAATCTCAAAGAGAACCTTGCGCGTCTTTTGAACATCCAATGCGAAGGACTTGTTATACCATAATTCACACTAGATATAACTCGGCTTGTTAGCAGAATTTTCATGGATAACTCTAAAAACTTTTGACTCTAAACAAATTTTAACCTAACTTGATGTGATTCCCTCAAATAAAAGAGCTATGCAATATACACAAATAATATAGAATAAAAACTGGTGCGTGCGCGCAACACACAACTTTCACTTACCCACTTACTTATATTAGAAATTAATGCGTTGTGTTAATGCCACTTCTCAAAGTAACACATTTTTCCACATTCATTTCTTACCTGATATTAAAGAACACCTAATTTTCATTAAACATGACGAATTTGATGAAAGTCGTTTTTGAGATAATCGAAAAAAAGGTAAAAATTGGAAAAAAAGTTATGATATAAAGTGCCCCCTCTGTTTGAAAAATTTTGATGAAGTGTTGGCTATAACATCTTTGGCATATACATACATCAAATACACAGTTTGATTAAAATCGTGAAAGCCGTTTTTGAGTAAATAAAAAAACACATGAAAATTATACAAAATTTATTAAGTAAAGTCCCCCCTCCAGTAAATCAATTTTGATGAAATGTTGGCTATCACATCTTTGACATATACATACATCAAATACCCAGTTTGATCAAAATCGTTAAAGCCTTTTTTGAGTAAATAAAAAAAAACACGTGAAAATGATACAAAATTTATTAAGCGAAGTCCCCCCTCCTGTTGATCAATTTTGATGAAATTTTTACAGTCATATCTTGGGCATATAAATACATCAAATACTAAGTTTGATCAAAATCGTTAAAACCGTTTTTGAGTAAATAAAAAAAAACACGTGAAAATGATACGAAATTTATTAAGTAAAGTCCCCCCTCCGGTTGATCAATTTTGATGAAATTTTTACAGTCATATCTCGGGTATATAAATAGATCAAATACTCAGTTTAATCAAAATCGTTAGAGCCGTTTTCGAGAAAATCGAAAACAACTTAAAAAGTTATTAAATAAAGTACCCCCTCCCTTTGAGCAATTTTGATGAAATTTTTGCTGTCACATCGCGGGCATATACTTACACTAAATACCCAATTTCAGGTTCGCACGGTTTGTAGTTTTTGAGCTAGTCTGTTCACACACACACACAGACCATTTTGCGGGACTGGGTTAATTGGACTCAGAGGACCCCAAAACGTGTATTTCCGTTGAAAACCGGAAGTCGAAATTTTTCACGATCGCAATACTTCCACTTACTATATATTTCATATATAGGTAAGTGAAAGTAAAAAAATAGTAAATGAATCAAGAGCTATTACATAAAAATCATGGGGCATCATTATATTCATATCAATTATTATTTTTTTAATAATTTTAATTTTTTTTTTTTTAAAGATTAGCCTTGGCCATTCGTCAATAGATCCTGCTATTTGGACAAATTCTTCTCCCATAATCAAACTCTAGTAATTTGTACTTTTTTTCCTTTTTTTATTTTATGGTTCCCAAAGGTTTATTTTTATCGGTTCGACATAACTTCATTAATACCTCATAATTTTCAATGGCTAAGGACACAATATAGAAGATTTCCTTGTCTTTCGGGGCCTTAAAATGAGATTATATTGAAGCAAAAGTTAGGAAAATAGCGGGGTTTGAAATTATCTCTTATTTTCTCGGAAAGAGAATAAAAGTCAAATCCGGACCTGTATAATTTTAATAAATAAATAAAAATCACATAATGACTTTTATATTATGGGCCAGAAAATAAATGTCCTAATACGATCTTTATCACAATGATATCTAATATAAGAGTCTAAGCTTGTTTTTGATTCCATAATAATTTAAGTGCATATTGGTATCATTATAAAGTTAAAAGATCTTATGGATATCTTATGGGATATAATAAATTACCTTATATTGATCATAGGATAATATAATATCGATTAAAAAACTCAGGCTCGCTCAGGTTTTTTTATTACAACTGATGTGATATAAACAATACTGGGGTCGGCTAGTAGGTTAATTAGGGTGCTGATTACGAAAATTATATCCATTTTTCGATCAAACGCGCCAGTATCAATTTATTACAACTGAAGCGATATATACGATATAGGGGTCGACTACTAGGTACATTAAGGTGCTGAATTTGTAAATTATATCGATTTCTGGTTGGAGGTGATATCGAATATAATGATGAAATGTTTGCTGCACTGTCAAATGTGAAAAATTGTTGTTACTGATTCCATATATTGCTATTGCTTAGAGCACGATAGAAAACTGGTAAATGTTAATACTATCTGAAATTATAATAAAAATAAATAAATAGATAACCTTGCCAATTTGGGAATACCAAAAGTTGATTTTTTGTTCACAGTAATAAGATTTTCCTTGTTCTCTTAGTACCTAGAATTTTAAGGATTTTGTTCTTTTAGTACTTATGTTTGTTCTTTTAGTACCATACATATTAACGATAATAGATAGGGGAAAAATAAAAAAAAAAGTAATAAAATATTTAAATTTTACCTTACAGTTGTTTGAATTGTTGATATAAAATGGAAATTATATCATTCTGGGGGCTGACTTGCAATATATCAAACCGATCCTCCTGGAACAGACCTTGCCAATTCCAGACGTAATGGCCCTATCCTCCCCCGCACACAGATATTAACATTGGATTGGCCCAGAGGGTCGGGGTTGGGGAACCCTTGAACCAGGAGGGTGGGGGGAAGGGTTGAATATTTTATGCAGGGCTGATACCTTCGGGACGCGAGGTCTGTGCAGGGGAGACATCAGAGCCACTGCAGGGAAGAGTTCCCAGGGGTCCTGCAAGTGCTTGCGGATAAAACTTTTAAAATAATTTATGTTATTAGTATGATGTACATATATCTTATAACACTTATGTGGGTTAAAAAATATTTTTTATTAAAATGTAAATAACAATTTACAATGCCACACAAACAATATAAACAAGAATATGTATGAATAAGAAAACATATGTATGATTATCTATGCTAGAAGATGACAATAAATGAATACTTTACAAAACTGATAATTAAACTGCTCACAAATTGAAGTGGACCACTCATAAAAAGTTAGGTAACTCTCTTTTTTAACTATACTTCTGGTTGTTTTTTGTATATTTGTGCTTACAATACCTTACTTATCGATTGTTAATGGTTTTTGTTCAACAAAATTCAAGAAAAATTTATTCTTTTAAATTAAATAAAAAAAATCGTACAAAATAAACATTTATATTTTTACAAATATTGGTTTTCATTTCAATTGAACCTTTTTCAGTAGGTTGTTGGGCCCCCACTAGTTTGAATTAATGCTTCACATCGGCGATTCATACTCCTTATTAATCTCCATATGTAATCTTGAGGTAAATTAGCCCATTCCTCAATTAAGGCAGCAGCAAGTTCATCCAAGTTATCTGGACAAGGTGAAAACATGTGTAATTGCCGTTGGAGTTTGTCCCAAACATGTTTAATTGGATTCATGTCTGGTGAACAAGCAGGCCGGTTCATGCGCATTATTTCTTGTTCAGCTGAACAACGTTGAATCATCCTTACCCTAAATAAATTATATCATGTTCATTTCTAGACAATACAAGCTGAGTTTTTCGATTACTCATTATCCCTCCCCACACCATTATTGAACCTCCTCCATAAGAGCGAACTGGTTCAGTCATACCTGGGATAAATCGCTGGTTTGTTTCTCGCCACACTCTAAAACGTCGATTTCGATTCTTCAGAAAATAAACAATGGTCCCAGTCCTCTTCAGTCCAATCAACATGTTCACAAGCCCATAGTAGTCGTGCTTTCTTTTGTTTCCTGGTTAAATAAACCCTCCTCGCCGGTCTTCTTGCCCTCAAACCAAATTCATGTAGGCAATTTCTAACCGTCTGAGTTGAAATGCGGACTCCCGTTGCTTGTTGAAAAGAACTTTGCAGCTGCCGAGCTGTTAAACCTCGTTGCCTAGTGGTTTGGATTTTGAGATATCGGTCTTGCTGAAGGGTGGTTTTTCGAACTCGGCCTCCTCCATGTGTGTACTGAGAGTACCTGTTGCCTGGTATCGAGACCATGCTCGTCCAATGACTGAATGAGAGCACTGAAGCCTACGACCGACATCAAGTTGAGAATGACCTAACTCTAAAAGTGCTAATGCCCTACCGAGTTCTTCAGCACTAAGTCGTCGTAAAGACATTGGTAAACAATGTCTAGTGAACTGGTTGGAGTAATACTGACGATAAAAGGGAAATAATGTTTACAAAACACAAGTGGAAACTAACAAACATGACCTTATGGACCAAGTGCAATAAGCAGCTCACCTCTAAATAGTGATACTAAGACTTTGTTTTTGTTTTTATCTTTCTAAACACCACGAAAGGGCTGATAAAATAGGTTTTTAAAATGGAGGAAAACCTCAAATTAATCAAGTTAACTAGATTATAAAATATCTTTATTTTCATAAGTGGTCCACTTCATTTTGTGAGCAGTTTATATTAAATATGGTAAGCATTATACATACTTACATATGTATACATACATTACAAAATTTGTAACATTTAATTTTCACTTAGTTGTTATGCAGCTTTTCACTTCAAAAGCATTGGGTTTCCACACAAAAAAACCTTTGAAGTCGGCAAACTAACCCCCTACCACCACCTTTCACCTTATTTTACCCTCAGTCTTTGTATTACTCTGGACTCAGAAGATAAATATCAGATTTTATTTTATCTTGCTAACCAGCTACTTATTTAAAATATACAAGTATAATGTTTACCATCTTTTATATTATTATCAGTTCTGTAAAATATTCATTTATTGTCATCCTCTAGCATAGATATTCATATATTTGTTTTCTTTTAGCCCTGATGAAGATCCACAAGTTGGATCGAAACGTTGGCTTTCGAAAATAAAAATTTTTTCAAAGTGAAAATCCTGATCATCATTTAACCTATCGTAAAGATTAACAGTTGACTATCTCTCACCTCTACAATTTACTTATTTATTAATAGGGGGTACATGTCACATTAACAGCGCAACAACCCCTATCTAACATTATTACAATTCACATTACATTGACAATTGTCAGTTCTATTCAGATTCTTTATTCGAATGCCTAAGAATTTAATATTCACAAGAAAGTAAGGGTTGGTGATTAATATGGACAAACTGGTCCGAAACGTCCACCGAAATGAAAAAATGTAGACGTATATATTATGAGACTGCAATTGGATGCTATCAATTTAATAACGTTTTATACTAAGTTTCATGGTGCTATCTAACCGATGTTGTATTAAAATTTATGTTACATTGCTTACAAATTGTTTTTATCTTAATCATCATTCTTAATCTTTTATTTATTCTTCGGTTGGCGCATTAGGCCTAATGAGACCTTTGGCCGCGCTGTGTGGTCTACTTACTGACATTTTTGTTGCTTTCGGGAGAACGGACAGCCTGGAGGGGGTAGCCCAACCTCACGTTGCTGCAAGCCATGGTCACTATAGTGCAGCGACAGACTGCCCATTGCTCCATAATCCCATTGGGGCCAACTCAGCAGTGTCCTTACCACTGATGGCGTCAGCACTCTCGGGTTCAAGGACAGTGACAAACTGGTCTAGGTCCAAGGATTATGGTAGCCCAGAGTCAGCAGGTTCCGAGGACCTATATTTCTTTCCCTGAAGCAAACCGTCCTTCTACCAAACCTCCGGGCGGTTACTGATATCCTGGAAAACCACACTACGATTCTCGATGGGATACACGGGGAAGGTACATCATTCCTACACCCGGTCGGTGTGAGTCACCTCCAGTAGTCTGACGGGCCTCACATAACCGAGGGGGTGGGCAGGTTTGGACTGCGTGACGTTCCTTGGCGGGAGGTCACCCGCATGGAGCGGCCACCCATCCAAGTGTAATATCCACGAACGACGTTGCTTAACTTTGATTACCTAATGCAAGCGCCTTTGTCCACATAGCCATTCCGGCCCCCACGATGATAGTATAAATATGATAGTATTTCATGATAGTATAAATAGGATTAATCAACTTGATAGAGGACAGATGATTTTCTCCATAAGCTATTGCTCAAGTCTTAGTAAAATTACTAAATTACAGATGCTGGTAATGGTTAGAAAATTAAGTCCAGCAAGATGAAATTGAAAGGTAGTAAGTACCTTGGCAGTTACCGAAATATTTCCTGTACTTACAATTCAGGAAAGGAAATCTCGAGTTTAATCCTCGTAGCTATCGAGAAACAAATATTTACTTACCCAAGCTGGAATCAAACCCAAAACGCAACAACGAAGGACATCTCCCTCCATTACATTCTTAAGAAGCAACTAACCTCACATTATTATTGAAGCTAATTTTCCAGCTGGGATGTTTGCAGACATCTATAATTAATTAGGGAAGACGCCTTTGATTATGGAAGGCGTCGCACGAATCCAACTTGAACACTTTCGCTTCAGCTCGCTTTGGCTTGTTAATTAGTCCTTTTGACGAACCGGGTTAGCTACTGCTGCCTACTTCAAAGGAGGTGAGGCCGCCCAAGCGGGGGGGACATCAAAGGGAAGCGAAAAGATCGTTTCAGTTGTGCAGGGGAAAGCCCGTTAGGAAGCGGAGGAAAGTAAAACAGGAGGGCTCCCTGCCTAGGAGGAAATTTGCATTTAGATTGTTGTTTCTTTAACTTAAAATTACCTTTAAATAAAAAAATTAATTTTCGTATTAAATGTAAAGCCTCTTCTATCCGACTATCATTCATCCGGCACTTCGGGTTGTGGAAATTTGTATCTTATTAGACGTCCACGGGGGAGAGAGAGGGGAGTATCTGCCCCCCCACCCCCCATAGAAAATATGAGAAACAAAAACTGGAAATAAAATAAATTCGTATTCATTTACTATATTTATTTCGGCGTACAGCCCATTTTATGTTAATTTATGGTATCCAAAAATAATACCCCAAGCATACTTATCACTAGAGTCACTCTCCCATAGTTCGAATGTTGGCACAGCTTAGATTATTCGGTGATGTATGTAATGTAAAAATTACTTATAAAAAATTACTCAATTAAAGTAACCTCCAAACAAAAGAGACCCTATAGATACTATAAGTTTATTTCTTGCCCGATATATTCTGCGCTTTGAAAACATTATATTCCAGACGCCAAAAACATGAATATTTTACAATTTACCGAATTTCTAAATGTAAATGCCAAGGACTCACTATCTAAAATATATTATTATTTTTCTAGATGCCTTCTTTTGAGGTCTTTTATGATTAAGGAATGATTCATAAATCATACGAATGTTTTGTTACAGAAAATTTTAAGAATAGTATGATAAATAAAGATATAGAATGCAAGGCCTCAAAGTCTCGTATTATTTCAATAATGCACTTAATCATGCAGGTTACATGCCAAATTTTCGCCTATTCAGGCATCTTCAGGGCTACTACAGTTTCGCAAGCAAGCTAGAAACAGACTGAACTCACACTTGTGTAGTGGGTGTGAGTGTGTATGTATATATGTGTAGATGTAAAATTAAAATTACTTTATTTGAACCTTCTTCAACATTAATATTGTGTTTATTTTCTATAGACCTTATTCAGTTATTATCTCTGTTATCTAAATTTGTTGGAATGTTGGCAACACTGTATATTTCCCTGTTAGCCCTCCTTCCATATGGGAAGGTTCAGTCTGTTTCTAGCTTGCTTGCGAAACTGTAGTAGCCCTGAAGATGCCTGAATAGGCGAAAATTTGGCATGTAACCTGCATGATTAAGTGCATTATTGAAATAATACGAGACTTTGAGGCCTTCCATTCTATATCTATAATTAAATAGTCTCTTCCCAAAAACTTGTTTACTATATGATAAATAAATTTATTTATTTATTAGGGATTTGTGTTATATGATTATGTAAATAAGTGCTCACATATTATGAGTGAGACGCCTTCCATAATCAAAGGCGTCTTCTCTAATCAATTATACATGTCTGCAAACATCCCAGCTGGAAAATTACTTTCAATAATAATGCGAGAAGCTGCTTCTTTAAAATCTAATGGAGGGAGATGTCTTTCGTTCTTGCGGGTTTGATTCCAACTTGTTTGAGTTAATATTTGTTTTTCAGTAGCTCTGATACATTAAAGGTAAATAAAAGCATTACTTACGTATAGACTATATTTATTAAGCATTATATCAACAAATATTTTAATTTTCAATTTTCAATAGGTATTATTTGTATAATTGGAGCCTTTAATAATCTAAATACCAGCTTCCCTGCCCCCTCAACGAAATACTACGGACGCTCTTGATTCAAGATAGTAACAATGATAACTATGGAAGTACCTCCTGACCGCTTGACGGTACACTAACCCCCATTTTACATTATCAGATTATACATTACACTGTCATTACCTAATTTGTAATTAATATTCAATGATATCATTAATCATGCAATTAATAGTCAAAACACTGATAATATTCACGCCCCAACAACGGAATATCTACAGGCTGCCTACCGGTAATTAAACAATATTTAATGTTAATACTTTTGCCGCTATTCAAAACAATAATTGAAGAGTCCACGGAAGAAAGGGGGGATGTCATTTGGAGTGCTTTCCGAGAAAATCGAGTTTTTAGGTTTGGATCTTTAATTACTTACGTATCTTTTATCATTTTCTTCAATTTTTTTATATGTCCTTTTCCTTTTTGTTTTGCCTGTCAAAATAATAAATTTGCCCGAAACAGACATATCACGCTCTAAAAAAAAATGTTTTAGTAAAAAAAAACAATTTAAACATAACAGAAAGGAGGATAGTCATGGACGCTCCCCCTTTCTTCCCTGTTTTATTGATGAAATGGTGATATTAATACACAATCCATATAGCTTCTAACATGACTCTCCCCCATTCTAGGTTTTTCCGCGTGGACATTCCCCCTTTCTTCCGAGTACGTGGTTCTTTCCATCCCTTGTAACCAACCGACTGTCATTTTTTCTGACTATTTCTTTTCACCAACATATTCTACTCATCTAGACGAACAATTATATGTATATAACTAAAATTCGGAAAAAATTGACTCTCCCCCTTTCTTCCGTGGACCCTTCAATTGTTTTAACATTTTTTTTTAATTTCTTTTTAGAATATAACTTGATTTAAAACATTACATCTATGAGATGAAAATAGAATAAATTACATACCCAGTTTGATGTTATGTGTGTTTGAGATTGAAACTTGGATACTCTCTACTAATGTAAATATTCCAAAGTTTTAAATGATTACATCTCATACTGAATTTATATTATTTACTATCTTTATTTTTATTATCTAACATTTTTTTTAAATAACTTTGGATAAATGTTACAAGGATATAGCATAATATTGAGGGCATAATCTTTATATATATAAAAGTCTCGTGTCCCGATGTTTGTCGGGAGTAAAATCAAAAACTACTCAACCGATCTTTATAAAATTTGGCTTAATGCGTGTAGTTTTGTCCAACTTAAAAGATAGGATAGTTTTAATCTCGGTTATTGACCTCAATATTTCTTTTATTGCAAATTAAGTGCTCATTATACTACTTTTGAGTGTGATCATTTGTAACTTCTATAAATTTCCAACAGATGGCGGTGTAAGTTAATTCATTGACCAACACTTTAATTTCTTTCGATATTTAGGGAAGGTGGGCATCCACAAGCCAAATCCTTTTTTTCCAGCTTGGACTAAGAAAATCCGTGTTTTTCGAATGGGCAGTTATTTTTCGCCTTTTCACGAGTGGGGAAAACATGAAATCTATTTCTTTTAGCAAAAGACAGGTTAACCAAAATCATTGTGCACCTGTTAGTATAACCTCCTCATACGATATTTCTTATCATCACGTGTTATACTCTGAATTTAATTTATATATATTATAGCAAAAGATTGATTCGGTAGATTTTTGCTAACTGTCTATTGTGATATATGTACTATATGTGATATACTATATATATGTACTAAAACCTATTCCAATTATATTCTTTATTAGTTCCTTCTAAATATGTGTATTATTATTTATATGTAATCTCGGCTCTGCTGAAATAATCCATTAAATGCTAAATGAGTGTATTATTTATACTTAAATATAAGATGTAAAAAATAAAAACTTTAACCCGTTTTCTGATATATAATAGAATTCAGCTATTACCTTCATCGTAAACCAGATAGCAGCACGCTTGGAAGCTAAAATATAACACATCACACTAAGAGAAATTGTATACATATATATATATATATATATATATATATATATATATATATATATATATATATAATATTTATTTAGATCTGGAGGATCAACCTCCATTTTTACTTTCACTTACCTATATATGAAATATATAGTAAGTGGAAGTATTGCGATCGTGAAAAAATTCGACTTCCGGTTTTCAACGAATACACGTTTTGGGGTCCCCTGAGTCGAAATGACCAAGTCCCGCGAAATGGTCTGTATGTGTGTGTGTCTGTGTGTCTGTCTGTGTGTCTGTCTGTGTGTGTGTGAACAGACTAGCTCAAAAACTATAAACCGTGCGATCCTGAAATTGGGTATTTAGTGTAGGTATATGCCCGCGATGTGACAGCATAAATTTCATCAAAATTACTTAAAGGGAGGGGGTACTTTACTTAATAACTTTTTAGGTTTTTTTCGATTTTCTCAAAAACGGCTCTAACGATTTTGATTAAACTGAGTATTTCATCTATTTATATGCCCGAAATATGACTGTAAAAATTTCATCAAAATTAATTAACAGGAGGGGGGACTTTACTTAATAAATTTTGTAACATTTTCACGTGTTTTTTTTTATTTACTCTAAATCGGCTTTAACGATTTTGATCAAACTTGGTATTTGATGTATGTATATGCCCGAGATATGACTGTTAAAATTACATTAAAATTGATTAACTGGAGGGGGGACTTTACTTAATAAATTTTTTATCATTTTCACGGATTTTTTTATTTACTCAAAAACGGCTTTAACTATTAATAAAAATAAGATATGGATGTAGAAAAATGTGTGACTTTGGGAAATTATATTTAACAGAACACGTCAATTTCTTATCTAAGTAAGTGAAAGTTGTGTGTTGCGCGCACGCACCAGATTTTTACTTTCACTTACCTATATATGAAATATATAGTAAGTGGAAGTATTGCGATCGTGAAAATTTTCGACTTCCGGTTTTCAACGGAAATACACGTTTTGGGGTCCCCTGAGTCCAAATGACCAAGTCCCGCGAAATGGTCTGTGTGTGTGTGTGTGTGTCTGTGTGTGTGTGTGTGTGTGTGTGTGTGAACAGACTAGCTCAAAAACTATAAACCGTGCGAACCTGAAATTGGATATTTAGAGTATGTATATGCCCGCGATGTGACAGCAAAAATTTCATCAAAATTGATCAACCGGAGGGGGGACTTTATTTAATAACTTTTTAGGTTTTTTTCGATTTTCTCAAAAACGGCTCTAACGATTTTGATTAAACTTAGTATTTGATCTATTTATATGCCCCAGATATGACTGTAAAAAATTCATCAAAATTGATCAACCGGAGGGGGGACTTTACTTATTAAATTTTGTACCATTTTCACGTGTTTTTTTTATTTACTCAAAAACGGTTTTAACGATTTTTATCAAACTTGGTATTTGATGTATTTATATGCCAGAGATATGACTGTAAAAATTTCATCAAAATTGATCAACCGGAGGGGGGACTTTACTTAATAAATTTTGTATCATTTTCCCGTGTTTTTTTTATTTACTCAAAAACGGTTTTAACGATTTTGATCAAACTTGGCATTTGATGTATATATATGCCAAAGATGTGATAGTCAACATTCATCAAAATTGGTCAAACGGAGGGGGCACTTTATTTCATAATTTTTTTTCAATTTTTACCTTTTTGATCGATGATCTCAAAAACGGCTTTAACGATTTTTATCAAATTCGTTATGTTTAATGAAAATTAGTTGTTATTTATTACCAGGTAAGCTTTATCATTATTAAAATGTTCTGAGAGGGCTTAAATGGGGAAGGGCCCTTTTTTGTTTTCCTATAAAGTACCTTTGTTTTAGTTTATATTGAGAAATTAACTGTCTGTCATCACACCTAAAAATAAGAAATGGCTAAATATGATATATGAAGAAAATCAAGTAAACATATACAGGAGTAAAAAAGAAAAATAATCCGTCAACTCATAAAACACCTTGAGCTCACGCATCCGCCGTACGGCTTTAATGACAAACCAATGCGTTATTATTACCCATAGATGTTCTGTTCATTTGAGAAGTGGCAATTAACAAAATGCATTAAGTTCTAATCTAAGTAAGTTGGTAAGTGAAAGTTGTGTGTTGCGCGCACGCACCAGATTTTTATATTACCATTTTGATGTGTACTCATGCGAAAATGCACTACAATCTTTTTTACTTTCACTTACCTATATATGAAATATATAGTAAGTGGAAGTATTGCGATCGTGAAAAAATTCGACTTCCGGTTTTCAACGGAAATACACGTTTTGGGGTCCCCTGAGTCGAAATGACCAAGTCCCGCGAAATGGTCTGTGTGTGTGTGTGTGAACAGACTAGCTCAAAAACTATAAACCGTGCGATCCTGAAATTGGGTATTTAGTGTAGGTATATGCCCGCGATGTGACAGCATAAATTTCATCAAAATTACTTAAAGGGAGGGGGTACTTTACTTAATAACTTTTTAGGTTTTTTCGATTTTCTCAAAAACGGCTCTAACGATTTTGATTAAACTGAGTATTTCATCTATTTATATGCCCGAGATATGACTGTAAAAATTTCATCAAAATTGATTAACCGGAGGGGGGACTTTACTTAATAAATTTTGTAACATTTTGACATGTTTTTTTTATTTACTCTAAATCGGCTTTAACGATTTTGATCAAACTGGGTATTTGATGTATTTATATGCCCGAGATATGACTGTAAAAATTTCATCAAAATTGATTAACCAGAGGGGGGACTTTACTTAATAAATTTTGTATCATTTTCACGGGGTTTTTTTATTTACTCAAAAACGGCTTTAACGATTAACAAAAATGAGATATAAATGTAGACAAATGTGTGACTTTAGGAAATGATAATTAGCAAAACACGTCAATTTCTAATCTAAGTAAGTTGGTAAGTGAAAGTTGTGTGTAGCGCGCACGCACCAGATTTTTATATTACCATTTAATGTGTACTCATGCGAAAATGCACTACAACCTTTTTTATATGATAAATAGATAACTTATGAACCTTATAGCAAGAACTTAATTATACTTTATAACTAATTAAAAGTTGGAAATGTGCAGATCTCGGAAGAAAAAAAAACTTCGCCGTACTTCAAGTAGAAGCATCTTTTTTTGAAAAAACATTGCGTTCGTAAAATAATGTTTTCCCTGAGAGAAAACCGAACTATTTTAACACGAAAGAGGATGCAATAGTGATGAGATATTGCGTGCCTCTGCTCGATTTTTAAATACAGGTCTTTTTGTAAGGAATAAATTACGTAAGGCGGGATGGGGCGAACAAGGAACAACTTGACAAGAAACTTGCTTAGCGAGTTAGGTCCGGGCACATCGCACAGATGCTAAATTACAATGTGCGGAAGGAGTTCCCCGCAGCCTTATAAATTAATTAGAAGTGCTGAGCACTTCTCGAATAATTTCCATGCTCTGGCAACAATAACATCAACTTATTTCATGTTCTCCCAGAAGTTTCTTATTCTATTATATATAACTTTATTAACATGGCTCCTAATTATATATTTGAAAACAAGATAATCATACTAACGTAAGAAATAACTCATTACGACATCAATGAATAAGGCACCGTACTCCTAAATTTAAAGTTGTCCGATCCTTACTGTAGCTGGATAATTTTCTGTTCTATAACAAAAGGATAAAATTGAAAAATAAAAACAATTTCAATACGGGTAAAAAGATACTGGGTTTTTTTCACACATAGTCTGCCAGTTACTTATTATCACCAAATGATTACTTCATCAAAACAGTTAATAATGTGTTTATTAAAATAAATTAAACCAAATGACACAAACACCTACAAACTTCCTGCATGTATAAAAGATACAGAGATGAATTTTATTGATTTAATTTTGTTTTGTAATAAAGAAGAAAATGTCTTATATTCTTTTTCGAGATAAAGGTGTCTTACCTAAATTTAAAAAGCTTGATAATGGACACAATATGAAGTTCAACTATAAACAAAAAAGTGGGTTTGCTATGTAAGAAATTGTAGAACTTCTAAGGGTTCATTCTCAAAGACATGGTTCGAAGAATCTAGACTATCTTTAGAAAAGCGTGTGGTACAAGGAGGGATCCTTTATATTCTTATTCGTGCGACTTTTTATATTTTTTAAACAAAAATTTATTTCAACAAATATTTCAAGACATGGCTGTTTTTTTTTTTAGTTTAAATTTTCACTATATATGAAATATATATTAAGGGAAAGTATCGCGATCGTGAAAAATTTCGACTTCCGGTTTTCAACGGAATTACACGTTTTGGGGTCCCCTGAGTCCAAATAACCAATTTCCGCGAATTGGTTTATGTGTGTCGGGTATTTGTTATATGTAGGTATATACCCGCGATGTGACAGCGAAAATTTCATCATAATTGGTCAAACGGGGGGGGGGGGGGGTACTTTATTTAAAGAATTTTGTCTAGGTTTTACGTTCTTTTTTTATTTTGATTAAAACTAAGTATTTGATTTATTAATATGCTCGCGATATGACTGCGAAAATTCATCAAAATTGATCAAACATAGGGGTACTTTATTTCATAACTTTTTTTAATGTTTACCTTTTTTTATTATGTTTACCTATTATATTAAATGTATGTGTGTGTGGGGGAGGGGGACAAGCTCAAAAACTATAAACCGTAAGTACCTGAAATTGGGTATTTGGTGTATGTATATGCCCGCGATGTGACAGCAGTAATTTCATCAAAATTGGTCTAACGGAGAGGCTACTTTATTTCATAACTTCTTATGTTTTTTTTTTATTTTCTCAAAAACGGCTTTAATAGTTTTGATCAGATTCGTCATGTTTAATGAAAATCAAGTCTTCTTTAATATCAGGTAAGCTTTATCATTATTAAAATGTTCTGAGGGGGCTTAAATGGGGAAGGGGCCTTTTTCGTTTTCTTATAAAGTGCCTTTGTTTTTGTTTATATGGAGAAATTAAGTGTCTCTCGTTACGGCTGAAAATTAGAAATAGCTAAATATGAAATATGAAAAAAATCAAGAGAGGAGGAGACAAAAAAAGAAAAAGATTCAGTTAACTATGTAGTTGTTGAAAACACAATAATAAATAAAATCAGACGACTTGGAGTATTTTGCTTGCATTGCCAAATAATCGAAAGTAACAAAAAATATTTAAAAATAAAAATATTTAGTGTACTTTAGAGAGCAATTAAAAACAAAAATAAGAGATTAATGTGGAAAAATGTGTGACTTTGAGCAATGGCATTTAAGAAAACAGGTAAATTTCTAATCAAAGTAAGTTGGTAAGTGAAAGTCGAGTGAAAGCGCATCGCACCAGATTTTTTCATTTTCTTTGTTTTAATTTAAAATAAATATTTCATTAACCTGTATTCTTGTTTATCTAATCATTTATTAATTAAAGCGATGACTTTTAAAGTAATTATTTGGTGATGAAAAAAAAAAAATAAATAAAAAAAAACCCAAGATACTTTAACATCAGGTTTCTTCAATTTCGATAGTCTATCACTTGAGAGTCCACCGGAATGAAGTCTATAGATCGTACAAAAAACTGAAAAATATGGATTGAAGATCGGACACAAGGCAAGAGAAAGAACTAAGACCATCAAGTTAGTTGATGAATCAAAGGCGTGAAGATAAATCATTCAACTTTGTCAATGCAAAGTTGGAATTTCTGACTTTAATGATAAATAATGGATAATCTTTATTGGATTAATGGTTTTACAAAACCTTGTAGCAAGGAGTTAGTATTTAAACAAATAATACATTTTTATGTACAATACATTCTTGTATTGATAGAAGCAAGGTTCGAAACAAGTGGATTAGTATAGTTAATTAAAAGTTGAAAATAAGTATATTTCGGAAAAAAAAACTTAAGTACAAACCTTTTTTATCAAGTTAGTGTTTTTTGGCGACACAAGAACATTGGTGATACTGTTTTTATGCTGCCATCACCCGCGTTCCCGTAAGACAAGATATGGAGAAAAAATAATGTGATTTACAGCCGTAGGAAGTTAATGGGGTTGAGTGACCTAGAGTGCATGCCTGGAAGAAGATGCATAATAAGTCAAATCAAAATGAATACTTCCCTTTTAACTTCAGAGTAATAACTCTGAAACTCTTCAAAAGTTGTAATGGCAGAGTTAGAGTTTATTTTATTTTTTTAATATAGCGTGAATTTTAAACCAGTAAATGATAGACCCTTCAATGGCACACTCGGCTTTTAGCGATTTGGTGAAAATGCCTGGATTTTAGAGACGTCATCGTGACTAAATAGACTCGAGGTACAATTAATAGCCCAAGAACAGTGCTTACGATGTCATTAAGTTATAAATTCAACGAACGGCGTTGAGTTTTATTTTTTTTATAAAGCATCAGAAAATAGAGATAACATATCTTACTATATCAGACTGAAAAAATCTAGAACGAAAAGTTTGAGCGGATTCGCTTCTTATGAATACTTGTTGATAGGTGGTAATGAGCTTGAAGTAGAAAATAATTTTTAATATTATAATAATTATGATAATAGCCTTTAATATGTACGTTTAAGCAATAAATACAAATCAGAAATTAACATAAATGAAATGATCAATCTTCTTCTTTGTACATAGGCCTTCCCATATACAGTAAACCCTCATTATTACGAACTCGGATATAACGAACACCTCGATATAGCGAACCAAAATACTATCCCCCAAAATTACAATTATATTTCTTCTGAACCCCTCGTTATAGCGAAATCACTCGGTTAGTGCGAACTACGAACTAAATTTGATACCTGAGAATTATTATATTCTGTGATAATGAACTGCTAAAATTTTTATTTTATTTTTACTTTCACTTACATCTATATGAAATATATAGTAAGTGGAAGTATTGCGATCGTGAAAAATTTCGACTTCCGGTTTTCAACGGAAATACACGTTTTGGGGTCCCCTGAGTCGAAATAACCAAGTCCCTCGAAATGGTCTGTGTGTGTGTGTGTGTGTGTGTGTGTGTGTGTGTGTGTGTGTGTGTGTGTGTATGTGTGTGTGTGTGTGAACAGACTAGCTCAAAAACTATTAACCGTGCGAACCTGAAATTGGGTATTTAGTGTATGTATATGCCCGCGATGTGACATCAAAAATTTCATCAAAATTGGTCAAAGGGTGGGGGTACTTTACTTAATAAATATTTATGTTTTTTTCGATTTTCTCAAAAACGGCTCTAACGATTTTGATCAAACTAAGTATTTGATGTATTAATATGCCCGAGATATCACTGTAAAAATTTCATCAAAATTGATCAACCAGAGGGGGGACTTTACTTAAAAAAATTTGTATCATTTTCATATGTTTTTTTTTTTTATTAACTAAAAAACGGCTTTAAAGATTTTGATTAAACTGGGTATTTGACGTATGTATATGCCAAAGATGCGACATCCAACATTTCATCAAAATTGGTCAAACGGAGGGGGCACTTTATTTCATAACTTTTTTCTAATTTTTACCTTTTTTTTGATTATCTCAAAAACGGCTTTAACGATTTTCAAATTCGTCATGTTTAATGAAAATTAGGTGTTCAATAATATCAGGTAAGTTTTATCAGTATTAAAATTTTCTGAGGGGGCTTAAAAGGGGAAGGGGCCTTTTTTGTTTTCCTATAAAGTACCTCGTTTTAGTTTATATTAAGAAATAAACTGTCTCTCATCACGCCTAAAAATACGAAATGGCTAAATATGATATATGAAGAAAATCAAAAACATATACAGGAGAAAAAAAGAAAACTATACCGTCAACTTATAAAACACCTTGAGCTCACGCATGCGCCGTACGCCTTTAATGACAAACCAATGCGTTATAATTAAAGATGTTCTGTTCATTTAATGAAAATTATTTGTTTCATCGGAACTAAATGAAATATTCAACAAGTACATAGAGAATTATAAAATCAGACGACTTGGAGTATTATGCTTGCATTGCCGAATTATCACAAGTAAAAACTTTTATTTAATAATAAAAGAAATTATTTTTTTTTTTGAGCAAATGAAAACAAAAATAAGAAATGAATGTGGACAAATGTATAACTTTGAGAAGTGGCAATTAACAAAACACAATAATTTCTAATCTAAGTAAGTTGGTAAGTGAAAGTTGTGTGTTGCGTGCACGCACCAGATTTTATTTTTACTGTAATACGGAGAATGAGTGCGGGAAGACGAAGTAGCTCCAGTTTCTAGAATTGTGGTGTTTTTTTACTCTTAACTAATCCGATTTGCTTTTGCTCTCTCTCTCTCTCTCTCTCTGGTTCCATTGATTTTTTCTCAAAACTACCTCAGTTCTGTTTCGACTTCTGTATTATTCGAATCAGTGTTCTGTAGTGTTTTATAGTGTTTTTTAAAATACACAATGAGTTCGTTGGTAAACGTGTGTCACAAACGTAAATCCTTATCAATCAAGGAAAAATTAAAAATTCTCCATGATATTGAATCGGGAAATCTAAGTAAGAAAACCATCGCAGAAAAATATGGAATTCCGAAATGAACATTGTCAGCCATTATAAAAAACAAAGATAAAATAGATTCAAACGCAGCCCAAGGATTAACTTCAGCATAAAATAAACGACTGCGCTCTCATGAATATAATTGGGGAAAAAATCTATAAATTGCTTTAAGCAAATCAGATCTCAAATACCAATCTCAGACCCTCTTATTAAATCTAAGGCTAAAGAACTCTCAAGTGAACTTGGCAGGTAAACTAATGAATCTGATTGTTTAATTAATATGTAGTTTATCTAAAAATTAATTATATACATGCGTTTTAATTTAACTAATTCCAATGAATGAATTTCCTTCGAAATATGATCAAATTAGTGCGGTCATTAGCTAAAAAAAAATATTAAAAGAAAGAATCCTCGGTTATAACGAATCTCGTTATAGTGAACTAAGACAATCAAACCCCCTAACAGTTCGCTATATCGAGGGTTTACTGTAATTGGTTGTTATAAGTATAAATTATAATATAGTCTTTGCTTCTTAAGGGAGTAGTGGTCTAGGCTTTCCCAGGTGACCAAACTATTGGGGAGCGGAATTTTTAATATTATAAATGTATAAATAATGTTAAAGAAAGAAAATAACTTTTTTTTTTTACTCTCTTATTTAATCGTTTTCCTTAATAGTTTGCTAACGAGGGGTAGCTTCTTAATATAGTATTAAGACTTTAATACTAACTTTATTGTAAACTTGCTCAAAACTAGATGTACTTAAAATTGTGGAGGGATTAGTCGGGAAATGAATCCTTCGGACAAATGTTCTTATCTCTATCACCTTTAATAAGCGGGCTTACACATAGATAGCATAGGAAAATTTTAAAATCGTGGAGTAACTTGTGGTGTAGTGGTTAGCATAGCAACCTACAATACTAGAGGTCGCGAACCCGCGACACTCGCGTCCTCTTCAAGCCTGTACACGAAATTACTTCGTCTATTTCACAATTCGTGATAAAGTTACAGAGAAATGCTTTATTTTTTTAAAATAAAATAAAACCATGCTGCCCAGATACATTGGGTTGCTATAACGCACAGCATACTTATCAATACAACTTTCGTACATTAATTAAACCAAAATTACATTTTAATTTTTTCATGCATATACACGTACAGTTACATAATCTTACATTTTTTTTTCTTTTCCAATATTTTATTTCCTTTTTATTTTATTTTTTATTTTATTTTTTATTTTATTTTTTATTTTATTTTATTTTTTTACACGAAACGGCCACTTTGAGGACCACGCGATATCACTGAAGAATCTTCCTTCTTCCTCCTTCTCACTTCCCAGCGCAGCTTCATCATTCTCGACTGCTCCTCTCTTCTCTCCTTTGACCACCCAATACCCTTCACTCTCTTCTTTAATCTGACTTCATTGTTAATTACATTCTTGAAAAGATCCCTGTCATGACAAAGTTCTTTTGATATCCCTAATGTTTCCAATTCTTCTTTAATTTGCCTAGGATATCCCCCAAATTTTTGTACTTTAAAATTTTACTGAAAATTTCTTTACATAATCTTTTTTTACTCATTCTCTCCATGTGCCCAAAGAACCTTAACCTCCTAATTCTCATATCAGTTTCTAAATCATTAATTTGCCTGTAAATTTCCTCATTAGACCTCCTCCTGAATCCTTCTAATGTTTTCCTTGGTCCATAAATCTTCCTCAAAATTTTTTTCTCTATTTTTTTCAACTTATCTAAACTGGGAAAACAAGCCGTTTCTACTCCATAAAGAATCGCAGGTTTCACCACAGTATTATAATGCCTAAATTTTGCCTTTATCGAAAGATTTTTTTTATTGTAAATTTTTCCCACTTGAAAGCACAAATCCTCTAATTTTTTAATTTTCCCCTTGAAACTCTCCTTTTCCGATCCATTGCAGCACAAAACTTCACCCAAATACTTGAATTTCCTAACAACCGAAATCTTCCCATATTTGGTTTTGACTGATTTTTTCTGGTATCCCACCTCCGTGGTCATTAACTCCGTTTTCTCAAAAGATATTTGTAACCCGGTTTTCTCAGCAATTTCCTTCAGGCACTTTATCTGTTCAATGGGCTCTTCTTCAGATTCAGCCAATAATGCTAGATCATCAGCAAAGATTTTTAATTTATTTTATTTATTTTTTTCCTTAACCCTTCATTTTTCTTTCTTTTTTTCCCTTGTTATAGTTTATATCACTCTTGAGCAAATCTGTAACCTCCTTCTCTCTCATTTTTCTCCCCGTCCTATCATGGCACGCATACAGAGCAAAAAAAAAAAGCTAATAGATAAATAACTAGACGAATATATAAATATATGAATAAATAAGTAAAAAAAAAAAAGAAAAGATAAACCGTATCTTTAAAAGATATCAATTTAGGCTCTCGAAACACGGTATAATCTAGATAGCGAGAGGTCACCTATGGTGTAGTAGTTAGCATGGCAACCTACAATACTAAAGGACGCAGGAGGCCATAGAATTTTTTAAAGGGAGCAAAAAATCCTTGGCTATGCCATCCCTCGGATAGGACGTAAAATGGAGGGTCCGAGCCTGTACGATGTCAGGTACTCGTTAAAGATCCTTCTCCTAATTGTACCAGGATAGGCTAAAGGAATAGGATTCCCTCTGTAGTATCATCCGATGAGCCTTAGAAGCCTAAAGGGGCTACTCCAAATAAAAACTGTTACCTATAATAGTTGTAGAATGTCAAATTCTGTGTAAACCCGCTCCTTAATTTTAAAATTCGCAGGTGGCCATAGATTTTTTTAAAGGGAGTACAAATTTCAAGGGGAGTAAAAAATCAAAAATACAGTATGATCAAGTTAAAGATTCATATCCTAGGCATATCTGGATAGGCATAAGTTATAACTCCAACAGTAGCTCGACCGATTAGCCTTAGTGGCATTAAACTGTAAAGAATAATGATTAAATTAACATATGATTTTAATCATTATTGAATTTAGTCGAGTTTAATTAAAAAGGAAAAAAAAAGCAATTTCGAGCTCAAAAATAACAGTGAAGAACGCACAAAGGCACCTGCGAAGTGTGGGCGAAAACGAGCATATCTGTGCGGTACGTACAAACGTTTTGTATTACACCCAAAGACAATATATTTATATTTACATTTTTATGTTCATTGGGAAATAAATATTTTCATACATAGTTATATTTATATTTTTATTGGGGTACCTTCTTGTACTTGAGTTAGCTCCGTTGTAGCTTAGATTCTATAACCCCGATAAGTGGTGACCCCGACGTGATTAGAAGAAACCCAGCTCGGAAGTCAGCGGCCATCTCAGCTCTTCCGTCAGATGACCCAGCTAGCTGGTTCGACAATTAGCGCGGATGTCGTCCGAACATTGTGGCTTCGAAATCTACCCCCACGCGTTCAGGAAATTTTGGCTGCGACCAAGCAGGAAGACGTGGATGCCCTCACAAGCGTAGCCAATAAGATCATGGAGGTCGATCGTCCTGAGGTTTACGCTCTTTCATCACAGGTTCCTTCGGTTCCCAAGGCGAGTTCCAGTAACGATGAAATCTTGGAAGAGCTTAGGAAACTTAGGGTAGAGGTAGCAGACCTTAGGAAGAGGTGTAGGTTTACGAGTAGGGATCGGCCCAGCAATTCCCAGCAGCGAGAACGCTCCAAGTCCCCTAATGATGGACTCTGCTTCTTTCATCATAGATTTCGCTCCAAGGCTAGAAACTGTAGACCCCCTTGCAGCTGGAAGTCCCAACCACCACGGGATTTTTAGAAGGGCCGATGGATCAAGCGGCCGTCATCGAAGCCCAACCTCAGCGCCGCCTTTTTATTACTGACAAGAGGTCCGGTCTTTCCTTTCTGGTGGATACCGGAGCCTCTATTTCCATTGTTCCTCGCAATCCTCGTACTCATCGCAAAGCAACCGACTACAGCCTCATCGCCGCAAACAACACCACCATATCAACGTATGGCGAGAAAACGCTTTACCTCGATATTGGTCTTCGTCGCGTCTTTCCATGGACCTTTTTGATCGCGGATATCGGCAGGCCTATACTCGGAGCGGATTTTCTTTTTCATCATAGGCTCACCGTCGACGTCGGCAGCAGGCGGCTCATCGATCAGCATACGGGATTGAAAGTAATAGGGAAGATCTCTTCCATCGCTTCACCTTCGATTTCGACCATACCCGATGGTTGCGCTTACGCACACATTCTACGGGACTTTCCTAACATCACACGTCCCTCACCCATCCGTGGACCACCAAGGCAAGTCGTGGAACACCAAATAGAGACTAAGGGACACCCTGTGAAGAGCAAAGCCAGGCGATTACCACCGGAGAAATACAAGGCTGTCAAAGAAGAATTCCAGAGAATGATGGATGAAGGAATATGCCGGCCATCGAAGAGCAGCTGGTCCAGTCCACTTCACGTTGTAACGAAACGGGACGGGAGTTTTAGAATCTGCGGAGATTACCGCAGGCTGAATGAGCTTACTGTTCCGGACAGATACGCGGTTCCGAACTTGATGGACTTTACCAACCATCTCGACGGGAAAACAATCTTTACAACCCTCGATATTACACGCGCGTACCACCACATTCCTATAGCCGAGCAAGATATTGAGAAAACGGCAGTTATCACCCCATTTGGTCTTTTTGAATTCCCCAGGATGACATTTGGCCTGAAGAATGCTGCCCAGACTTTTCAACGGTTTATAGACAACATGTTGCGAGATCTGCCTTTCGTTTTTGCATATTTAGACGATTTCCTCGTCGCTTCCCAAACAATTGAAGAACACGAAAAGCATTTACGGGAAATATTCGCACGCCTGGATGAATTCCACTTGTCGCTGAACGTCGGTAAGTGTGTTTTCGGAAAGCGAGAAGTTGACTTCCTTGGTTACAGGGTAGATGCAGACGGGATCCAGCCCCTTCCTTCGAAGGTGCAGACAGTCCTAGATTTTCCCCAACCAAAAACCAAATGCGAACTAAGACGTTTCCTGGGTATGCTTAATTTCTATAGGAAATGTCTACCGCATGCAGCCCACATCCAGGGACCTCTCAATCGGCTTCTTCATAAAGCGAAAAAAAGTGATAAAACTCCAATAGAATGGACAGCAGAGACTAGAAATTCGTTTGAGGAAAGCAAGCGTAGCCTGTCAGAAGCGGTAAAACTTGCGCATCCCGCATCTAATTGCGAACTTTCTTTAGCCTGCGACGCATCGGACAACGGCATTGGTGCAGTCCTGCAGCAGCATAAGACTGGGTTTTGGCGTCCACTAGGATTTTTCTCCAAAGCTCTCTCACAGACGCAGAAAAACTACGCCACTTACGATAAGGAGCTCCTTGCGATCTACGAAGCAGTGAAGCATTTTCGCCCACTCGTCGAAGGCCTCAATTTCTTCATCTTGACGGACCACAAGCCACTCACACACGCTTTTGTCCAGCATTCAGAGTCGACATCTCCACGTCGAATACGGCACCTCAATTTCATAAGTCAGTTCTCGACTGACATCCGTTACCGACCAGGGAGTGAGAACGTTGTGGCTGATGCCCTTTCACGAATCGAGGAAGTGGACCTTCCTAATGATCTGGAGGCTCTTGCTGAAGCACAGAAGAAGGATCAAACCATCCAGGATCTTAAGAGGAATACCTCGATAGAACTGAAGCTGATGTCAATGCCCGGAACCGAGTCGAAGCTACTTTGCGAGACCTCAACGAAAACAGCTAGACCCTACGTTCCTCCTGAATTTCGGCGCTCCACTTTTAATAGGCTCCACGGTTTAAGCCATCCAGGGATTAAGGCAACAAGGAAACTTATCTCCGAACGTTACTTTTGGCCTGAAATGAACGCTGACATAGGCAACTGGGCTAAGACTTGTATACAGTGTCAAAGGGCTAAGGTTCATCGACATACCACAGCACCACTTGGCACGTTTGAACCTGCGAACCGTTTCCAGCACGTCCACTTGGATATTTTAGGACCTTTGCTGCCATCGGAGGGAATGCGATATCTTCTTACCATGGTGGACCGAACGACCCGCTGGCCGGAAGCCGTGCCCATCCCCGATATCACCGCCTCTACTATCGCACAGAATTTTTACTCCTCGTGGATATCACGATTTGGTGCACCACAGCGTGTTACCACTGACCAGGGTCGCCAATTTGAAGCGGAGTTGTTCCAGCGACTCAGCATTCGCATGGGGATCCACAAACAGCGAACCACCGCTTACCATCCGCAAAGCAATGGATGCGTCGAAAGGTGGCATCGTTCTCTAAAAGCTGCCCTAATGGCACATCTGGCGTCAACACGATGGACCCAAGTCCTACCCACCGTTCTCTTAGGTCTACGATCAGCTTTCCGAGAAGACATGGGTGCGAGCGTAGCCGAAGCGGTTTATGGACAACCACTGCGTCTTCCAGGAGACTTCCTAGAAACACAGGATTCACCAGAACCCTGCGTCGCACTTCAAGCTCTTAAGGACGATTTGGCGCGCTTGAAGCCCGTAGACCCACGAACAACAGTGAGGAAGACATTCCGGCACAAGGGTTTATCCTCCTGCACTCACGTTTTTCTACGCGAAGATGCGGTTCGTAAACCTCTGGTGCCACCTTATTCTGGACCACACAAGGTTATAGAGCGAGGTGAAAAGATTTTTACGGTCCTTTTTGGCGACAGGAACGTAAACGTCTCGATAGACAGGGTCAAGCCGGCGTATTTGTTAGAAGATAACAACGACTGCATGCCGCAAACGCCTCCTCAGGAACCTTCACCAACACAGGACGTGGCCAACGAATTCACAGTCCAGCAGCCCATTTCTGGATCGACCAATCCTCCCCATGCACATGCAAGACGGGTGTGTTTCGGTGACTCCGTCACCCGAGGGGGAGCGATGTAAAGAATAATGATTAAATTAACATATGATTTTAATCATTATTGAATTTAGTCGAGTTTAATTAAAAAGGAAAAAAAAAGCAATTTCGAGCTCAAAAATAACAGTGAAGAACGCACAAAGGCACCTGCGAAGTGTGGGCGAAAACGAGCATATCTGTGCGGTACGTACAAACGTTTTGTATTACACCCAAAGACAATATATTTATATTTACATTTTTATGTTCATTGGGAAATAAATATTTTCATACATAGTTATATTTATATTTTTATTGGGGTACCTTCTTGTACTTGAGTTAGCTCCGTTGTAGCTTAGATTCTATAACCCCGATAAAACTAACAAACATAATTCGGGGAAGAAACTAAAAAATATGCGACATTAAGTTAGAACAGAGTTGCATTGGACTGCAGAGGCACTTTCAGAGCAGAGATGTTTCGAGAACTACCAAGGTGAGCATCTAAAAAACTCTCATAAGACCCGTGCTCACCTATGGCTCAGAAAGTTGGACTCTCCCAAGAGCCCAGGAGATGATTCTATTGACCTTCGAGCGCCGGATCCTTCGCAGAAATATATGGTGCTATTTGTGAAAATGGTGTGTGGAGGCAGCGTTCCAATGCCGAACTGACTGCGCTCTATGGGAACGCAGATATTATAACTTTTATCAAGATTGGTCGACTCCGCTGGGCGTTCATCTTTCGAGAATGATCGAGGACCAAATCCCGCTAAAGATATTAGAAGAGCAGCTATATGGACGAAGACAGATTGGCAGACCCAGGCTGCGCTGGGCTGACGGTGTGGCAGGTGACGCTAGGTCCATCCTTGGTGCTCGCAACGGGAGAACAGCCGCACAAAATAAAGACGACTGTTCGTCGAAGCTGCAGGTGGCTCTGTTCCCTCGAGGAATGTAACGCCATAAAAGAAGAAGAAGGGTTGCATTGGATGATTATGTTTTTTTTTAACCAACATTGGTATAATTGAACAGTTTAAGTTATCTTGAACAAGGATAAGCACTGGTAATCGAATTTGGCGTAAGACCCGAATGGACAAAATGAAAATGTGGAAAAAGAACGCAATGATGTTTTAGATTGTATGATTTTTGTCCTCCGGGATCTCCTAGGGTCTTGCTTTGCTTTCCATAAGTGGGTGGCAAAGCGGGGGTCCTTTTAAACGGCCTTCTTTTAAAATACATGACACCCACCAACGAACCAAACAGTAACGCATTAAGAAAATCCTATCCCAGAAGAGTCTTTTCCTCCCTCACAGAATTGAACATAAGAATCCCGGAAATATTACCCAAAACCATATCAACCAAGGAGCCTTGGACCATACCACAGCCAAAAATTGATTTATCTTTAGTGAAACATATAAAAAATCACACTCCACCCATAGTATTTAAAAAAGAATTTCAAAAAATTAAAAATGAGCTCACTGATTCCAAACATGTTTACACTGACGGCTCGAAGAATGAAAACGGAGTAGGAGCTGCCTTTACCTATGACCATCAAACGCATTCCTTCTCGCTAAATTCAGATTGCAGTATATTCACAGCAGAACTTTTATCAATCTATAAGGCACTATCAATAATCATACCAGATAATAATAAAATCGTGATATTTTCCGATTCCCTATCCGCTCTAATAGCTCTAAGTAACCTATATTCTACACACCCACTCGAACAGCACATCTTCGAGAAGATAGACAGCCTAAAGAGGATGAACATCAGCACAGTTTTCTGCTGGATACCGGGTCATACCGGTATTGAAGGTAATGAGGAGGCTGACAGAGAAGCTAAGAAAGGGATCACAGAAGGCATCCACTGTGCGAAAGTTCCCGCATTGGATTTAAGCCTCAAACTAAAGCACGCTGTTTGGACATCGTGGGAATCATTATGGGATGCTCAAACCGATAACAAGTTAAGGGTACTAAAAAGAAGCGTTCAGCCATGGAGCACCTCATTTTCTGGAAACAGAAAGGAAGAAGTGGCCCTAACCCGACTGCGGATAGGACATGCAAGATTCAGCCACGAATATTTAATGAAAGGAAAGACCCCCTCCATATGTGAAGCTTGTGGAGTAAGAAACACTGTAAATCATGTCTTAGATGAATGCTTAATTTACGAAAAACAAAGAGAGGAACATGGGCTGCCGCAACAAATGTGTGAACTTCTGGGAAACGATCCTTCTACCATATCAAATTTACTTCAATTTTTAAGGGCCACAAAACTGATTAATCTTATTTAAAAATACTATAAAAATATTTATATCTTCTTAAATTAATGACCATAATATTGTCCGAAAAATAAAATAATTTATTATAAGTCAATAATAATCTCATAATAATAACTCTACCTAAATCGTTCTAGTATTATCCTATCCACCTTCCAATATTAATCTAAATTGTATCTATCTATCCAGTATTAATTTAAATTGTCAAAAAACTAGTATTAATTTAAATTTTTAACCAGTACCAACCTAAATTGTTAACCAGTACTAATCTAAATTGTTAACCAATATTAATCTAAATTGTCAAAGAACTACTGAGGGAGTTGGACGATAATGACCTTAATGGTCGACTTGTCCTTAAACAAAAAAAAAAAAAAAAAAAAAAAAGCGGGGGTCCGAGATTCCTAGGCTGAGTGTATATATTGTATATAAGAAGAATGCGTACATATATTTTTTTCTCTATTTTTATTTCAATGGATGGTTGTATATATTTTAGTTTCTATTTTGGTTGTATGTATTTTAGTTTCTATTTTTCGTTTCTAATTATTATTTTGTTTTTCTTGTGTGAATGTATCTTTTGAGCACTAATATTAAATGCCCTTAGGTGTGGCAGATTGTATTATTTCTTTATCAATAAAAAAAAAAAACCTATCAAATTTCTCGCAAAAAAAAAAAAAAAATCATCTAATGGTGGTGGGCTAAAGGTATGATTCCACTTACCATCCTGTTACATGAGAGCTGATCTTCTGTTGAGTGTGCCATTCCTGACATTCTCAAATTTTACTTACAAATGCAATAGTAAATACAAGGGAATAATTTAGTTAGATAAAGAAAAAACCTGGGAAAAATCCTAGACTACAATAAACTACACCGAAATCCTACCAAAGATCCGCCTAAGGTGGCGCTAGGACCCAGGGGTGGCAGGGCTAAATTTATTTCCACCTTAAGTTGGATCTTTCTCCTTTCCGAGCCTGGCTCAATAAAGACCCTATTTGGCCCCATCAGGTATCCTCTTCTTCCCTTTCTTCCTATCTCAGCTCCAATATTCTCTAGTTGAAATCGAGTCAACAATCTCTGGAAGAGGTAGTAAAATAGATTTCGGGACATCAACTATATAATCAACGAAGTAAAATAAAAGGATATATAAAAATTACAAATATAAAATATTTTTTATATAAGATTGGTTTGAATCATCAAGGATATAAGTCACATTATACAGGACGACAGTGGTTTTTATGGCGAGAGTTTTATAGCTGATTCTTAGTATAATTGGTGAGCTGAGTCCAAATTTGCCATTAGTTTTCCTTTCAGCTCTAGTCATTGAAATATAAAAATGGCGTGACATACCTCTTAAAACATAATTACTCGAATACATATGCAGGTTAATAGCAGGTGGAAAAAATCTGGTGCGTGCGCGCAACACACAAGTTTCACTTACCAACTTACTTAGAATAGAAATTAATGGTAATTTTTAATGCTACTTCTCAAAGTTACACATTTTTTCACACTCCTTTCTTATTTTTGTTTTCATTTGCTCTATAAAAAACACTAATTTCTTTTATTATTAAATAAAAGTTGTCACTTGTGATAATTCGGCAGTGCATCATAATACTCCAAGTCGTCTGATTTTATAATTCTCTATGTACTTGATGAAAATTTCATTTACTTACCATGAAACAAATAATTTCCATTAAATGAACAGAACGGCTTTAATTATAAACATGGTCTGTCATTAAAGGCGTACTACGCATGCGTGTGCTCAATGTGTTTTATGAGTTGACTGAATATTTTTCTTTTTTTCCCCTCTAAAAAGTTGGCTATGACATCTTTGGCATTTAAATACATCAAATACCCAGTTTGATCAAAATCGTTAAAGCAGTTTTTGAGTAAATAAAAAAAACACGTGAAAATGATACAAAATTTATCAAGTAAAGTTCCCCCCTCCGGTTGATCAATTTTGATCAAATGTTAGTTATCACATCTTTGGCATATACATACATCAAATACCAAGTTTTATCAAAATCGTGAAAGCCGTGTTTGAGTAAATAAAAAAAACACGTGAAAATGGGACAACAGTTATTAAGTAAAGTCCCCACTCTGGTTGATCAATTTTGATGAAATTTTTAGTCATATTTCGGACATCGAATACTCAGTTTAATCAAAATCGTTAGAGCCGTTTTTGAGAAAATCGAAAAAAATTCGAAATTTTTCACGATCGCAATACTTCTTGCTATATATAGGTAAGTGAAAGTAAAAAACTAAGATATTAAAATTCCTTACATACATCATTTTAAATCAATTAAAACCATATAAACATAATCACTTTGTAACTAAACCAATTGTATTTTAAAGAGAATCTATTTTACACGTCGGAAGCTTCTTCTGCCTTACTTTCTTGAATGCTTCTTCAAAAAGTCTCGTTTTAGGTTCCAGCAGTAATGTGCCATCATGTGGGTTTCCCATGATACAGTTGAGCATTTCAAAAGTATACCATAACAAAAGGTAGTTAAAATGTCGGTGGGCAAAATCATACTCAAACACGTTGTTACAAGCTATTACTAGATGTTATTATTTTTTAATTCTTACAAACAATAATATACAGCTAGCTAATAGTTTAATATTCCAAAATAAGGAATATTAATTCGGATTTTGTTATCTACATGATAGTTATTTAAATTTAAATAAAACTACTGTTAAGGTATGCTGAAGCTAAAAAAGTAGAGATGATAGAAAAAATCTGATTACATTATTGGAATCAGCGCCCCAAACATAGTTAAAATCAGCTATAAGATTCTAGACACCAAAAAGATATTTTAATGTAGAGCTGTTATCGGTATTACTAAGATATTTGTGCGATCTTTCTCATTATATACCTTGACTTTTTTTCCTCATACAATTTATTTATCTTAACCAGCAAAAAAAATCTACTTATCAGCTGCAATTCGTTACCTTGGTAATGAAAATGCTAAAAAAGTTGAAATATGACTAATCAATTACACAACTCAAGCCTTCCCAAAACGGGAACCCTTCTCTTCAGAGGGCCTACACTCCGTAATAGAGAAAAGCCTTGTTGTTTTCCAGAACATCAAAAAGCTGCCCAGAAGTTTGAAATATGGCCCTTTCCAGGGACGGCTTAGTTGAAAGAAATACAGCTCCTCTTGCGCCTACTGACCCAGAGCAGCTATAATTCGTGGATCTAGACCGATTTGTCACTGTCTCTTGAGCCTGTGTGAGTCACTGGGAAATACACTGCCGAAACGACCATAGTTCATAGCGACGTGAAATTCTGGGACCCTCTTTCTCCACAACTAAGGTTTGTAGATATATATATATATATATATATATATATATATATATATATATATATATATATATATGTATGTGTGGGAGAGGTGTCAGTGAAGAGGAAGGATTTGGCACCGTTGGGAAGCGACTCCGTGGTGTAATGGTTAGCATACCGCGCATGTCATGCGGAAGACCCGGGTTCGATTCCCGGCGGAGCCAAATCTTTTCTCTTCAAAAATAAATTATTTAAAATATATATTTATAAATATATATATATATATATATATATATATATATATATATATATATATATCTTTAATAAGTTTAAGACAAATTTAGAGGTGCGTAATAATCAACTGTTTTTTTTAAGATTAGGATGACTGATAATTAGGAATGTCATTCAAAACTTTTTGTGTATTTGGAGATCTTACTAAAAATCTTAGTGCATGAAGAGTCGAGAGTCATACATAGACCCATATATACTCGTATTATACAAGTATAATTTTAAGACTACAACCATTGTAGTATTAATACAATGGTAATAAAGAATTTCATCTAATCGTTGAACTCTGACATACCCATACAAATAAAAATGAATACATACTACAAATGAATATATATATCCAAACACAAATATACTATATATATATATATATATATATATATATATATATATATATATATAACTTAAAAGAATTTATTATATTTCGACTAATTGATTTTGATAGGGTGTATAAAAAAATATGACCGTTTTATCAAATTCCAGAGTTCAAAGGTCTGTAAATATTTTAGTGCTATTTATTATTTACCAATACTTAATAATCCCTCTAGAAGCTTGTTTATTAATACTGGACTGGAAAAAAACCAAAAAAAACTCAGCTTATATTGGTAATTCTTTATTGATTCTAGACAGATATTGGACGAAGTTTCTTTGTGATCCTTTATTTTACCTCAACTTTTACAATTTTTTGCTCAACGTTTCGACACTCATGCCATTATCAACATAAACATCTGTGACCACAAAATATTTTCAACAAAATAGGCTGAATGCTCTTGGAATAAAAAAATTTTTTTACTAGTTAAAAACTACTATCCTGCAGTCCAAAATGTTTTACTTCAAAGCTTGAGTAGAAAAAGACTAGTTTTTAACTAGTAAAAATTTTTATGACAAGGACATTCAGCCTATTTTATTGAAAATATTTTGTGCTCACAGATGTTCATCCTGATAATGGTGTGAGTGCCGAAGCGTTGAACAAAAAATTGTAAAAGTTGAGATAAAATAAAGGATTGCAACGGAACTTGACTAATCCCAGTTTAGTTATTTATTTCGAAGGAGAAACATGGCAGTTTCCTACGAAATTCTCGTAATTTTAAGCCAGTGCTAGAAAAAAGTTGATAATTTTGCAAAAGTTGAAAATGCGATCCAAGAGTTCTTTGACAGCCATCCATCCCAAGGAATGGTATCAGCGGGGCATCAAGCAATTGGCTAGCAGATGGCTAATGACGGTAGATAACAATGGACTATACTTTGAGTATATTAATTGTATTTTATATCAAACAAATATTAATAGAAATGAAGAGGTGAGATGCAAAACTCGTTCGTTCCACCTGAACACATTTTTCAGGAAACTCAAGAAACTTACTACGTCTTGTAGAGTGGCCAGATAAAGATGATTTTTTGCCTTCGAAAGGTGCAGCTACCCTGTGTAAGTGAGCATGGAATAAAAAAAATTACTTATTTAGAGATAACAAAAAAAAAGTAACAAAACATGAAATGAGAAAGTTTTGCAACAAAATGTTTAAAGGAAAGACTTTTGCTGCACACCACATTTGTACGAACGAGTTTTAATTCACACAGCGTAAGTTAATCTTCTTCATAAGTAATATTTATTTGGGATCACAACCATTTTATAAATGAATTCGGTACCATTTTACAAAATAATATCACCCACTGACAAAACATTTACTGAACATTTTTTTTTACGATTTTTCAAAAATATCAGCGTACTGCTATTAAACATCTGACTACAAAAAGACTAGTTGTTCTTTGTTTCCCCTCGTTTGTGGCAGATATATTGAGAACACGTGTGTCAGAGGTACTTCAATGAATCATTGGCCTTCCACTCGTCACCAAAATGTTTTTTCAACATATTATCAAGGCGAGTTTAGGGAGCTTTCGATATTTTGTTCAGAAAGACAAACAGAAACTGATAATTTGAACCAAAGAGTTTTGCATCAAAACGAGCAACGAACCAATTTTGAAACACAATGGGCTATGGAACGAATCAGTTCTGCAACAAACCGTTATTTTGTATTGCAAAAATCCATAAGAAATAATAAGCTTTGCTCCAATCTGATAAGATACGTTGAAAGAGCATTAAAATATCTTTTAGAATCCACTGCCATCTCAATATTTCAAAAAAATGGAACGAACGAGTTTTGCACCTCGCCTCTTCAAACATTTAGTTAAAAAACAGTCATTTCTTTTTTTTTTATGCACCCCATTACTTTATTCGATTAAAGAATTTATAAACTTTCTCCTTTTTTTGTATCGTGTTACAATCATTTTTATGGCGATACATTACAATTTGCTTATAGAGGATATATTTTCTTTTTCTTACCCTGGATCATTGGGATTTCCGATTATCCAAATTGGTTTAAGTTAGTCCGGATAAACGAGGTTGTTCTGATTAAGGTTTTTTATTAATAGTTTTCTATAAGTTATACGTATCGTAAAATAAATAAATAAAATATTGCCTCGTTGAAGCCTATATCCTAGAAAAAATTAACGTTGCAGAGCTTTGTTGGGTGCTGCAGTATCAAGGGGCTAACTGTTAGTTAATCCCGCAGTGCACCAATCTCCAGGGAAAAAACTTTTTTACTCGGCGACAAGCAACCCCTGACAAAACAATATAACTCTGAAAGAAAACAATTATTCCAACAAACAAAAGCAAAATTATTTAAATTAGTTAGAAAATTTCTACTACAAAACTTTACAACCGTAAAGAAATTAAAGTTTAACTAAAATTGAAGTTGTAATTATTATGTTATTTAAAAAAAAATGAATTTGGTTCTGAAGCTTTCTCGCTATTTCAGAAAATTTGAAATCTTAATTTATTACAAAAACTCCCAGTTAAATCTACAATTAATTAACATATTACTTCTTTCTGTATAGCAATGAATGAACTCTAAAGCAAGCAATACTACATGAATTCTTCTTTCTTTGAGACAATAACTAATATTATTCAATTAAAATTACTACAAAAAATTCAATTACCGATCAAAACAAATGAGAAAATTAGGGTCACCTATGGTACAGTGGTTAGCATGACAACCTACAATACTAAATGTCGCAGGTTTGCGCCCAGCGGTGGCCCTAGGAATTTTTAATGAGAGTAAAAAATCCTTAGCCATGCCGTCCCTCGGATAGGACGTAAAATGGAGGTCCCAAGCCGGTACGATGTCAGGTACTCGTTAAAGATCCCTATACTAATTATACCTGGATGGGAAAATTAAGGACTCCCACTGTAGCATTGTCCCATTAGTCTTAATGGCATTAAGTGACGTTAAACAAACAAACTAATTAGAAAATCATAGAAATTCATAATTAAATGAAATGCACAAAATATAATATTCCTTCATTTTCATCTGTCTTTGATCCAACATTACCGGAATTTGCACAAGAGATTACCAATCTCTTCATGGAGAAAGAAGTTGAGGACTGAGGAGTACACTATGATTGGCGATCTAACGGAATAGCCAGGCGGGGCCTTCATGCATTTTATTCTGTCAATTTTTTCACCACAACGAACTTGTACGGTTCTCAAGTCGAGTTAGCGGAACTGCGATGCCATTGAGTATAACAACCGTAGTCGACAACATTATTTCTGAAAGTAAGGTTGGATAGTTTATTCAATAAACCCGAGTCAACTTTATATTAAATAAAATGCTTAAATCATCAGATGATTGTAAGCAGTCAGCGAAATCACAGTCAAATTATCCTGGATATTCTTAATCATATAGATGAAGGTTGAATTTGAACTAAAAACAGAAGAACTTGGCTTCTTTTGTATGAAAAATTGTTAAACATATCTGCAAAATATAGTATTGGAACTTAATGGCTAAATTCTTGTATAGAATAACAAAATTGTACAAAATGAAATTATAAATTATATTTAAATTAAATTCTACCAGTATTTCATTGCATATATGTGTAATTAAAGTATTGCATTCTACAAGTATGCACCAATATTTCAAACTTGCCCTTGTCCTCAATAATGCACCAACTGCTAACTTAGCTGAGAGCTCACCTGAAACAGAAATAGATTAGGTTAGTCAACATAAGTAAATGTAATTTACTTTTTTTCAACATGTATATTAATTTCGAACATAAAATATATAACGATTTACTACTACGACTTGTAAATAATGCACAAACTCAAAGATATCTCTTTTCATCTAAGTGGTTTGCGGTATTGGCAACCAGGTTGTACCTAATCGAAAACAAACGAGAACTCTTCAAAACTCAATCTTTCTCATATCAACAGAAACAACTTTCCATCTTCCAATATCCTATCATGGATACCAGAGAAAAACAAGGTGAAATCGGTATAACAGGCCTTTCTGGAATAATAAAATTCTATATGAATAAAGAACTGTATGTACCATCAATACAACAGAACTTCATTTCAGTAAGTAAAAAAAGGATATTTATAATCTAATTTAAAATAATCCTTTAAAGGATATGTAATCTATTTATTATTTGTGTCTCACACAGCTATAAAAAATATTTAATAATATAGGATTTTATTTATAAAGAATTATTCAGAAAAATTATACATACACATATGAAGTATGAATAAAGATAACGTCTCAATCTTTTTTTCTCATGCATTTATTTATTTTGTTTTCTATTTTTTTATTAGTTTTAAACATGTTCAATGCATATATGTTTTTATTTTTTTTCCCGTTAAAAATAATCTAAAAGGAATCCAAATAACAAATATAATAATTTTTGTAATATTAAGACTTAATTACACATATTGGATTAATTCAAAATAAATATGATAGAAATAAAAAATGAATTCCAAAGAGATGAAAGGCAAAGTTATTAAATTATAAAGTCCATAATAACATTCTATTTACATAATTAAATAGTAAATTAGTACAACTAAATGGTATGATTACACACCAACCTTCTCTGAACATAATTATTACAAATTTAGTTTTGAGTATCCATTTATAAAGTTTTCAATTTTTTTTCAATTTTTTTTTTGGGGTCACCTGTGGTATAGTGGTTAGCTTAGCAACACATACTAAAGTTCGTGGGTTCGCGTCCGCAGTGGCCTTAGGTTCTTTTTTTGAAGGGATTATAAAATCCTTGGCTATGCCGTCCCTCAGATGGGACATAAAATGGAGGTCCCGAGCCTGTATGATGTCAGGTATTCGTTAAATATCCCAATCTTAATTACACCTGGATAGGCGAAATTTAGGACTCCTACTGTGGTATCGTCGGATTAGCCTTAGTTAAAGGAACGTTAAACAAATAAACAATTTTTTTTTTTTTTTTAAATAATATGTAGATTAACAACTGTCTTTTTAAATAGCAGTATAAGTATACTTAAGGTGATGAATATGGACAGTGTCCGAAACGTCCACTATATTGACAATAAAAGCAAATTTTGATGTTGATGATGGGTTTATTTAACATTCAAGCATACACTATTTTTTATTTTATTTTTCGATTTACGGATCATAATACAACTTTCTGTAATACAAGTGAAGACCCCACGCTAAGAACGTGTTCAGTCCATTTTTTGTGAATATTGTTTTATAGCGCATTATAGTAAACCATTTCGATTACTACAAATCTGTGTAGTTTACACGCTAACAGCGGGTTCAGTCCTTGAGATATTTACAATTCTTTTTTGGGGGCACACGTGATTACAATTTTTTTTTGGCCACTAATTCATGTATGTATCAGGCATAGACTATTTTTTCCCATTGACTTAGAGTTACTAGGTTGTGTTCTATTCAAGATTTAAACACTCCTTTTGCTCTACTGTAAAATTTGCAAAATGTGACTGAACACGGTCTTAACGTGGGGTCTTCAAGTAGTATCAACGTAGAGGTATTTAAGTCTGACGAACTCGCGATAGCCTGCCAAGAAATCAGTTAGGACTGGAGAAGAAGAGTTGTCATGCAAGTAGTGTTCGGCCGCGGGAGACTAGGAAGGGGTTCTGCATTCTGGGCAGTCCCCATTGTGTACCGGCCCGAGTACCTCCACGTCTTGTTGCCAGGATAACGGGCCCTGGGGGCCAACATCCAAGTCCCGGTACTTGCTTCTTAAAGAGGCACACGCTCGTCACCAATGCAATCAGCCGATAAAGCGTGGACTTTTTCAATTGGTTTAGTTCTCCACGCGTTGTTTTGGCTTAGTAGGTATAATGCGTTGAATTAATTATATCCTAATATTTTAAATACAGTCAAATCAATGTTCACTGATAAAGATAAAAACGTTTCAGCTAGTCTAAAAACCCACTGGATTGAGAATAGAACGTTAACACATTATGAGCGGGGCAGGTATTTGTACCCGTTCCGCACATTGTCGCTTAAAAGCGGGACAGGTATCAGTACCCATTTAAAATAAGTAATTTTAATTGACACAATGGAAGAATAATGTTTTATCAAATAAATGGATCAATGTATTTTTACCAGGAACACATTACACATAACATACGAAGTCATCATAAATAACATAATTTGTTTGCTTTTCTTTCAAATTTTACTTATGCTAGGTTTATATTTCCGAACTTCGTTTATTATGAGTTTGACGAAGTATTTTTCGTCTCCAGTCTCACTAATTCTTTCCGTTTGATAAATATTATTCAGAACCTTTATTTTTTATTTACACAGGTCTTATAGTATTTTCCTGAAATATCATTTTAAATTATTACTACAATATTTATCAAATATAAAAATATGAATAAATGTATATAAAATATAGTTGCAGATGAGACCCATTACTAAAGTTAGCAAAAATCTAACCATTACTTTTACGTCTATAAAGTTTATTTTCACACGCATATATTTGTTTAGGTGGCAAATTGGCCCGCAGCACTGTCCTAGCCGCTCATAATGTGTTAATATCCAAATTTAATATTGTTTGGTACAGAATTTAGGAGAGCTAAATTTTTAAACATCTCATATTTACTTACTAAATTATTTCGGCAGATGTGAGATTAAATATCAATAACACAAATGTATAAGGATCTAATAAAGAATATAATTGGAACAGGGTTTAGTACAATCACAACTGACAGTTAAAACTTAGAAAATGTGAACTGATTAATATGGAACCATCCCAGTATCAATCTTCTACTTCTAAATTATTTCCTGTCATTCCTATATTTTATTATTTATTATCCTATTATTCCTAAAAGGTATTTTTTTTTTGTAAGTACGCCACAATGTTTTTTATACTTGATTATATTTTTGGAATGAGGTATCATATTAAAGATTCCGTTTCCCTTTAGGTTAGAAAAATAGCCAGATTCCCAGGAAACTCCAGGGAAGGACCTCTATAAATGAAAGACCTTCTTTATTTGCGCCTTACAAAAAAAAATTCAGTTCAATATAGCTGTTAAAAAGAAAGATCTTTTCATAACATTATGTTCCCATAACATGTATTCCCTACATGTTGAAAAAATAATGATGAAAATGGGACCATCACCAGTTACAGCCATTTGTAACCTGTCCATATCGAAAAATAAATTTCTCTTTTTTACTGCGGTGTGTTAACTTAGTCTCCAATTAAATCTTATAATTTTTTAAAAACTTACTTTACAATTCTTGAAGTCTTAAAATAACGAGACAAAAAAAAAATATATATATACGCTAGAAACATGTCCAAATGAAAAACCAGCTGGCACCCAAAGCTTGTACAAATAACGAGAGTCCTTTATCTTTACCTCAAAGAATAATTGAGGAGCATTCGGTTACATTTATCTCGGCAACGTTCCGTGCTCCGCAAGAAGTGAAATTAAGTAACAGGTAGTCGTTTGTCGTTCCTTCGAGATATTATTAGAGGAGGAGTATCAATCAGTTATTGAGGTCAAACTATATTATTAATTGCATTATTATAAATAATTTTCCCTCCCTTAATAGGCTTTAGGTTCCTTTAAAGTGACTAATAATATTTATTTTTCGGCAATAAGGTTGGTTAGGTCTTGACCTCAATCTAACTTCATCTATTTAACTGGGGGGACTGTCGTCCCCTAGGTAAAAAATTTAATAAACATATAATTTTACGGATTTATCCGAGATTAATCAATCAAATTTAATATAATATAAATACAAAATATTAAGGGGCCGGGATGGCCGAGAGGACAAAGGCGCTTGTAATAGGTAATCAAAGTTAAGCAACGTCGAGCGTGTTTAGTTCTTGGATGGGTGACCGCTACATTCGGGTGACCATCCGCCAATGAACGTCACGCAGTCCAAGCCTAACCCCACCCCCGTGTGCCCGTGTTGTAATGTATGTGTGGCCCGTTAGCCTACTGGAGTGATGTACCTTCCCCATGTATCCCATCGAGAATCGTGGTGTGGTTTGCCAGAATATCAGTAACCGCCCGGAGGTTTGGTACAAGGACGGTATGCGTCAGGGAAAGAAATATAGGTCGCTGCCCAGAAGAATATGGCCCTTTCCAGGAACGGCTTAGTTGAAAGAAATACACCTCCTCTTGCGCCTGCTGACTCAGGGCTTTCATAATCCTTGGACCTAGACAAGTTTGTCACTATCCATGAACCCGAGAGAGCTGATGCCATCGGTGGGAAGGACACTGCCGAATTGGCCCCCATGGGTCTGGTTATGGAGCTATGGGCAGTCTGCCGCTACACCATGGTGCACATGGCTTGCAGCTACGTGAGGTTTGGGCTACCCCCTTCAGGCTGTCTGTGCTCCCGCAAGCAACACAAATGTCTGTAAGAAGACGACACGTCGCGGCCAAAGGTCTCATTAGGCCCAATGCGCCAACCGAGTAATAAAAAAAAATAAAAAATAAAAAAAATAGCTAATTACAGCTTACTTTATTGATTGATTGCACCCAACTTCTCCCTCTTATACAATACTTTATTTTCATAAACTAAATAATTGATTAATTATATAATTTTTATTTCAGCTTGAACTGTATTGTTTTATGAATTTTTGTAACAAAGTTGGATCTCCGGAATAGGTCTCCATTTCTTTTTAAATCAAACAGCTTGATCCTACTCTCCATCAAGTCGATGAAGCGTATAGAGGTTGATGGAAAGCAATGACATTAGTGGGAACAAGATCAGAAGGAGAACTTGGGATAAAATTCAATCAAGGAATTTCGACTCACATCCTTGGCAACCACCTCTACTCTAACTGAGACATAAATTGACAAGTTTTAAGAGACGTAATAGGTCTCCTAAAAGACATGGTTGGAGGATGAATTAAATGTCCCAACAGTTGTTTTAAGGGCGTTATTATTTCAACTTTTAGCTTCTCGAATTTCTACTTACCCTATCTATGAATATATTGACTCGTCCTTCACAATAATTTGGTGCTGGTGACGCGCATGATTCTGGTTCCAACAATTTTCTGGTGCCTTAAACCGAGTTGATTTTTCACAATTTTCAATTTTAAAATAAATTGTACTAACTTTCCGAATACATTTCTTAAAGACCTTCTATTACTTTCACTTACCTATATATGAAATATATAGTAAGTGGAAGTATTGCGATCGTGAAAATTTTCGACTTCCGGTATTCAACGGAAATACTCGTTTTGGGGTCCTCTGAGTCGAAATAACCAAGTCCCGCGAAATGGTCTGTGTGTGTGTGTGTGTGTCTGTGTGTGTGTGTGTGTGTGTGTGTGTGTGTGTGTGTGTGTGTGTGTGTGTGTGTGTGTGTGTGTGTGTGTGTGTGTGTGTGTGTGTGTGAACAGACTAGCTCAAAAACTATAAACCCTGCGAACCTGAAATTTGGTATTTAGAGTATGTATATGCCCACGATGTGACAGCAAAAATTTCATCAAATTTACTCAAAGGGAGGGGGTACTTTATTTAATAACTTTTTAAGTTTTTTTCGATTTTCTCAAAAACGGCTCTAACGATTTTGATTAAACTGAGTATTTGATCTATTTATATGCCCGAGATATGACTGTAAAAATTTCATCAAAATTGATCAACCGGAGGGGGGACTTTACTTAATAAATTTTGTATCATTTTCACGTGTTTTTTTTATTTACTCAAAAAAGGCTTTAACGATTTTGATCAAACTTTGTATTTGATGTATTTATATGCCCGAGATTTGACTGTAAAAATTTCATCAAAATTGATCTACAGGAGGGGAGACTTTATTTCATAACTTTTTTCCAAATTTTTACCTTTTTGATCGATTATCTCAAAAACGGCTTTAACGATTTTTATCAAATTCGTTATGTTTAATGAAAATTAGTTGTTATTTAATATCAGGTAAGCTTTATCATTATTAAAATGTTCTGAGAGGGCTTAAATGGGGAAGGGGCCTTTTTTGTTTTCCTATAAAGTACCTTTGTTTTAGTTTATATTGAGAAATGAACTGTCTGTCATCACGCCTAAAAATAAGAAATGGCTAAATATGATATATGAAGAAAATCAAGTAAACATATACAGGAGAAAAGAAGAAAAATAATCCGTCAACTCATAAAGCACCTTGAGCTCATGCATGCGCCGTATGCTTTTAATGACAAACCAATGCGTTATTATTAAAGATGTTCTGTTCATTTGAGAAGTGGCAATTAACAAAACGCATTAAGTTCTAATTTAAGTAAGTTGGTAAGTGAAAGTTGTGTGTTGCGCGCACGCACCAGATTTTTTTTCATTGGTATGACCATTGGTAAATAGCATCAGTATCTATTAATTTTTCACACTGTTATCTTACACTTCAAAAATTAAATAAACTGTATTTGCAAATCAAGTTTTTTATCATTTCAAATCCCTCTGTCAGCAAAATCAGCCATTTGCCAATAAAAAACTTAATAAAACGAGAAATATTTTATTAATGTATGTAATAACTTCAGGGATATTCAGAGTCATGCTTAATAGAAAAATCGCATATATAAGAAATTTCAATGAAGACTGCTCATAAGTACTTCAGTTTATTTGAAAATTCGGTTCGTTCACTTACGAATTCATATACAGATAAGTCCTACATATTTCTGCAATGATTACAATAGTGAATATTGGCAAGCAGTTGTACTTATATGATTCCAACAAATAGCTCAGACGGCAATGAAACCTGCCTCAAACACAAGTTGGGTTTCATTTACTGTTAGTCCAATAATCTGATTTATTTGACTGATTGATTTATTGATTCCTAAGGGCAAACTAGAAATCAGAGCCAAAGAGCAAAGTATATATTTCATACAGTATGTTAAAAAAAAAAAAGAAAAAAAAAAAAATTACCAAATTCAGTAACCTCAATAAGCATTTACAAAAAAAAAAAAAAAATAATTTGCCGATAAAAGTAGGAAAAATACTTAAATATAAAAATTATAAAGACATAAAATAGAGAACAATGAGAAATAACCTTGTTTGAATATATTATGAAAATATCAATCTCAAATTAAAAATTATTTATTCGCGCTATGCTGATCATAGTCATCTTTTAATCTTTTAAGTTGCATCTTAATTTGAAATGAGACACCTTTACTAAATTTCGAAGTAACTTGAGTCAAATAGTATCGATTCGATTTCGCTAAACATGGATCAAGTTCCTTTCTGAGCGTAAAGCCATTCAATTATAATATTATATTTAAATCTTCGTTAGAGGGTTTTAGAACATACCAAGTAGAGTTCTAGCGGTTTTCACTGCCTTATAATATTAAATCTAGGCATGCTATTAAATGCCAACCTTTTATATAAAATTAAAAGGTCTTCTTTCAGTTGTTCAAAAAAAAAATATGACTGCTTGTCTTTAAATACTGTAACCAGTATTGTTTATAATTTTAACTCTCGGTGGCTAGGTCTCCATTTTGAAATACCAACATCCAACCTGAATTATGCTTCTTAAAGACTATCTTAACATGAAAGACTAATCCAGCCAACGAAAATAATAAGAAATAAATAAAGAAGAATGTGCCCGATGATTTACCCCCTAATGAACAACCCATATTTCTTAGGTTTTGGCTTTTCTAATTGAAGACTTTGGTGTAAGAAGTTTATCAATTTACCAGAAAAATAAGTTATACCACAACGAATTGATAGAGAAAGAAGTCATCCTGACATTTCGTGACAGCCTCCGTGACTAATGACCTTTTGCTAAGCTCTCGGTAAGTCACTCCAAAGTTGGCATCATTCCAAACCTCGCTCGGTGAAGAAGGAGATGTGTTCCTATTCTCAGGCCGAGTCTGGCTATGGCAGGTATTTTCTATTCTGTTACAACAGTCGACAGTGGGGCATGAAGTCCTTCTTGGTCAAACCAGGACACACAAATCATTAATCATTGTTTAAGCAATTATTGAGCAAAAACTGAATTCAAACCATAATGCTAAATATAGAGTATCCTTAATATGGTGGGTTAATATACTGACACTGAGATTAAAAAGTCAGTTAAGAGTCAGTAATGTGAATATATACCGCACCAGAGTTAACAGCAGAGTCCACACAGTAGATAGTAGAGAAGATAGGCAGAGTTGGGCAAATTGTAATCTGAATAATGATTAATTAATATGGATAATTGGTAATCATAAAACAAATGAACAATGAATAACCATTGTTCATAATCAGTACGGAGTATTTTTAATGATAATGGAGTGTTTATGTTATTTATTTGAAATGAATAACGAATAACTGGTATTCGGTTATTCATGATTAACGAATACTGATATATTCAGTTAGTCATTATTCACGAATAAAATACATTCATGAGCTAGAATTAATATAATATTTATATCAATATTCACTAATCATCAATCATGAATATGATATATTCATAACCATTATTGATTTACAGTCGTGGTCATAGAAATTGCATCACCTATGATTGTTATCTTTTCAATTCTAAATGAGTATACAAGTATGGGATTTCATTTGTTTACATACTAGCATTAAAGATAGATGTAATCAGTGACTTGTAGTTTAGTTGGTTCCAGAGTGGCTAATATTAAACACGTTATTTCCTGTTATTATGTCCGACAGAAGGAGTTTCAAACAAATGTCCAAGGAGGAAAAAGTTGAAATAGTGGCATTTTCTGACGCTGGACATTCTTCGCGGGAGATAACAAAGAGATTGAGGTGCAACCGATCCACTATGGTGAGAATAATAAAAAAAAATCCTTCTCAGGGATCTACCGAGTGAAAGAAAGACAGGTGAGCGTTAGCGAACGATAATCGCATGGTGATGAGATTTTCATTAGAAAATCGCTTTAAAACTGCAAAAGAAATATCTAGAGATCTAGCAGATAGCAATTTAGCAGAAGTAAGTCGAGAAACAGGCTATTATCTGGCCATGGCAGCGTGGAGATCCCGTTTTCTGTTAAAAACTGCTTTACCTATCCAAAAAAAACAATGGTAAAGGTAATTAAAAATGCATCTTACAGCTAAGACATTATTTTAAATAAACAAATAATTAACGTACCGATTTGGCTCTATAGCACGGAGCACAATCATCTTGAAAAATGAAGTCTCCGCAGTGTGTAAGGTGGGAATTCATTGAGGGAAATAAACTCACTTCCAAATTTTTTTTATATTTTTCTGCACTAACCGTGCCATCTATAAAGTTTATCTGGCCAATTCCAAAATAAGAAAAACATCCCCAGACCATCACACTTACCGGATGTATCACTGTTTCTAACATACAAGATTCGTCAAATCTTTCATTTGATCGACGTCTTACGTATGTAGCACTGTCACAACTGAAGATGTTGAATTTACTTTCATCCAAAAACATGACTTTCCTCCAATCATTAGTCGCCCAGTTTTCAAAATTCCACAACCAATTTAGGCGAGATTGTTTCATTTTTTTGTTAAGAAATGGCCTATTTGCTGGTTTTCTTGCCCATAAACCTTTTTCTCATAATCTTCTGCCTACTGTTTCTCGACTTATTTCTGCCAAATTTCTATCTGCTAGATCTCTAGATATTTCCTCTGCTGTTTTGAAGCGATTTTCTAACGATGATCACTATGCGATCTAAAAGCTCGCTGTCTTCCTTCTCCCTTCTTTCGCTCGGTAGATCCCTGAGAAGGATTTTTTTTTTTATTATTCTCACCACAGTAGACCGGTTGCACCTCACTCTCTTTGTTATCTCCCGCGAAGAGAGTCTAGCATCAGAAAATGCCACTATTTCAACTTTTTCCTCCTTGGACATTTGTTTGAAGCTCCTTCTATCGGACATAATAATAGGAAATAACGTGTTTAATATTAGCCACTCTAGAACCAACTAAACTATAAGTCACTGATTACATCTATCTATAATGCTAGTAGGTAAACAAATGAAATCCCTTACTTGTATACTCATTTAGGATTTAAAAGATAACAATAATAGGTGATGCAATTTCTATGACCACGACTGTATATTTTAAAAGACGAGGATGCATTTCTGAAGTAAAAGTTGTCCTAATGAGCAAGGACAAGTCCTAAGCAGTGGGTGTAGTCAACTGAACAGCATTTGAAGTCACAAGTAAAGAATTAGACCCTAATTCCAATGTGTATTATTAAAGGTCAATTGACAAGAATAGAAAGAGCAAACAATTGTGATTTTTTTTTTTTAATCATGATTAATGAATTCATATTATTCATGATTAATGAATGATCTGTAATCATGAGTAGTGAATTCCCATTAGTCATGATTAATGAGAAATGAGTAACATAAATAATGAATTCTTCTTAATCACGAAGAAACATTTAATAATGAATAATGGTCATTCATGATTGTTGAATACATTATATTCATGAATACTCAACGACCGGCGATTGATACAATTCATGATTAACGAGTACGCGCTAAAGAATGATTTGTGAACTCTGCCTTTTAGCCTCCCGATTTTTACCTATCTATGAGAATATTAGCCGTCCCCGCAATAATTTGGTGCTCTTGATGGCATAATTTGATTCATTAATATATAATATAATGTTATAGAACATTATTATAATATAATATATTGCTTGTATAGGAACCCAATTGAGGTTTCAACCCCATTTACAATAGTATTATTACCACAAAGTACTCTTCTCTGCAATAAACGATATCACTTTTCGCATGCGGTTAGGAATGTTGCAGTTTTCTCATTCCAATTTAAGCATAAGCTTTCTTCAGGATTAAGTAACATTATCAGGTAGCAGGCCCGCCTTGGGAGAATGGGGAAAGAGAGTTGAATCCCCAAGGAGTGGAGGGGGAAGCTCCCCGGGGTCAGAGGTTTCTGCGGTTCGATAAGAGGTGATTTAAAAAATGTTTAAAATACAAAATTTTGCGGAAAAATATGTAATTTTACACTTAGTATAATATTTTAACACTTAAGAGGGTTTAAAAAAAATATTAAACGAATATGATAATTCACAATGTCGGACAAACATCAGCAACTCTAATAATCAAACATTTTACAAAAAGTATCAACTTGTAACGACACCATAAACATATGATGAGATCTTCAGAGCAAGACTAACTCTCCAGTCCATTGCTCTTTATATTTAGTCTGAATTATAATAGTCTAGAAGGTTCCAGAAAAACGTACATTATTCTCGAACAGTCACGAACATGTTTGTCCAGAACTCTTTTAAATCATATATTTTGTGTTTCACGTTACAATATTTTCAACTTCAATTAGTTATAAATTATAATTTCAAGCTTTCCTTTAGGATCATAAATTATCATATGTATTTTGTTTTGTTTTTCGTTTTTTGTTTGTTTGTTTAACGTCACTTTATGCCACTTTTTTTTTTACACCATAAGTTTTTAGAGATGAGAGATGGTCAACTGTTCTTCAATTACGATACGTTAAATGATGGTCAGGATTTTCAGTTACAATGATATTTATTATGGTAAGCCAATGTTTCTATCCAACTTGTGGATCTTCATCAGGGCTAAAAGAAAACAAATATATGAGTATCTATGCTAGAGGGTGACAATAAATGGATACATTACACAACTGATAATAATATAAAAGATGGTGTATACATGAATATTAAAATAAGGGGCTGGTTAACAAGATAAAATAGAATCTGATATTTACCTACTGAGTCCAGGTGGATACTAAGACTAAAGGTAAAAAAAATCTGGTGCGTGAGCGCAACACACAACTTTCACTTACCAACTTACTTAGATTAGAAATTAATGCGTTTTGTTAATTGCCACTTCTCAAATGAACAGAACATCTTTAATTATAACGCATTCGTTTGTCATTAAAGGCGTTCGGCGCATGCGTGAGCTCCAGGTGTTTTATGAGTTGACGAAATATTCATCTTTTTTTCTCCTGTATATGTTTACTTGATTTTCTTCATATATCATATTTAGCCATTTCTTATTTTTAGGCGTGATGAGAGACAGTTAATTTCTCAATATAAACTGAAACAAAGGTAATTTATAGGAAAACAAAAAAGGCCCCTTCCCCATTTAATCCCCCTCAGAACATTTTAATAATGATAAAGCTTACCTGATATTAAATAAAAACTAATTTTCATTAAACATGACGAATTTGATAAAAATCTTTAAAGCCGTTTTTGAGATAAGCGACCAAAAAGGTAAAAATTGGAAAAAAATTATGAAATAAAGTGCCCCCTCAGTTTGACCAATTTTGATGAAATGTTGGCTATCACATCTTTGGCATATACATACATCAAATACCAAGTACACGTGAAAATGTGAGAAAATTTATTATATAAAGTCCCCCCTCCGGTTGATCAATTTTGATGAAATTTTTACAGTCATATCTCGGGCATATAAATAGATGAAATACTCAGTTTAATCAAAATCGTTAGAGCCGTTTTTGAGAAAATCGAAAAAAACTAAAAAGTTATTAAGTAAAGTACCCCCTCCCTTTAAGTAATTTTGATGAAATTTATGCTGTCAAATCGCGGGCATATACCTACACTAAATACCCAATTTCAGGATCGCACGGTTTATAGTTTTTGAGCTAGTCTGTTCACATACACACACACACACACACAGACACACACACACACAGACCATTTCGCGGGACTTGGTCATTTCGACTCAGGGGACCCCAAAACGTGTATTTCCGTTGAAAACCGGAAGTCGAATTTTTTCACGATCGCAATACTTCCACTTACTATATATTTCATATATAGGTAAGTGAAAGTAATAAGGTGAGAGGTAGTGGTAGGGGGTTAGTTTGCCGACTTCAAAGGTATATGGCGGGGAAATCCAACGCTTTTAAAGTGAAGGCACATGACAACTGAGTGAACAAAAGTATTTAAAAACTAACAAAATATATGGTACTGTATACAAATAGTTGTGTCTGGATTGAATAATAACATAAAAATGAGATAATACATAATGTAACAATGCATACAAATTTGGAAAATATACAGAAAGAAGCATACAATACAAAAAATAATAATAGTACAAGAGGTACAGAGATAATTGCAGGTACCTATGAAATTAAAACAAGGATTTGAGGATGCGGAAGATGTTAGAATAAGTGGATGAAATTATCTCTTTATCTGTTTTGTGATTGACCGGGTTATTTGTTTCTAGATGGATGAAAATGGATTCTTAGAGGAGACGTTTGTCGTGGTTAGATACAGTTGCTAATATGGAGGGGTTCTCAAAGTCGAAGGAATTGTTGTGGGCAATGGCATGTTCTGCTAATTTAGATGTAGACGAATTACGCGTGGAAATACTGTATTTATGTTGATAAATACGTTTTTAAAAATAATTTTTGGTTTCACCTATATAGCAACTGTTGCAATTAAGCGTGGATCACTGGATACGATAAACTACATTACACTTATCTAGGAGAGGTACAGGGTCTTTGAGTTTTGTATAAAGATTTTTTAATTTATTGTTATTTTTTAATACTAGGCGCATGTGTGGGAAACTCGATGAGAAGAATTTTTTAATTTTGTTTGAGAGAATGGGGATATATGGGATAGATCTGTATTGGAAAGTAGAAATCGGAGGTTGTGAAGAGTTGTTATAGAGATTTTGAGTTTTAGCATTGTTATTGATAAGTGTTTTTATTAAGTGCTCAGGAAAATCGTTAGATTGTAAGATATTTTTCAGGCGGATTTTGTTATGACAAGGAAATTGTGGATCGGACAAGGTCAGGCTACGGTGGATGAGGTTTTTGCGACGTTGATCTTTTGGTGATGTGGATGTTGGGAAAAATAGTTAAGGAGTCGGCCAGAATAAGTGGATTTGGTGTACCAATTAGTGGATATAGAATGGTCCGCGTTTCTGGTAATGGAAATATCTAGGAATGGAAGGGTACAATTGGTTTCCAATTCTATAGTGAAACGGAGACGTGGATGGTAGGAGTTAAAGGCGGAGAGAATATCAGTGATTGAGTTAGGATTGAGAATCAATAGGAGGTCGTCTACATATTTTTTTTAATGAAAAAAATATCGTTGGGGAATTTAGGTATAACAGAATCAAGGAGGTCGTTGAGGACAATACCGGAGAGGTCAGGAGCTAGACAGCTACCCATTGCAAGGCCAGAAGTTTGGAGAAAATATTTATTTTGAAAACAAAAATATCCAGAATTACAGCATAAAGCAAGGGAGTCAATGTAGGCAGATTTATTGAGTTTACTATGGGATTCTAACAAGTTCCATTTTTCTTCAACGATTTGGAGGGCACGATCCGTCGGGATGTTAGTGAAAAGACTCTCGGCGTCGAAAGAGGCTAAGATAAAATTATCGGGAATATTGATGGTTTTTAATTGTTCCAAGAGATGGAAGGAATTTTTTACGTCGTATGGATTGTTATGGCTAAGGGATTGTAATGGAGGGAGAGCTTAGTGGAGGGAGAATTGATATTTGAAATGATGGGACGGATGGGATTACCGGGTTTATGAATTTTTGCTAGACCGTAACAACGGGGAGCAGTAGAATTATAAGAGATAAGGTATCTGTAAGTAGGGGTATTTATTTGTTTTGTATCAAGGAGATGTTTGAGATGTTGGTTGAATTTTGTAGTGAGAGAAGGTGTGGGGTCACGTTTACTGGGGTGATGGGTCAGAGAGAAGAGTGTTAATTTTATCATTGTAATCTGCGCGGTCCATAATGACAGTTTTGTTACCTTTATCCGCACGGGTTACAATGATTTGGTTATGAGTATTTAGGAATGAACGGGTTAAGGATAGGTCTTTATAGAATTGGGTTGAGAAAGGAGATGACCTTTGAAGTCGGCAAACTAACCCCCTACCACTACCTCTCACCTTATTTTTACCTTTAGTCTTAGTATCCACCTGGACTCAGTAGGTAAATATCAGATTCTATTTTATCATGTTAACCAGCCCCTTATTTTAATATTCATGTATACACCATCTTTTATATTATTATCAGTTCTGTAATGTATCCATTTATTGTCACCCTCTAGCATAGATACTCATATATTTGTTTTCTTTTAGCCCTGATGAAGATCCACAAATTGGATAGAAACGTTGGCTTACCATAATAAATATCATTGTAACCGAAAATCCTGACCATCATTTAACGTATCGTAATTGAAGAACAGTTGACCATCTCTCATCTCTAAAAACTTATGGTGTAAAAAAAAAAGTGGCATAAAGTGACGTTAAACAAACAAACAAAAAACGAAAAACAAAACAAAATACATATGATAATTTATGATCCTAAAGGAAAGCTTGAAATTATAATTTATAACTAATTGAAGTTGAAAATATTGTAACGTGAAACACAAAATATATGATTTAAAAGAGTTCTGGACAAACATGTTCGTGACTGTTCGAGAATAATGTACGTTTTTCTGGAACCTTCTAGACTATTATAATTCAGACTAAATATAAAGAGCAATGGACTGGAGAGTTAGTCTTGCTCTGAAGATCTCATCATATGTTTATGGTGTCGTTACAAGTTGATACTTTTTGTAAAATGTTTGATTATTAGAGTTGCTGATGTTTGTCCGACATTGTGAATTATCATATTCGTTTAATATTTTTTTTAAACCCTCTTAAGTGTTAAAATATTATACTAAGTGTAAAATTACATATTTAACCTACCATAAGTTTTTAATTCTGATTCTACCATGTCATTATTTATGAGTAAACCTTGAATTTTTTAATCGCTATTATAATAATAATTGATTAATTTTCAACTTTCGCCATTGCTAAAAACCACTCGACTGAATAACCAACATGCGACTGGTTTTTCAAAAAGTGACGTTGAAAAAAAAATCAAGAAATTAAAATTTTCATGAAAATCTCATAAGTTGTCAGCTCGAATTTGAGTTATAGAGGTAATTATTTTTAAAATCTCGACTTCTTAGTAAGTAGAGGCGGAAGTCATAGAAAGCTCCTCTCGTTTGCGCTTGTTTAAATAATTTTCCTCGTTTTTTTCCCTAAAATCTATTTATTGAGATGGAATTCACATGGACCAAAGATAATTGTTTGTTTAACGTCCCTTTATGCTAATAAGGCAAATCGGGCTGTGCTACAGTGGGAGTCCTAAATTTTGCCTTTCCATATCCTCTGATTGTCAGTTAGTTGTTGACAGACACGGGATTTACAAACGGAATAAAAAAAAAATAAATGTAACATATTGGATAGTTTTACAATTTAATAATTCCAAAAATGGTATAGAACGTTAGAAGATAATCTAATTCTCCAATCTAGAGTTCTAAAGATGTCAAAAAACGGTAGGAGCGCATTTACAGAATATCGCAGTTTTTTTTTCATTGCCTCAATTCAATTGATTTGAGATCTACTGAGGACTTCAAAATATTCAAAGATTGCTAAATGACAGTCATTGATATGGCTGCAAACAACTTAAGGACTCATCGTGCGTCCCCGAATGAGTTCAGTGCAGCCTAATAAAGTTAGCCATCTGTTGTCATTTGTTTTGAGACGACTGCGATGTTTTATTGTCGTTCATTCCCGCTCTCCAATTAAACAAGGTAAGTAACTAAGCAACACCTCATTCTAGGGACAGACAATAGATCTGCGCCATGTAATTTTCGGTTCGTGTATAATTTATAAAAATTTGCAAACTGCATTTTCCTTTTTCCATTCCATGTCTTCTTTCCCACATGGAAGAAAGACATTTACTCGATAATTTTTCGATCAAGAAATAAGCATGTAGCTGAATTCTGGGTAATTACGTAATTATTTAAAACGCTATGGAGCACTCTGAATTTTTATCTATTGGGGAGTTTGAAAAGGAGGGGATTAGAATTAATTTCACTGTATGTCAAGCGATGTATTGTTATTGATATGTAGATTATATGCTTATGAATCCAATAAGATCATTACTATCCGGTTCTTACTAATAATAGGAAGTAATTACTAAAGTTTCAGGCAGAGCCCTACAGTTTTATCCCATATGTTCTTATAATTATAATAGAATTGATTCTTCGGTTAAAGAAAATTTTGAACTAATAAAGTATACACTAATCAAGGGTTTAACTAACCTGTAGTATAGTGGGTAGCATGGCAATCTACTGTACCAAAAGTCGCGGATTCGCCTCACGTGGTGGCCCTAGGATTTTTTATGGGAGTAAAAAATCATTGGCAATGCCGTCCCTCGGATAGGACGTAAAACGGAGGGTCAGAGCCTGTACGATGTCAGGTACTCGTTAAAGATCCCTATCCTGATTATATATCCTGATTATATCCGGTTTTCATAGGCGAAATTTAGGACTTCCAGTGTAGCATCGTCCGATTAGCCATAGTAGCATAAAGGGATGTTAAACAAACAACAACAATAAACTAATCAAGTTATTATAATAAGTTATTTTTCGATGTTCAGTTATCGGTTGCTTTTGTTACCCTATCCCATTCCTCTACTGATTCCTCACTTTCAATCAAGACCCTGCATATCTATTTAAAATGTTAAAGAACTTTATGTAATAATAATAATAATAATAATAATAATAATAATAGAAGAGTTAACCTCGGACCTGATGTCAACACCTCCACCTACCGATCGCCGTCCAGATCGTAGTTCTACAGATCTGCCTTAACGCAATCCTCCCACATCCGTCTCGGTCTACTCCTCGCACGTTTCCAAAAAAAGAATTTCATATTGACAATATAAATAATCAATAAATAAGGTACCATACCAATCGACTTTGTTTGTTTCCTTCATGCTTACTGATCGGAAGATGCTACAGTGGCAGTCAAAAATTTTGCCTATCCAGGTAGGTATAATTAGGATAGGAATCCTTAAAGAGTACGTGACATCGCCTTGGCTCGGGACCTCCATTTTACGTCCCATCCGAAGGAAGTAGCCTGGGATTTTTTTAGTCCCTTTATATAATTTTAGGACCTCCTGGCGGGATACGAACCAGCGACCGTTAGTAATGTAGGCTGCCATGCTAATCACTACACCACGGGTGACCCTTATTCAGAATTTGATTCTAAGTTTTCTTAGAGAGACTAAGATTATAGAAGTATTATAGATACCGCCAAGTCAATACGAGTATTTTCTTATACAGTCGAATCTTGATAAAAAAATGAATGCTAACTTTTCATTAACATAAAAAGTCATAACAACGTGAACATTTAACATGTTTAATAAGTAAGTAACTTACATAGAATGAGACAAACCCTCGCACGCAACTTAGTCACACAACTGCTAAAAATAGCGGCGTGTCCTCGGTAAATGTGCAACATAGCTTCATAAACTTACATCTAATACCTAATGGGTTAAGTTGCTGCTTTATTTTAGAACTTTATATATTGGTTCTCGATAATAACAAAATACCTAAGAAGAAATAATCAATGTAGTTTCATTTTAAAGGGGGATTCACCATGTGGTTTTTATTTTATTAATCTTTATTTATTCCAGCTCGGCTTCTTAAAGCCATACATGGGTTTATATAACAATTATATACAAAGTTTAACAATTGGCTATGTGAGGGAATGGTCTCACGCAGGAGACACCCTTAACTAAGCAAATTTATAATACATCAATAAGAAATAGTAGTAAAATTCGAAAATTAAACATACTATAACTCACCATGTGGTAATTTTTACTTAAACTTACCTATATAAGAAATATATAGTAAGAGAAAGTATTGCGATCGTGAAAAATTTCGACTTCCGGTTTTCAGCGGAAATACACGGGTCCCCTGAGTCCAAATAACAAGTCCCGCGAAATGGTCTGTGAGTGTGAGTGTGTGTGTGTGTGTGTGTGTGTGTGTGTGTGTGTGTGTGTGTGAACAGACAACCTCAAAAACCATAAACCGTGCGAACCTGAAATTGGGTATTTAGTGTATGTATATGCCCGCGATGTGACAGCAAAAATTTCATCAAAATTGGTCAAAGGGAGGGGGTAATTTATTTAATAACTTGTTACGTTTTTTTCGATTTTCTCAAAAACAGCTCAAACGATTTTGATTAAACTTAGTATTTGATTTATTAATATGCTCAAGAAAAGACTGTAAAAATTTCATCAAAATTGATCAACCGCAGGGGGCACTTTACTTAATAAATTTTGTTTCATTTTCACGTGTTTTTTTTTAATTTATAATTTCGACTTCGACGGTTTTCAATGGAAATACAAGTCTTGGGAGTCCAAATAATCAAGCCCCGCGTAATGGTCTAGCTCAAAAACTATAAAGCGTACGAAGCTGAAATTGGGTATTAATTGTATGTATATGTCCGCGTTGTGGCAGCCAAAATTTCTTCGAAATAGGTTAAACGGTATAGATTTCTGAATGCAATATAAAGCGATTTTAGAGGAACAGTAATCGTTCTCGATTTCCAGAAAAGCATAAGAGACAAACTTTACAAAGAGAGAGAAATGCTTTATTTTTGAAATAAAACAATGCTGCCCAAATACATTGGGTTCCTTTAACACACAGGATACTTATCAATATAACTTTCTTACATAAATTAAACCAAAATTACATTTTAATTTTTCATGCATATACACGTACAGTTATATAATCTTACATTTTTTCTTCCAATATTTTATATAATATTTATTTTATTTTACGTTAATACACCTTCTTTCGATTCACATTCACGACATATTTACAAAACAAGACTCGACTCTTGTTGAAATTAGGTCCCTTAAACAAAGAAATAAGCAAAAATGAATCGAAAAGTACTGAGAACTTTCAAGTTTTGCAATACAGATACTCTATAACTTTATGGAGATATATAAATATATAAATGTGGGAAAATGTGAGAAGTTAAGGAACGGAGTTTACATATTATCGAAACAGGTCGATTTCTAATCTAAATAAGTTGGTAAGTGGAAGTTGCGTGTTGCGCGCACCGCACCAGATTTTTTTTTATTTCGGAACAAAAACTTTATCCAACATAAGCAATTTTTAATATTTATTTAATTTAGGTTCTTCCATTCACCAAACAATATAATTCTAAAAAAATGTCATATAACAGCGTATAGATTATTGGCGTGACTAACACTAAAGTGGGAACTAATAGAGGAAGGAGTCGACAGAGCGTTAGGGATTGTTGGGAACTCACTGGTCCGGCTAAAGCTTATAAACTGCCTCCACGCTCCTTTAGCCAATGGCTAACAATATTCAAATTTACAATAAATAAGCTAATGTTTATATACTTATGTATAAATATACGTATATTTATTTATAAATATTCTGGCAGTAATCTGAAACAAATATTCATTATTATTACATCTTAAGGTGCCTTTACACCTTACGAACTTTACCTTCGAACACCACCCTCGAACAACCTTCGTGAAGCCTTCACGTCGACTGTTCGGGTGTTCTAGGTACTTCATCTGTTCGCCTGGGTTCGGGGGTAGCGCTAGTGTCACTTTTGATTTGGGTCTTTCCTAAGTGACAGGAGTTGTTTGTGATACTAGTGTAATTTGTGAAACGTTGTAAATCGTCTCCTATTTTTTTATTTTTCAGATAATATAAAATATATTGATAATGGAGATTTTTTCTTTATCATAAGCTAGCTTTGGGTGCGTCAGCCATATTGGTTCGCTTAACGTCACGTGAAGTATAAATGGCTGTTCGCTTCACGTCGGTACGGCAACGTTCGGAGGAGAACTTGTTCGAAGGAGAGGTTTGTAAGGTGTAAAGGCACCTTTAAGAGTTCAAGAACGTCCTAAATCTCAAGTTAAACCGCGGTGCGTACTGTTATATTTTATTCACTGTCCTGTCACTAATCTGTAACTTTGTTGCCAATGTGAATTTTAATTGCTATTAATTGGAGCTAATATCAATATATTTACACAATAAAAAATATTCTAATATTTAATGCTTCATAACTTATGACGTGATGATCTATGAAGAATCTAAAAGAATAAAAGTTATAATAAAATAAATAATAAATTATTAAAATTCACTAAAATATAGAGAATAAATAAAAAGATACGAGTTTTCCAAAGAGTAATATAATTGATTTTTCAAGAAAAATGTTGAAACATTGATTTAGTGACTGAATCAACTGAAAGGCTCATTTAATGACAAAAAGGAATAATAACTGAATTTATTGAAACCTTAAACTGTTTAAATTAAGAAAACATGCGATGCTTCAGCGTGAACTATAATTTTTCAGTGCTTTCTCCCTGTTGTATATAATATAAAGAACTATATAATATTTTATTTATATATGGTCTTCGGTTAAATAATTTTTAAATTATTTTATTAGAAGATAAAAGATTCGACCACGGCCGGGAATCGAACCCAGGTCCTCCGCATGCGGAGGACCTGGGTTCGATTCCCGGCCGTGGTCGAATCTTTTATCTTCTAATAAAATAATTTAAAAATATATAATATTTTTCTCAGCAATCTAAAATCTAATTATGACTTCAATGCAGTTATAATTATCTGGAATCGATTATATTCAGCATATTTCAAATATAAATGAATTTATATTACAAGGAATTATTATTTTAAAAATAAATTTACTTTCTTGAAATTTTCCTTGTAATTGTCTTATTTCGATAAAAAAAAATATCTTTTTTTCATATTTTGAATCATTTAGGAATCTTCAATCGTAAATTTACACTACCTACTATAAACCAGACACTTATTTTGGGATATAAGCAAATAAAATTTTATATTCTTCCTAAAATTCTTCTCAGTTTTTTTTTTTTATGTAAGTTGTGCTAAATTTTCGGCTCGAGCTTAGTTTGGATTAAGGAACATTATCTTCTAAATTATGACTCATTCATTAGATTTCATGAAGTATTAAGCACATTATGAAGATTTAATACTTTTACCATCCTTCCTTTCTGTACGTTTAAAACGATTATATTAAATTTTAATCAGTTCCTTAATTTTATTTTTTTAAGAATAAAAAAAAATATTTGCTATTATTTATTTTTATTTTTTGTATTTGATTATCAAAAGAAACATTAAAATTGTAATTATTTTCATTAGTAAAACTTTTTTTGTGATAGAGTTTAAATTTTCGTTATAGGCTGTTGTCACTTAAGATTAATGACCAACCGAATCCTGAAATTCGAATATTTTTTTCCTGAGCATGAGTCTTCTTTTATATTTAATGGTGACATAATTCGTCTTTTAGGATCCTAGAGCTACTCATTTTGATTAAAAATCCTATAAAATCGCAAAATCGAAAATTTCTGACATACGACTTCTTGCAGTATCAACGACGATATGGTTATTTTAGTGTTACCGTATCGTTAGAAGTAGATACTTTTTACCGATTACCTTGCTCATTATTTCATTTATTATTGTTTGTATGACATTGTGAGGTGTTATTTTCGTTTGATAAAAGTTATTGTCACATAAGTGTTACAGTATGGTGCTTCGGCAAGTTAAGTGAAATTTTCTGATTTTATTTTCAAAATAATATTTATTTATTATTATTATTTTTTCTTATGCTCCAAATAAAGCAACGCATTACAGAAAAAACTAACTGCTGGATTAGAACCATAGGTCAGAAACATGGGCGGATCCAGCCGATCGTAAAGGGGGGGCTGCAGTCATAAAGGGGGGCCGCAGCCCCACAGCCCTTCATTAGGATCTGCTAATCAGCTTTTTTTACCTTTATGTTCCTTTCCCACAACTACAATTCTACTTGTTCTGCACATTATTTGTTCTTTAACTTGCTTCCTTACATTAAGGAAAGTCAAATTCTATCTTTAAATGACGAAAATTTTTCCAAAGGGAGGGGCTGCAGCCCCCACAACCCCCTCCCCCTGGATCCGCCAATGGTCAGAAAGTAGCATTTTTTTCTGTTCGACAAACACATCTTCCCAAGAATTCTTACTTTTCAAGAAACAGTTTGTTTTTGATTTATAAAAAAAGCAAAAGGTGCATTTACGAAAATGGAGGCTACATTTTAATCTTCAACATATTATTTGTAAAAGGCTTTTTTTTGTCGATTTTTTTTTTATGCTAGATCATATTCGATGATAGAGGTATCATTTTAAAGAATTCTTTTTCCTCCAGTCGGGAAAATAGTCTGATCTCACAGAAAACGCCAGGAGACGAGCTATGAATAAAAGACATCTTTATGTACGCATAAGTTAAAAACCTTCGGTTTTATTATCGATTATGTGCAAAAGTGCAAGGTCTCAGCATTCCCTACAAAATGGAAAAAAATCATGAAAATTGGACGATTAGTTACGAAGTTAGAGACTTTTTAATGATGTTATGTTATAGTTTACATTGTGAAAAAATTTTTTTTTTTTTTTTTTTTTTTTTTTTTTTACTTTAAAGAGAAAATACAAACAGAAATTTCTCTTTATTGCATTGTGAAAAAAAATAAATCAATGTTTTCTTTATACTTAGTTTAAAATTGAGGCTGTAAGGTCATTGATTGGCATAGTATATAAATTATTTAAATAATACATAGCTAAATTTATATTGAAAACAGACAACTATTGTTGTAAAAAGCCAACTATTATGGGCCCGCATCTGTAGTGGAAACTATCCGATAAACTTTGCAAAGGGAGACGAGGCAAGAAGATAAGCCCTGAATAGAAGGAAACATAAAACCAATCTCTCCTCTCTGATCAAAGAATCATCAACATCCTCTTTGCTACCTACCTTTAGGTTACCTTTACGTTCAACATCAAGGCCAATCTTCTATATCAAAGATGGGCAAGAAATGGCTTTATCCAAGCAACAAAGCTTTCATGTACTAGGAAAAATTGTAAATAATTTAACCACCGTCACTATATTCCCGCTAGATAGAAGTTTAATGGAATAAAATTCACAAAAACGGTTATAACTACATATAAGTGAAAAAAAAAAAAAATGTTGGTGTACCTATAAAAAAAACCTGTACAACTACAGCCCATACTGTATAACTACAGTCTTGGGTGCAGTGTTGTGTAAGGAAGCATTGTTTCTTGGTCAGCGATTGTTCAAGGAGGTGATTTGACCGTGATCACCCTCAACCGCCAGGTTTTACCCCTTCATTTTTCAATTAAGAGTACCCACATTTTAGAGATTGGGTTAGCCCCAGAAGTGTCTCTCGGCCACCGAGACGATCTGTGTAAACAGAATATTAAAGATACCCTGCACCAAGCCAGATTCGAAACTCTTCAGCCTAGTAACTCAATGCCTTACCAATGAATTACCCTGCTACCTGTTGGAACTCTGTTGAGTTTTTTTTAATTGAGATTTTGTCAGAAAAATGGCTAATGTGCATATTTTCTGGTTGTGTACATCAAGGCCAACACTACACATGCAGTCAACTCTCAATGACTCAAAATTCAAATCCTTAAATAAGTCGAACACCTCAATGCCACTCAAACACTCTAACATGCCAAGTCGACCAACAAATAATGACTTTTTACAAATTATATTTTCACACTAGCTTACAAGGAAATATGAACCTCCTTACACAAAATATGGCTCGAGATTAAATACCCTTAAATGTGAGAAGGAGATTAAAAAGGCGTTGGATGAAAAATCTCCTTCTTTAACGGAACGTAGTAACTGAAATAAGCCAGGTACTGCTTGGTGCCATACCTCCCAATCCCTCACTAGTGAATCCCCTGACCTGAACCCCCCCCCCATTATATGTCTAGTAGACATAGGCGTCACCACCACCAAATTATTGGGGGGAGCTCAATATTTTTTAGATAGTGTAGACAGAAATTCGAGGGGCTAAAAGTTTAAATAATAAAGCCTAAAAACAACTGTTGGGACATTTGATTCATCCTCCAACGATGTATTATAGTAGTTATTTATTATACAAGTGACGAAAGTAGATCATTTTACAACTCGAGTGAAACGCTTACCCACTGGTAAACGTGGTAATTTCACGAGAGTTGTAAATTCTACTTTTTTCACGAGTGTTTAAATTTTTTCTGTAATCGAGTAATACATGATCAGATCTAACCAGAATATGAACAAAATTAGGATGTTGTCAAGATTATGGTATGTTGTTGGTAGGTTATAAGCATGGTTGTGAAGTAGTGCAGTTATAAACAAGTGCAGGTTATAAACAAGGAAGGTAATTATTATTATATTTAAATTTTAAAATATATTGATTATTTCCACCAATAATTCATCCACATTTCAATTTATTTTGTTAAAATAAATTCTTACAATGTTAAGAAACATTTAAAAGCATTTAATTTCCAACTTCAAATTATTTTTTAATTTATACTTATTACTAATTAAGAAGGCAATTCACTTTCTTCACTCTATTGCAAAATGTTTCACTTTCTTCACTCATTTCAGTTTAGTAGTGTTACCATTATTCAACGATTACAGAAAAAATTATTTATAATCTCTTAAAACTTGTCAATTTATGCATCGGTCAGAATAGAGGTAGTTACAAAGGCTTCATGTGTTGTTCGAAATTTCGTGATTGAATTTTAACCGAGTGAATTTATTTCATTGAACATTCACTTACGAACTCACTTAGATTAGAAATTGACCTGTTTCGATAATATGTAAACACTATTCCTAACTTTAAACATTTTCTCACATGTATATGCTTATATTTGTATATCAGCATGAGTTATAGCAAAACTTGAAAGTTCTCAGTGTTTTTCGATTCATTATTGCTTATTTTTTTTGTTTTTTAAGGGCCCAAATTCATCAATGATAATGCGGGGCATATACATCCATCCAGTATGATCAAAATAGTTACAGCCGTTTTTGAGAAAATAAAACAAAACGTGAAAATGAGACAAAATTTATTAAGTAACCCTCTGTTTTGACCAATTTTAATGAAATTTTGGCTGTCACATCGCTGGCACCTATAAAAATCAAAAACCAAGTTTGATCAAATTAGTTACAGCCGTTTTTGAGTAAATATAAGAAACACTTCAAAATGAGACAAAAGTTATTAAATAAATTTGAATGAATTTAAATTCGGATAAATTCTTAAAATCGCGTTTTTATTTAATTTTTTACATTGGGTCCTTTATTGCCAAAATATTGGGGGGGATAGTCTTGACTAGTTGACTGGCGCAGATAAACGAACAAAATTGAGTCAAAAACTAGAGAAAACATTTTATTGTGTTATCTCAAGAATTTGCAGTTAACAAATATTATTTTTTTTATCTTGCAGTCCTTTCGATGAAAATAACAAACGTTTCTCTTAACTGATCGACATATTAATAACTTTTTCAATCTCAAGTAAATTTTCTAATGGAGCTTGTTTTGAAGCTACAAGCCTAATTCGAATTATAGAATATTTTTATTAGGGTAGACCGCACATTTCTGTGGTTAAATTTAAAAAAATACTTTTTATAAAGGGATCAAGTAGGAACTTCCTATAGCTCCTCTTTAGATATCCTCATAAAGACTCAAGAGTTTTTTTTTTGGGTCTAAAGTTCAATAGTTTTACAATGTAGCAATATTTATTGGTAAAAGTTCCAAATCTAGTTATTGGCTTCCCTATGGTTAGTTTGTTAAAGTCTTACTTCATAGATAACTTAGAGGACCCTTCAAAAATTAGACTCATGTATATCTTGCAATAAAATTAGGACTTTTTTACCTATTTCTATAAGTTAAAGTTGGGGTGCCAATGTACTGATTGCCAATAACTGTATGGTTTACCCTATATTTAAAAAATCTGGTGCGTGCGCGCAACACACAACTTTCACTTACCAACTTACTTAGATTAGAAATTGAGGTGTTTTGCTAAATATCATTTCCCAAAGTCACACATTTTTCTACATTCATATCTTATTTTTGTTAATCGTTAAAGCCTTTTTTGAGTAAATAAAAAAACCCCGTGAAAATGATACAAAATTTATTAAGTAAAGTCCTCCCCTCCCGTAGATCAATTTTGATGAAATTTTTACAGTCATATCTCGGGCATATAAATAGATCAAATACCAAGTTTGATCAAAATCGTTAAAACTGTTTTTGAGTAAATAAAAAAAACACGTGAAAATGATACAAAATTTATTAAGTAAAGTCCCCCCTTCGGTTGATCAATTGTGATGGAATTTTGGTTATCACATCTTTGGCATATAAATACATCAAATACTAAGTTTGGTCAAAATCATTAAAACCGTTTTTGAGTAAATAAAAAAAACATGTGAAAATGATACAAAATTTATTAAGTAAAGTCCCTCCTCCGGTTGATCAATTTTGATGAAATTTTTATAGTCATATTTCAGGCATATAAATAGATCAAATACTCAGTTTAATCAAAATCGTTAGAGCCGTTTTTGAGAAAATCGAAAAAAACTTAAAAAGTTATTAAATAAAGTACCCCCTCCCTTTGAGCAATTTTGATGAAATTTTTGCTGTCACATCAAGGGCATATACATACTCTAAATACCCAATTTCAGATTCGCACGGTTTATAGTTTTTGAGCTAGTCTCTTCACACACACACACACACAGACACACAGACACACACACACACACACACAGACCATTTCGCGGGACTTGGTTATTTCGACTCAGGAGGTCCGAAAACGTGTATTTCCGTTGAAAACCGGAAGTCGAAATTTTTCACGATCGCAATACTTCCACTTACTATATATTTCATATATAGGTAAGTGAAAGTAAAATGCATATGAAATTATTTTTTCCCAATTGCAGCGTTCACTTTTTAACTTTAATGCCTTAATTATTTGCTCAAGAACTGCAACCTAGCCTTCCCCCACCCACCCCTCTTCAAATATTTACATCGATCGATCGAAGACGGGGGCACGGGAGAGAGGGTGCCCGCATCGAGGACACATGCAGTACAAGATGGGCTTGCAGAAATTCCATCGCGGGCTGGACCCTGGCCAAAAATCCTCGTCAACTGTTCCAACGGTTGACAGCTGATAGCACTGACAGGCAGCTTCTCTTTTAGCTCAGTCGAAGATTTGCAGCTTTAAAAATATGCAAGCGGTTTGATCGGAATGCGAAGCGGAACGCCAACTTTCAATGCCCTAACTGCAACCTCCCGCTATGCCACCATAGTGTACTCAGCGTTCTATAATACTTAATAAAATATTACTTTAGTTTATAAACTTAAGCTTCTCTCTCAGAAAGTCAATTTTTCCAATAATAAAAATTAATAACACGTCAGTGCCTTCTAAATACAACTTAGGACAATATTTGGACAAAAGACTGACTTGGAACATACAGTCCGGGAGCTGAGGGCCAAAAACGTGTCTGATTTGAAGAAAGTTTTTGATCATATAGGCTGAGAGTACTCATTTCATAGACAACAGACGTGAACGTCTACCACCTCAGATCGGTTGCCATCAAATCTTATAGGCCAAAAAAATCGACATTCTCGAACTTTTTAAAAATTTTCGCTCATTAGCAGATAAAATTGTGTTCTTTATAAAATAAAAGACCATAAAATCTCGCATATACTGAGGTCCTCACAGATAAAATCGGTTCAGTCTTTTCGCCAAAACCGATTGTCAATTTAGCCACTTTAGCGGAAAAATGAATTACGCTCATGTTCCAAAGCCTGCAATTTGAAGAGGACAACTCCAAATAAAAAATGTTACCAATAAAATTTGTAGTATATCGAATTCTGTGTTAAACGAGCTCATTAATTTTAAAATTAGCCAACTCCTGTGAAGAAAAAGGAATTAAAACGTGAACGTCTTAAAGCCCTTTGTGGTCTTAAATTCGCGGAATCTTTCAGTTTCTCACATATAAATCGGCAATTACAGATCTCAAAGTATTGCTTTCTCCTTACTAGAAGTTTTCGTTTTGGAACATCAAAAATATGGAGTTTTTTACGATTTTGGTGGAAACCGCGTCCCAACGCCTACAACTCAAAAACATCTAGTTGAAATAAAAATGTTATAGATAAAAGTTGCAGAGTATCAAATTTAGCATGAAACTAGCTCCTTACATACAACATTAGCTAAACCCTGCGTGGAAATACAAATAAAAATATGATAGTATTTGTTCGCTTACTTCCTGCTAAGTCTTCGGTGTATGAAGTATCAGGGAATTTAGAAAGTATTCATACTAATAACTACTTAGATAGGTAGTTGCTTGGCAAAATTTATCTTATATTTAAACAGATTGATGATGGTTGTTTAGTTGTTCAAAATGGTTAGAGCAATCGCTTATTCCTCAATTCATGAACTCAGGGTTTTTAAAGATGTACTAAAATTTTTCCGTTTAACCGAGGTTTCCGTTATGAAGAGGTTCCGCTTATGGGAGGTTACACTGTATTACGAAAACTAAATGGTGCATACTTGTCAGTCGATAGTTGGCTGTTGTATGAAAGTAGTTATTATCAAGTTATGTTATGTTAATTAAGTTATGTAATGTAGTACTAAGTTAAGTTAGTTTTTTTTAAGGCCTCATACTTTTCTAAACCTTTAATTTGTGAGACCTATGATATAAAATAGTGCACCAAAAATAATTGAAAAGAATAGATTCACTTTAGCCCTTTCAGCTAACAGTTCTAAGACAGTATATTGTGAACTTGTTCTAAACTTGGGATTGTTAAAGGATGAACTCTTGCCCTCTCTTGCTAAAGCCTTCCTCCGCTAAGTTCCTGGCAAGTTCCCTTATCGCAAGGGACCTGCCCTCGTAAATACTCTTCAAAATAAACTTTAATTGGAAGTGGGACGGGTGGAGGGGAAATTAAGAAAAAACTTTCTTCTTTTACAGCGGGTTATTTTTAATCCACCATTATTTTTTTTTATTTTTTTTTTAGATAACATGAAAGTAACAGTAAATCAACGCTGCCTTGATGAGAATGTTTTCAAAACACTGATGTTGTGCAACCGATGTTTGTGTGTCGATGTCAGCATAGATGTTTTAAATTAAATATATTTTTTGTTAATTTTAGCATAGTTTTTGCTCTGTAGCAAAAAGCACTCTGTAAATGTAATTGTGACTATAAAAAAACTTGAAAGAATACAGAGCCTTTGTATGAGAATCATTAACAACTATCCCTGTTACACGAAAATATCAACCTTGCTCAAAGACCTAGATCTACTCACAATCGAACAATCTGACCTGTAATAAACTTCCAAATATTTCAGTACCATAACAGCTTCTACAAACCCATTAATACAAGAAATAGGAAACTATAACAAAAACTCACTCAAACGCTACACTCACAAACGAACCAAACTAATCAGTTCTGATCTCTGTATTACTTCCACGCTTATGTATTTATTTATTCCTTTATGAAGTTAATTGTGTTCATTTTAATTAAGTTAACTCTTTTTACTTTTAGTTTATTTTTATTTTGTGTAGGTTTTTTCTTAATTTTTTCCTACTGTCTAATAATTTTTATCTTTGTTTGCATTATTACTAAATAATCATCAAATAAATATAATTTGTTGATTTTAAGGATGATATATCCGAAATCTATAATAAATAAAAAATTTCTTTCTCTCTCTGTAATTTTGAAATGATGAATTAAAAAAACAGAATTTGATAAAGGTTCGATAACCAACAACCAATCAGGGCGCATGAACTCTTGGCGTATCTGACCCTTTCTTCGGTTTTCATTTGTTTAGTAAAAAAGGGGAGGTTTTTTAATCGTAAATTAAACAAGAATTAATAAATAAAACACAAAATATGAAAAAACAAAACAAAAAAAACGATCAAATGTTCAATTGGCCTTAGAATTCTATTCTAATCTTACCTCTGGTAAGTTGAATGGGAAACATTGAAACAACTTCCCTTTAGTTTTTTATGAACAAAAAAAATGAGGTAATATGAGACCTAACTAACAACATTCGATTGGAGTTTTTTCAACTTCTGCCCATTTGAATATTTTTACCCTTTTCAGTAGCGCAACAAACAAACTTGAATGTAGTCAGAGAGAGAGCGCACTGTTTATTTTTTTAACCAACCGATTCCCATCCTTAGGAAGCTTGAAAACCATACTGTACGATCATTTGTAAGAAAATTGTTTATTCGATGAAAGGATTTAGGTCATAAGGCGTCTGATTCTACAAATAAAATTAATTTATTGAATATGATTAACAATGTGTTCTAAACGAGAAATGATGTATTTAATGACTAAAATATGAGTAAGCACAAAAAAAAAAAAAAAAAAAAGAAGAAAATAATAACAACGCTTAAATCACAAATAAGCATTTAAATACAAACTATTTTTCGATTTAGGAAATTAATTCGGCACCTCCGAGACAGACCATCCTAATTCTATTTTTATCGATTTCGAGGTAAGTTATCAAATCGTCCCATTGAAATTTAATCCACTGACTCTGACTCTATTAAAATAAAAAAATCTGTAAAGCCCCGTGGGATTTTCAAAAGCCAAACTGTCTTAAGACTAGTATTGTGTTGCATAAAAGTGCTTGTTTCGTAGTAAGTTTTTTAGATTTTTTTCTCACCCTTCATAACACGGGAGAAAAAATCGACATGATCTGAAGAAAATTTTGTTAGCAATTTTAAAAATGCTTGTAGTATTGGCATTAAATAAATCAGTCTGCCAGTGGACCTGTACAGTTGATGACCACCAAAAATCGAAATTTTGGTTTTAATCAGGAAAATTTTGGACCTACTTAAAGTTAAATCCCATTATCAAAAATAGGCGATTTTTACCTTTTTAGCGGGAATATGAATCATGCTCGTGTAATATAATTTTTACCAAATGAAAAATGGCACAGATAAAATACGAAGATCTAATTCTTTGTAAAACAAGCACATTAATTTTAAAATTAGCTAATTCCTATGAGGAGAAACTAATCAGACGTTAAATTATTCGCAGCAATCACTGGCTAAAAATCAGCGAATTTTTTACACTTTTATTTTTAATATAACTCGCAAACTACGAATCACACAGTATTTAATGATCAATTAAAAAAACCAAATCTTGAATAAATAATTCTCGATACTTTAATAAAAATTTGAGTTAAATTATAATAATAAATTATGATATTTGACTGACCAGCCGACCGGTTTATACTTAAAGGATCGAACTTTATTAAGGCTGAACACGCCTAAACAAGGTCTTTTAGTACAAGGGTCGAAGTTCGATGTAGCACAATGAAAAATTAACTAACAAAGCAACATTAACTGTTTCCTTAAGTCATCTCACTTATTATATTTAAACTATTATATTTAAAGAGAACGTAGATTGAAGATATATTTATAGTGACATCTATAAATTTGTTCATGCTACTCATAATTATTATGACCATACGCAACTTTCTTTGTTCGATTACACCGCCATAATCTTAATATATTATTAATAGATAACTGATATAAGGGTAATATAGGTTCAGGTATTATTTTGAAATAAATGCTGATAAAGATAGAATTCCGAACACTATCAGATATCTAGAACAGTTGGAATGAATATATTTAGGAGGCAGCTCTTAATATAGTTTCTTTTTTTTTTTTATTCATGCTATTCTTAGAACGAAGAATGCATCATTCGTTTCTATAAAAAAAAAAGTAGTTATATATCAGCTTCTGTTTAAATTTTAGTACTTTTGCCGGTAATTTTACAGGCCCTTAAATGTTCAGTAATCTTTATATGATTTATTATTTATCTATTATTATATTAATATATTATTATGGACCATGTAGGTATTCTATAAAGTCAGTTTATTTTATTAGTAAATGTATATAATGAAAGAACATTGATAAAATAAAAATTTTCTAAAGCTTTATTCATGAAAAATAAATCGTTGATGATTTCAAACGTTTTACGCCTCTAAAAAACAACAAACAAATAACAAGCAACCAAGTAGTTATAGTAGTATGATGGTGTATTTTTATTTTTTTTATTTAGTGGAATTTAGTAGAAAGGAGTCGATCCAAAAAATTGTTTAAAACCAAAGGATTACTTCGTTATTTTTAATTGAAAAAAATCTTTAAGCTCGAGTGTCTACAGTGGAAAATTTCAGTTGATGCCAATATATAAAAAAGTTCAGTCTAAATGAAGCCACAATAAAGTTATTTAGTGATCCAACTGCTTAATATAACAGAATTGTGGGTTGAGAAAAACAGAATAAAATTGGGTTTATGAGAAAAAAACAAAACAAAAAAAAAAAATGTTTTTTTTAACTGTTCCAATTTTTTGTAAAATTATGAAATTCACATCTTCCTCTGAATTATATATTTGTCAATTCATTACAAAAACTAAAATTTCACAAGTTTTCGTGGCCTATTTGCCCATTTTCAGGTGTACTCATCACTAATTTTAATTAACAATACTTGAGTCAAAACAATATATCAATTTGTTAATCTCATCAATAGTTAATTAATAAATATAAAGTTTGTCAATCACATTTCTTCTCTCTTAGGCTACCTCACTGATGTTTATTTAAGTTATTTTCCTAGCCTGCTAAAAATAATTATTATTTTTTTTTTTTTTAATCTATGGTATAATATAATACTTAATAATTATATGTTAGTGTGACTAAATTTCAGTTGATCTGAATAAAGTGGTATTTGCTGGAACAATCATAAACAATCACCTTCGTCGGCTTCTGGAAAGGCATTAGAGACAAAAATTCGAAGACAGAAATTCGAAAAAAGATAGAAATTCGAAAACTTTAAAAATTCGAAGTTCCAATTTTCTGTAATGAACCGTGAATACTCCTATCGATTCCCTTTTATGATATTTTTACCAATAATAAAATAAATAAATGATAATGAATGGACTGAACACTTTCAAGTTTTGAAATATAATACTCCATACCTAATGGAATATAACAAACAAAATTAAATAAATAAATATGGTATAAGTAAATGGATAAAGGTATTTTCTGTAAATTTTCTCTATTTTGTTAACACATTTATCAAAACACTTTCGTTTCTACTCCAATTAGGCTGGTAAGTGAAAACTGTGTGTTGCGGACATTGTATCAGGTTTTTTTTTTTGTTTAAATTAGACTCAATGTAACACGTAAATAGATATTATAATCGGTAATTATAGATTAAAAAGTAATAATTTCACGGTGAAGAAGTAAAATATTACTGAAACATGGGCGGACAAAAAAAAATATCAATATAAAGTTTAAAAGTATTGTAATTTCTTCTAATAAAAAAAAGAATAAAAACTATTTAATAAACACAAGTTGAAAATTCTATAGATGCTGAAAAGCCGTCAATTTATCACTGGAAGCGCCTCTCGAATTAGTACTGGCGGTATAGTGTCACGGCTAAAATTACTCCTTTCAAAGACGCTTTTAAAAATATTAATTGTACTCACTTTACTTTTTCTTTTCTTTTTTTATGTGTTTCTATAAATAAGTATTCTGTTGGCATTCCGAATAGAAAAAGTAAGAGGAAGGACAAAGATAGAATCTGAACATGCATTTTAAAAAGTAATCTGTTGCAGATCAAATGTATACCTATGTTCAGGGAACCCATTTGTTATTTTAAATGATTTTTTAGTATCTATGTTGTTTAAGTCATTATTTTTAAATTTAATTCATTATTATTGTTGTTAATGTATTAATTATGTATCAAGGTTATTAAAATTGAATAACATACTAATCGATATTAAGTAGCCAATTGACATTTATTTAGTGTAAAGTGCCTGGGCGTTTGTGATTGGTCGAATACGCTAGGAGCCAAAGCTCTGAGAAAAACAAAAGACGCTTCATCGAGCAGTCAGCTGTTGATTCTCGCCAGCCGAGTACACATTACTCTCTCATGCTTCAACATTCTTTTAAAAACATTTTATGACATTCTCGTTCACCCAGGGTGTTCATTTGTGTATTGTGCACATTTGCAGACATAATTTTAGAAGACGCATCGGAGAGGAAGATTAAGTTCCCAACTGGATGGACATTTAAAGTAAAATAATTCCAATATTATTTTTTTAATAATTTATGGACATTAAATTTCGTTTGATCTTCAAATTGAAATAACATTTTCTAAAAGTTGGACTTTACCTTCTAACATTAAAATTAAATTGCTGACTTTAGTTATCTATCTATGTATTATAGTTATTAACTGTTTATCATTTTATTCTATAATTTAACAATGGCCATTCGATTGAAATATATTTTTTATATATAATAGTTGATATAATAGTGTATTTCATTTCCCTTTAATCATTTAAGTTTCATTCTTATTTAATAAATTATTTGTATTTCATAAATTATTGCTTAAGCTCTAAAATATCAGATAATTTCCTTTATGTCCTTTCATTCATATTATTTTGTCCTTCTTATTAATGAAGCAAATATTTTCTAAATATCAAAGCAAACTTTATGTAAAATAAATATCTTTTATGTTATTGTTTTATTATTTATGCCTGTTTATTACATAAACCAACAAAACTAGGAGCATTGAGAACCGGCCATACTTTCTTCATCAGGAAAGAAAAAGGTTTTTATATTTAAACCTAACTTTTCTGAACAACCTTATGCTTGAATTGAAAAATAAAAATATTGAAAAAATTGAAATATGCTTGAGAAAAAAAAAAAATTATATACAGTTCCAAAATTATATATAGAGTAGAACTGACAGTTCTAATAAATTAATCACCGTTCAATCAATAAGACCTTACATGCATATTGACAATGCTGTATTCTAGGCATGATATAAATTATATTTAATCATCAAAAGCCACTCCAAATCTATTAAACATCTTATTGTCATGTCCCGGATTGAAATGTCATTTTTGAAATGGCTTATTCATTTCAATCCAAACACCGATCGATTCCGATGACCTTTTAAAAAGACACCTTCGCTATTGACTTCTCAAACCCTGAACACCTTCCCCTAAGTCTATTAGTCCATAAGTGGTTTATTTTCCATCATTAAGTATTTTCACTATAGAAAAGAGTTCAGTGAATATATACATATAACCATTTTTTATGAACTCATATATTTTTTTTTGTATACTCTATGATTCTTTAGTTAAAGTTTTATGGGCATGAAAATCGTTTAACTGTGAATTCGTACAATTACAGTCTGAGGAGACACAATACAATATAAAATACGATACAATAGTTTAAGAAACTCAAAACAAAATTTCATATGAAAAATAAACCCAGTATGATTAACCAAAGATCAAAAGTGCTTGTTGGGACGCTGAGCCTTAAATAGTTAGAGAAATTCAATGACAATGCTTATATTACTTCATTACGAGTGTGCTTAGGACGGTGACTATCTTGACTCACCTTGCATGTATCTAAACATGAATTACCAAAGTTATTCTCTTATTTTTAAGCACTTGACCATTTTTCCAGGTAATTCAGCGGTTTTGCCCACTGGCTAAGGAGGTCAAGGATTTATCTGTCGTTTTTTCTTAAGGATAAAAAAGAACTACAAAGAAAACAGCTCTAAATACCACAGAGAAATGAGGAAGTATCTGGAGAGATCGAGGATAATCAACTAAGCAACCGCAATCAAACTAGGGAAGGATAAGAGAGGAAACTAGAAGATGACAAGTACTTAACGCAAAAGATTGCTTTGAGAACTTAATGAACTTTCACGGATAAACAATAGGGAAATCATTTATAATCGAGTTTCTATCCTTTATAATATTTTTTTATGATTTCTTTCTTGATCACCAACCTATTCTTATTTAATTTACACGGTGTATTTTGTAGTACTGGGTTCTAAAACATCCTCACCCCAACCACGAGGGAAAAAAATTATTTACTTTAAGAATTAATATAATGAGAGGTAAGGAAAAAATATAAGATAATGGAAACAATTTATTCTTATACAGTTATCTCATATTAATTAGTAAATTATAATTTAAGCCATATCCTTATTTTATTTTCTTGATTTTTTTTCACCGATAGATGAAGGGATTCAGACACTTGTAGGCCATTTTTGAAATTATTGTAATATGAATATCAGTATAGATCGATAACGTCGTGGATCCCATCAATGCCACACGAATTATATCAACACAAATTTTTGAGCAAGTTACAAAAATTATCACTTTGTAACACATAGATAACCATATGACTTAAGCTTTTCTTTAACAAAGACTAGCCCCAACTGTCCAGTCACTCGCTCCTTATATATATAGATAGATATATATATATATATATATATATATATATATATATAGCCGTAAGGAAAATAGTCTAGAACCTCGTGGAACGGAATGGGGAGTACTCGAACTTCGTTGTCACAAACACGTGCTATGACAGTTCGTTCCAACTGTTAGTTCCTTCCAACAAAAGGTCTGGGACTTTTAAACCATACGCTTTTGTTTAACGTTAACGTTACAGTGCTTATGCTATTAATTATTAATAACTAGCTGTATATACCGGTTTCACCCGCAGAATTTAATTTTCTAAATCTATAAAGTGAGACTTTTATCGACTCAAACGGTCGATTTCGTAAAAATCAATGTAAAGCGAGATCATTACGATTTTTATAACAATAAAGAATATACCAAGAGAGGCTCGCTTCGGCGGTACATATACTAAAATTGGAACGATATACCAAGAGATTGGCTGAAGTTATGCAATTTTAATATGGACAGGTGTTCGTACCAGGTATGAATGAACCACTGAGCGAAATTTGGAGAATTTAGGTTAAACGGTATGGGTTTCTATAAAAAACAAACAAACAGAATTTCATCTTTATTTATTTATTTGTTTAGTTATAATATCTTTATTTTATTTATTTAGTTTTCCACGACCCCACCAGGGTACCGCCACCGTCGCCGACTCGTCGCCCTCGCGCTTGAGTTGGTTCTCGCTCACGTAAATTTTCATTAACTAATTACTATGGGTTTTTTTTCCTAGCTAATTACCTCTCGCAAAGGTAAATATTCGAAAAGTCCTTATTATGTGGTGTAGCGGTGGGGGAGCGCGGGTGGGGATTTACCCCCCCCCTCTGGCTACCGCGACCATCTTTGTCAATGCGATCTCTTGTTAGTTCTCGGGAACTAAAATTTAAAAAACCGTAATAAATACGGCTATAAGTATTGACTTGTAACGATATTTTAACACAAACGTTACTATATGATCGATCTTCAGAGCAAGACTAACTCTCCAGTTCATTGGTCCTCATATTTAGTCTGAATCGGAAAAGTCCAGAATGTTCTAGAAAAGCCTAACATGTACTCGAATAGTCATGGACATGTACTAAAACAGTTTGTTCCAACAAGAAATCTATAAATTTTTTATTCATTATGTGTTATGTATTTTTTTTTTAAGTTACAATATATTTCACTCTTCCTTCTGTATTATTCAAATATAAGAAAGAATGATTTAAAAAAAAAAAAGAAGAGCTAATTTGAAAAATAAAATTTAAAACTTTGTACGTGCGAGAAAATTATCCAAAGCCATCCTGTTTCAGCCATATCGATTATTTCTATTTTCAAAATTAACGTCAGGATGGGATAACGAGGTGGACTTCCTCACAAGATATGATTAAAATGGATTTTTAGTAACAAAACTAGAAAACCTATAATTTTCAGTAGATCCCAACCCTTAACACTGAACTGATTTTTTTTCCAATTTTCATTTGTTTTTGTCTTATTATAGAAACATATGGTTTCAATGTATTCAAAACATAGATTTTTTACTTTCACTTACCTATATATGAAATAAGGAAAGTATTGCGATCGTGAAAAATTTCGACTTCCGGTTTTCAACGGAAATACACGTTTTGGGGTCTCCTGAGTCCAAATAACCAAGTCCCGCGAATATGGTCTGTGTGTGTGAACAGACTAGCTAGAAAACTATAAACCATACGAGCCTGAAATTGGGTATTTGGTGTATGCACATGCCAGCGAAAATTGCATCAAAATTTGTCAAACGGATGGGGCACTTTACTTTAAAACTTTTTTTTCCAGTTACACCTTTTTTCGTTTTCGTGACTTTTTTTGAAACTTACCAGATTTTACAACAGAAATTAAAAAAATGTCAATGGCAGCCCAGAGGCAAATCAGTAAAGTACAGAAAATAAATAAATAATAAGTAATACGTTTTTTTCGATTTCCTCAAAAACGGCTCTAACGATTTTGATAAAACTAGGTATTTGATGTATGTATATGCCCGCGATGTGACAGCAAAAATTTCATCGAAATTGCTCAAAGGGAGGGGGTACTTTATTTAATAACTTTTTTCGATTTTCTCAAAAACAATTTTGATTAAACTGAGTATTTGATGTAATAATATGCCTGAGATATGACTGTAAGAATTTCATTAAAATTGATTAACCGGAGGGGGGACTTTACTTAATAAATTTCTTATCATTCGCCTGTGTTTTTTTAATTACTCAAAAACGGCTTTACCGATTTTGATCAAACCGGGTATTTGACGTATGTATATGTTAAAGATGTGATAGCCTGCATTTCATCAAAATTGCTCAAACGGAGGGGGCACTTTATATCGTAACTATTTTTGCAATTTTTACCTTTTTTTCGATTTTCTCAGAAACGGCTTTAACGATTTTCATCAAATTCGTCATGTTTAATGAAAATTAGGTGTTCTTTAATATCAGGTAAGCTTTATCATTATTAAAATGTTCTGGGGGGGGGGGGGCTTAAATGGGGTAGGGGCCTTTTATGTTTCCTATAAAGTACCTTTGTTTTTGTTTATATGGAGAAATTAATTGTCTCTCGTTACGCCTGAAAATTAGAAATGGCCAAATATGAGATATGATAAAAATCAAGAAAACATATAGAGGATAAAAAAAGAAAATATTCAGTCAACTCTTAAAACTCGTTGAGCCTCCGCATGAGGAGTACGCCTTTAATGACAGACCATTGTTCATAATTAAAGCAGTTCTGTTCATTAGAGAAGTGGTAATTAACAAAACGCATTAGTTTCTAATCTAAGTAAGTTGGTAAGTGAAAGTTGTGTGTTGCGAGCACGCACCAGATTTTTTTCAATTACAACCAAACTCCCAAAATCCATTGGCGAGTATTCTCGAGTTTAAAAAAAGTAAATAAATAAACCTTTATATTACAATTTTTCTCCATCAAAAGTGACAGACCTATATATTTAACCTGCATCCTTCTAGCGATCCTGTTTCGAACGCAATCGAAATCCTCTAGTACAGCTTTCATTCTAATTCCATTGCGTGCCTATGATTAGAGACTTCCGCCAAATTCATTCAAACCAGAGTCAGCCTCACTTTCACCTCTCAACTTTCGCGAAAGAAAAATTCCACTCTCGGGTCTCAGTTAGATGAAAGATAAGTCACGATAAGTATCAACAAAGCATATTGGGAGCTTGTTTAATTTCTTTTTCAGGCGAGTACTGTGATAATTCATAGCTCTAATTTTTCAATTACTTTTTTCCATTTCTTTCTCAATCCTCTCTGTTTCTTAGATGATGGTCTTAGGTTTCAATCAATAGAAATACAAACGCTTTTATACAAACAGAATCTTGTAGACACCTCGATTTAAACATTTTCATGAAATAGTTATAACATGGATAAAAACTTTCCTTTGACCGAAATATGACAGAAACTATGATAGCGGCTAGTATATTTCAGTGTTTGCAGTTTTAAGTGTGTTAGGTTCAAATCTTTGATATGAGAAAAATGCGACTGAAAACGGGCTTTGGTAAAATCAGTTTTTTTTTTTTTTTTTTTGTTTTTTTTATTAGTTGATCTAGCATTAACAATAAGCTGATGTTTTAATTTATTCATCAAGCTGTCGTCTCCAAATTATTATTACAAATTTATTTATTTGTTTTGGCCTTCCATTAGATTTAATTACAATAATGAAAAAAAAAATCTGGTGCGTGCGCGCAACACACAACTTTCACTTACCAACTTACTTAGATTAGAAATTGACGTGTTTTGCTAAATATCATTTCCCAAAGTCACACATTTTTCTACATTCATATCTTATTTTTGTTAATCGTTAAAGCCATTTTTGAGTAAATAAAAAAAACCCGTGAAAATGATACAAAATTTATTAAGTAAAGTCCCCCCTCCGGTTGATCAATTGTGATGAAATGTTGGTTATCACATCTTTGGCATATAAATACATCAAATACCAAGTTTGATCGAAATCGTTAAAACCGTTTTTGAGTAAATAAAAAAAACATGTGAAAATGATACAAAATTTACTAAGTAAAGTCCCCCCTCCGGTTGATCAATTTTGATGAAATTTTTACAGTCATATTTCAGGCATATAAATAGATCAAATACTCAGTTTAATCAAAATCGTTAGAGCCGTTTTTGAGAAAATCGAAAAAAACTTCAAAAGTTATTAAATAAAGTACCCCCTCCCTTTGAGCAAATTTCATAAAATTTTTGCTGTCACATCGCGGGCTTATACATACTCTTAATACCCAATTTCAGGTTCGCACGGTTAATAGTTTTTGAGCTAGTCTGTTCACACACACACACACACACACACACACAGACACACACACACACAGACCATTTCGCGGGACTTGGTTATTTTGACTCAGGGGACACCAAAACGTGTATTTCCGTTGAAAACCGGAACTCGAAAATTTTCACGATCGCAATACTTCCACTTACTATATATTTCATATATAGGTAAGTGAAAGTAAAAACATAACTGATTCTTTCAGCCATATAATTTAAATAATTTATTTTTTTCATTTTACACTATAAATAATGTAAAACCAATCCAAACCCATCCTCCCCATCCCCAAAAAAATATTTAGCTATATCAAATATAATAATGTAACACTTCTGTGGGTTACCAAATATTTATTCAACAAAAATATACAATTATCAATGCCACACGAACTGTAATAACGTAAATATTCGATCAGGTTACAAAAATTATAACTTTATAGCACACAAATTATATGCTTGAACTTCACAGTCAAGACTGTTCAGTCAATCGCTTCTTATATACAGTTGTAAGGAGGGTCTAGAACGTTGTAGAATCTCGTGGAAGCTGGTGGAACGACGTAGATGGAGCTTGAACAATTTAGATCCAAAAAGTTTGCTCCAACCGCTTAGTTTGTTCCGACAAACGGTCTGGGATTTCAAATCATATGTTTTTTACTTTCACTTACCTATATATGAAATATATAGTAAGTGGAAGTATTGCGATCGTGAAAATTTTCGACTTCCGGTTTTCAACGGAATTACACGTTTTGGGACCCCCTGAGTCGAAATAACCAAGTCCCGCGAAATGGTCTGTGTGTGTGTCTGTGTGTGTGTGTGTGTGTGTGTGTGTGTGTGTGTGTGTGTGTGTGTGTGTGTTGTGTGTGTGTGTGTGTGTGTGTGTGTGTGTGTGTGTGTGTGTGTGTGTGTGTGTGTGTGTGTGTGTGTGTGTGTGTGTGTGTGTGTGTGTGTGTGTGTGTGTGTGTGTGTGTGTGTGTGTGTGTGTGTGTGTATGTGAACAGACTAGCTCAAAAACTATAAACCGTGGGAATCTGAAATTGGGTATTTAGTGTAGGTATATGCCCGCAATGTGACAGCAAAAATTTCATCAAAATTGCTCAAAGGGAGGGGGTACTTTATTTAATAACGTTTTACGTTTTTTTCGATTTTCTCAAAAACGGCTCTAACGATTTTGATTAAACTGAGTATTTGATTGATTTATATGCCCGAAATATGACTGTAAAAATTTCATCAAAATTGATTAACCGGAGGGGGGACTTTACATAATAAATTTTGTATCATTTTCACGTGTTTTTTTATTTACTCAAAAACGTTTTTAACGATTTTGATCAAACTTGGTATTTGATGTATTTATATGCCCGAGATGTGACTGTAAAAATTTCATCAAAATTGATCTACGGGAGGGGGGACTTTACTTAATAAATTTTGTATCATTTTCACGGGTTTTTTTATTTACTCAAAAACGTCTTTAACGATTAACAAAAATAAGATATGAATGTAGAAAAATGTGTGACTTTGGGAAATGATAATTAGCAAAACACGTCAATTTCTAATCTAAGTAAGTTGGTGAGTGAAAGTTGTGTGTTGCGCGCACGCACCAGATTTTTTACTTAACGATTTAGTTACTTTTGGACGCAACGTTATATTTTTTTTTTTTTTTTTTTTTTTTTGGACTTACCACTCTTTATACTGCAAGCATAGATTTTAATTTTAATTTTAATTACAATAATGAAAAAAAAAAAATAAAAACATACCTGATTCTTTCAGTCATATAAATTACTGTTTAAATAATTTATATTTTTCATTTTAAACAAAAAATAATGCAAGTAAAACCCAAACCAGCCCCCCCCCCCAAACAAAAATATTTATGTATATTTAATATAATAATAATAATAATAATATATAATAATATAATAATAAAATCATGGTATGTAAAAAGGACCGCTTCAGGTTAGCCGATTTTGACTAAACTGTTTTAGTAACATCTAAGGCATAATAATTAAATAAACCTTAATAGCTAAATCTCTTATGACTTGTTAGTTAAAATTTTAATGAACACTTTATTTAAACTAAATTTACCCGTTAGATTACATAATTTAATCACCACAATGTTTAGAAAATTAAAACATTTTTTTCCAAGTGATACTTATTTTGTTTTTTTATTGTATGTTCATACTATTAATTGTGCAAGGGGGACGTGGAGGGCTTTAATTTCAACAGGGATGCGTGGGAGGTTTACATTTCAATAAGGGGAGAGCATAGTACAAAGAAGTTAGGAAACTCTTAGGGTAACCTACAATACTAAGGGTCGGGGGTTCGCGTCCCGAGGTGGCCCATGGTTAATGGGAGTAAAAAATCCTTGTCTATGCCGTCCCTCGGATAGGACGTAAAACGGAGGTCCCGAGCCTGTACGATGTCAGGTACTCGTTAAAGTTCCCTATCCTAATTATACCGGGATAGGCAAAATTTAGGACTCCCACTGTAGAATCGCCCGATTAGCTTTAGTGGCATAAAGTGACGTTAAAACAAACAAACAAACTCTTAGGTTAGAATTATAAGTCTTTATTAATCGATTTCGCAATAAACTACAATGCCATGTTGTAGCGTATGTCCTTAACTGTTACATTAATTTTATTCTATTTACCTGGATATTCATTAGTCACGATTGGTTGACTGAAGCTACTACCTGTGAGCTATCATGGGCGGTGGCGCATGACGCTAAATAGTAGGACAATTTCTCTCTATGATTTCTCCTAACTTCGGGATGTTACGTAGAATTAAATCGTCTCCAAACTAAAAGACAGTTCAACTGTAATGGTGGAATAGTTATGTTTAACAATAATGGCTTCATTCCCTTCCACGGCAACTCCCTAATTGAGCCGTTTATTTAGTTGACACAAATGCTCTGTGCTCCCTGGGGTCAAGGTCTGAACACGTTCTTGTTAGAGCATATAGAGATTCACACATACTTAAAATGGAGCTGAGTGGAGTAACTGTACCAATAATTGATAGTTTAAGAAGAAAAAATTATATTATTGACACTGTTTACCAATATATTGATGTTGGGCTAATCTTTGTTATGAATTTAGTTCGGCCAATCCCTATAGGAAACTAGGAATACAATATCCTATGGTCTACATTTACGGTTTTATAAAAAATGACTCCTTAGAAACTTCTAAAATGAACCAATAGTTGACATATCAAAATGTAAAGGTTTGGAAAGTTGACATTTATGGTTTTAAAGTTGACACATGCATTAATTTATGATTTTTAATAGCAAATAAGGACAACAATAAAAGTTAATATTTTTTTTATAAACTAGTAAATCCAGAAGGAAAACAAAATAAAATTTCCACAATTTAATTAGTTTTTACACAAAAAGCTTAAATGAGTTAAAAACACAAACTAACTTAAGTAATCGAAAAATGAGATCACCCAGTTAAATAAGTATGATAAGTAAATAGATTTTAGTAATGGCCAGAAGTTTCGTTTTTCAACGTTGGATTTGCACAATTTTTGACTCTCCAATGATGAACATCACGCTTCCTGTGATCTTTTTAGACAATTAAAGATAGCCACGTTCATTGGTTGGATGAAATGTTTAGCCTTTTGATTGAGTGCGACTAATAGCAAGTATCACATGTTCTTTGCAGAATCGGGAAGTGGGGAGTCAGATGAGACACGTGTTCCTTCAGGAATAGGATTATTGGCAATGCAATTTTGCTCTTTATGATCCATGGATAGAGCACACTAGCAATAAATTCATAAAATAAGACACCTGTCATCCAGCATGTCTCTGACTTCCATAATCCCCAGATGGAACACGATGTCAACTATTGAAATTATGGATTAATTTCTGTTCTGATAGTTGACACCTAAATTTAAGCCTTAAAACATTGTATAAATATATTAAAAAGGATATCAAATGATTCTCATGAACATAATGAATACCATAAAAGTAATTAAAACAATATTGAACTCAAATAAACCAACTGAAAAGCTTATTTAACTTGACTTCCACCTTAATGAAACAGAGTAGCAGAAAACAAGTTTTCAGGTCACTAGAAAATTCGCCATTATAATATCTCACAAATAAGCTTGAGTTTTTATCAAACTAATGTCGGTGACAGTACAGCTAACTAGTATACCTTGGTACATTACCGCCAAATTTTGAACCAAAATAAAGAACCCTGAATCTTATTATTCACGCTTTTTGTAAAAAATGTCAACTATTCACCTAGTTAGGAGTTAGGAGCACTGTCAACTTATGCTCATGAATTCGGATTCGAATCTCTGGCTATGGCAATCTTTTCTACCTGTCGCAAATCGTCTTTTAGATCGGGAGACACTCTTTTGGTACACCCAGCCTCCGTAAAGTGTACATTTTATCAAAGGGGAAAACCTGGCGGTTTAGCTTGAAGGAGATTAGATCATTTCCTTTCATGACCGATGATCAAGAATCAGTCTAAGTGATTTTCAACTGGTATCGCTCCCCTCCCCCGATTTGTCAACATGCCCTCTTGTTTGTTTGTTTTTGCTTTAAGGCGTAAAACATTTAAAGTCATCAACGCCTAGTAATTCTATTTTAAGTTAATCTCATGGAAATAAAAAATATGAATTACAGTAACACTTTACCTTTCAAGGAAATCAAATTAAATGTTAAATATTATCAAGCAAAATTACCTGTATGTGTTGGTATCATTAGACAAATTACTACAACTTATTAAGGAGATTGTGTTTTTTCAAAAATTTGAATATTAGTGCAATTGAAGTTTCGTTGTTGGATAGAGCTACAGATAAATTTGGGGTCAATCCTATTTTATTTATACTTAAAATGTACTGAGGACATTCCTCAAATATATGTTTAATGGTCAAAGTTGATTTGCAGTGCTGACACAATGGAGGTGTGAGTTTGCGTATCAAATAAGAGTGTGTAAGCGCAGTGTGGCCTATTCTTAAGCGGGTTAGCACTACCTCCTCCCTGCGGCTGCTGCGGTATGATGTGGACCATGCTTTAACAGTCTTTTTGATATTTTTTAATTTGCTTGGCGGGCTCTCGTCCCACATGCCCTGCCATCTGTCTGATACTTCTATTTTAAGAGGTCTGCCGAGTTCAGAAGAGGTTAGAATAGCAGTACCTCGGCCAGGTAGTGCAAGCGCCTCTTTCGCAGCCCGGTCGGCCAGCTCATTGCCCACAATCCCGACGTGACTTGGAATCCATACGAAATATACTGACTTACCCTGCTCTTGAATCATTGAAAGAACTGATTGTATCCTTATAATTGCTGGATGGTCCGAGTACATGTCCTTTATACCCTTTAGTGGCCCTAATGAATCTGACATTATGACAATATTTTTCTGAGATATGGACCTACAGAAGTGGAGGGCTGAGGCTATTGCGAAGAGTTCCGCGGTATATATGGAGCACAGCTTATGCAGCTTAAATTTATAGGTCGAATCATGGGTTACAAATGAGGAACTAGTAGAATTTTCTGATTTGGATCCATCGGTATAGATTGAAAAATGTTCCGGAATTTTTTCGAGGAGAAGAGATAATTTTTCTTTATATTCAATAATGGCAGTTGTATTTTTTGGAGCATTTGAAAGATTTAAAATTGTTCTGGGTGGTTGAAGGGACCACGGTGGATTTTGCATTTCACTTGCGGATAGCGGTATTTCTTTGAGTTTTGAAATGAACTTTGAAAATTTTTCTGCTAAGGGGAGAGTTGAATGAGGTTTCTGCCGAAACATTGTTGAAAATTTTGGTTGAAAAATGTATTTGTGAGCTGGGTTGTCTTTTCGCAGAGATAATTTGGAAAAATAATTTATAGCAAGTTGTTGTCTTCTAATTGATAGGGGAGGTATGGCTGCTTCTGAACATATGCTGAGAGTGGGACTTGTTCTAAACGCACCTGTGGCCATCCGAATTCCGGCATGATGAACCGTATCAAGTTTAACAAGGGTTCGTTGGCGTGCGGAGCCATAAATAAAGGACCCGTAATCCAATTTAGAACATATTAAGGCTCGATACAGTTTTAGCATGGTGAATCTATCGGACCCCCAAGATGTACCACTAAGGAAACGTAAAATATTTATCTTTTTCTTCTTCTTCTTTCTTCTTCTTATTTCTTTGGATGTTCTATATTTTTTCTATTATGTGTATTTTTCCAGGAAAATTTTTTTTATACATCCAACACAAAAATAAAATATTTAATTTTCGGTTAGTTGCTGCCCTCAATGATGAAATATGTGATTCCCAATTTAATTTTTTTATCAAATATGACGCCTAAAAATTTGTGGTGATTTGCATACGGTATTAAAGAATTTTCTAGTCGTAGTTCAGGAAGGGATGGAACATTTCTCTTTCGGTTAAAATGGACGCACAAGGTTTTTTCTATAGAAATTTTTAGACCTACGGATGTGGACCAAGTATTGATTCTATTTAGAGCATCTTGCAATTTATTTTGGATTGTTAAAATATTCTCGGCTAGGCAAATAATTGCCAAATCGTCCGCAAATAGTAACGGTTTAACGCCTTTTGGTAAGTTATTCCCAAGATCATTTATAGCCAATGAAAATAACGTTGGGCTTAGCACGCAACCCTGTGGGACACCGCTTTTCTGTTCGTGATTTCTAGATAGTTCTCCTCCAATTCGCACCCTAAAATGACGATTATTCAGGAATTCCTTGATAAACTTATACATTTGACCACTGATTCCCACCGATATTATCTTTTGAAGGATGGTTGTATGGTTTATATTATCAAATGCCTTCTTTATGTCAAAGAATACTGCTATTGTATGCTGTCCTTTGACGAATCCATATTGGACTTCGGCCTCCAGTGCAACCAAATGGTCAACTGTAGATCGTCCTTTGCGAAATCCAGACTGGAAGGGTTGGATCAGGCCATTCATCTCTATTATCCACATCAATCTTTTGTTAACCATCCGCTCCATTAATTTACAGAGGCAACTTGTTAGAAAGATAGGGCGATAACTATTGGGCAATCTTTTGTCTTTCCCGTTTTTTAGTATCGGAATAATAATTGAGTCTCGCCACCTATTCGGAATTTCCCCCTCGGTCCATAAATGGTTGTAATAGTCGAGTAGCCAATTCAAGGTGTCACGTGGAAGATTTTTTATCATGTTATAATGGATATTGTCAGGGCCTGGTGAGGATCCTTTAACGGATTTTAAGACATTTTCTAGTTCCCACATTGTAAAAGGAAGGTTAGATTTTAAAACCGAATTTGAATGACTAGAATTTTGAAGATCTAATGGAATAGTGGTAGAATTGGTATTTTGATTAACAGGTTTATATATTTCTGAGAAAAAATTAGCAAATTCATTGGAAACGGATGAGGGATCGTCGCAAAGAGAGTTATTAACTAAGATAGTGTAACGGGGATATGTGTGATTTTTAGTGATTTTTCGAACCTTATTCCATACATCAGCTGAAGTTGTAGAGGAGTTAATTGAGCTTAAGAATTTTTTCCAGGATTCAGATTTGCAAAGTTTGAATGTATTCCTGCATATAGCTCGATGTTTTTTATATTCTATCAAATTTTCAGTGGTCATGCACCTTTTAAATTTTCTGTAGGCTCTACGGCGGTCTTTAAGAGCTTTTTTGCAAGTTTCGTTGAACCAAGGAACTGGCGGCCTATATGGTACCCCTTTAGACATTGGTATTGACATATTAGCAGCATTAATTATTGTATTTGTAATTAATTTGCATCCTTCTTCTATACTCACGTCGCTTGGAGGGGATGGAGGTGGAGAGGCCAAGGAACTAAACAGAGACCAATCTGCCCTATCTATTATCCATCGAGGTGAGCTTTTGTGTTTTGGATTTACATGAGTAAATTTAATCAAAATTGGAAAGTGATCACTCCCGTATAGATCTGGGAGGACATTCCAGTTTATAGTACTATAGAGACTTGGACTGCAGATCGAAAGGTCTATAGCAGAAAAAGTCCCATAACTGGAACTTAGGAATGTGTTCTCTCCAGAGTTGAGAAGGATTAGACCTACGGTATCTATAAAATTTTCTATTGCTCTACCCCGTAAGTTAGTATGTTGGGAACCCCACAGAGAGTTATGTCCATTGAAGTCTCCTACGTACAAAACTGGATGCGGTAGTTGGTGGTGTATATCAAATAAATGTTGGGGATCAATTGGTTGGTCATGTGGGAGGTATAAATTGCACACAGAAAACGTGAAACCTAAGTGAACCCTGGCGGCTGCGACTTGAAGATGAGAGTTGATAGTAATGTGCTCTGAATAAACGGATTTGTGAACAGCAAGTAAGACTCCACGGCAGTTATGGCTAGAGTTGGGACCATCTTTTCTATAAATATCAAAATTTTTTATCGTTAAATTTTCATGTGGTGATAGATGTGTTTCCTGTAGAGCAATGCAGATTGGGTTTGTGTTATTGATTAGTATTTTCAAATCGTTAAAATGAGTTTTCAAACCATTGCAGTTCCATTGTACTACGACCATGACATTAATAAAAGAAAGACAGAATTATAATAGATTGTAAAAGAAAAAAGGAACACAAACATATGGTGGTAATAATGTACCTGTAGAGTGATGAGCAAAATTTTTGTTGTTGAGAATAATGAGATAGTAATAAAGGATAAAAAACAAAAGAATATTGAAGAAGAGAAATAATATTGACTTGGAGATATATTTGTCTTGTCTAATGACCTAGTATCTTGAGATATTATGTGATTATTTGGGAAGAGCCCATGAGCATGTAAGATAAAATTTAATGTTGCAAATTTGAAAATTAATAAATAGATTAGAATGGGATATTCATCAATAGATTTATAATGTCCGAAAACAGTTTCAGGAGATTTGTATTTATGTTTGAGTAAAAACTTAAGAAAGGAAAGGTAATATGTTGACAGAGTGAAATTATAAGGATATTGTAAATTTAAGATTAATAAAATCAGATGTAACATGGAAAAAGATTGAATAAATTATTTTTTTTGTTTTCTTTTTTTCTTAGTCTTTCCTTTTTGATTGGCCTGTGATTGAAAATCGGCATCCATATGACCTGAGTCCTCGTCGGTCAACATAGAGCAGTCCGAAGTTAATGACTCGCCCGCCCCCTGATCCCGATCAGCTGGCTGCTCAGGTTGGATGGGGAGAGAAGTGGGGGTAGTGGACCGTGAGGTCCGGATAGGAGGAGGTGAAGGGGTTGAGGAAAGGAGAGGAGGAGATGAAACTGAAGAGGAAGATGGGAGAGAAGAGATAGAAGGAAGTGAGGAATTAATGAAAGGTAAAGAGGAAGAAGGAGTTGAAGTGGGGGGAGGGGAAGAGAGAGGAAATGCCGGGGAGGAGGCTTTCGAGGCCATGGCCTCCGTTCCGACCGATGTTGACCGCGACCGAACGGCCGGGATGCCCACTTTAACTGTAGGTTTTGCAGTCGAGGGGGTAGCAAATGTAAAGTCTACTTGTACTCCAATGTCTTTCTTTTCAGGACATTTCATAGCTTCTGCGTATGATTTAACAAATATATTTGGTTTAGTTTTTCGTAGAATGTTTTTAGCTTCTATGAATGGTACTTTATTTTTAGTCTGGATTGATTTTATTTCTTTTTGTAATTTAAATATCGGACACCTGCGGTCCAGGGCATTGTGGTCTCCCTTGCAATTAATGCAACTAGGAGGTAATTCGCACTTGTTGGTTTCAGAATGTCGGACTTGACCACAGTTGGCACAAAGTGCAATTTTTTTACAATGTTTCGTAGGATGTGAAAAACCCAAACAATTAAAACAGCGATAGGGGTTGGGTATAAAGGGTTCGACTTTTACTGTTAAGAATCCCATTTTGAGTGTTTCGGGGGGTTTGGGTGTTCTAAAAGATAATATATATGTGTGGGTAAATTTTTCAACACCATTTTTCTTAATTTTAATTCTTACTACATCAGTTACAATTTCTTTTAATTCTTCTTTTATTTCTTCGATAGTGGCATATTGCAGGTCAAAACACCTGATCACGCCTTTAGAATAATTGAGTGTGCGGTGGGGACTAACTTCAATTTCGAATTGTCCAGCAAAACTGGTTATAGCCAGTAATATTTCCGATTGTTTAGGATTGGCCGTCTCGATTAACAAATTCCCATCGCGTAGCTTCCTAATATTTTTTACAATACCGACAGCGTTTGTAATAAATTTATTGATAAAAAAAGGGGATACATTTTTGAAATTGTTCTCATCTTTTCTGCTTATAACTAAATAGCTTGGTATCATTGTACAATCGACATTTGAAAAATTAATATTATCTAATTTACAACTTACTCTCACTCTTTTTCTAGGCTTTGAATGGGGACTGGGGGGATCAGTCCCATTCATTATGAGGTTAGGTACTTAATAAACTTAAAAAATTAGGAAAGTATATAAAAATTATAAACAGATTAGGAAAAATATTAGAAGATGTATATATATATATGAGTTAACTAGTACTATTTGTTAATTTTCGATCTATTAGATAACAAAACAAGTACAAGAAAAATAAAAAAAACATTTTTTATGCTTATCTGGCCGGAGCACGGAAAGCAACAGCTTCTGCCACTTCAGGAAGACTCCTGCTACTAAAATAACTGATTTTACACACAATTTACTTCCAATTTACCACTTCAAAACACTAAAATTTTAGAGAGAAAATATAACCTTACTGCACACTTTGTCACCATATGAACATATCACATGCCCTCTTTTTGGGATGTGTACCCCGGTTTGTGAACCACTGTTCTAATAACTTCTCAAATAAAATTATGATGAATTCGTTTTCATAAATTATATCAAATATCATATACTATTTTCATCGATAAATTGTTATATGTGTTTAATCTTTGAGCTAATAGCAATATTCCAGTGCAGGAATAATAATTAACTTACCACGTCTCTTTGCCCCCGCCTTCGTAGTCATCGAGGCGGGCTGAAAGGGTTGTTTAAACTTTTCAAATCTTCTTTCAGTGGGTTATTGTTCTAAACCAATATTTGGTGAAAGTTGATGGAATTATCTTTAGCATTATTATGCAAAAACTGTTGGAATGTTTAAGTACATATGTGCGACTACTATTTTTGGTAGTAACACTTTCGACTGAAGGGTCTGAATTTTTTGAACCTTGGATTTGTTGGCAAAAATACCGGTTTCAATAGAACTTAATAAACAGTTAAAGATAATTTTGATCTTCTGTCAACTAGGTAAAACTATCTTCTGGACCTAGATAAAATTCCATAACGTATATTTCATTCTTTTCGTTTAAGTCTATCAAGGGTTTGCCAAGATATCTTTTGTCGAGATAAAACCCTAATTATCTAATTTCATCAGATAGGAAGATACATATTTCATGGAATTATATTTGGAGAAAAGACTTGGTCTCCAATTTTAAATGTAATTTTATTGGTTGCTATTGACTCTAATATGTCCAATATATGTTTAATGAGAATCAAGTATTTTTTAAAATCAGGTAAGCTTTAACCTTATGTTGTGAAGGGGCATAAATGTTCTGAGGGGGCATAAATGGGGAAGGGGCCTTTTTCGTTTTCCCATAAAGTATTTGAGTAGAGTATTTGATCTATTTATATGCCCGAGATATGACTGTAAAAATTTCATCAAAATTGATCAACCGGAGGGGGGACTTTACTTAATAAATTTTGTATCATTTTCACGTGTTTTTTTATTTACTCAAAAAAGACTTACAGATTTTTATCAAATTCGTCATGTTTAATGAAAATTAGGTGTTCTTTAATATCAGGTAAGCTTTATCATTATTAAAATGTTCTGAGGGGGCTTTTTTGGGGGGGGTTGGGACCTTTTTTGTTTGTTTGCTTCCTATAAAGTACCTTTGTTTTTGTTTATACGGAGAAATTAACTGTCTCTCGTTACGCCTTAAAATAAGAAATGGCTAAATATGAGATAGGATAAAAATAAAGAAAACATAAAGAGGAGAAAAAAAGAAAAATATTCAGTCAACTCATAAAACTCGTTGAGCCCAAGCATGCGGAGTACACCTTTAATGACAGACCATTGTTCATAATTAAAGCCGTTCTGTTCATTTGAGAAGTGGCATTTAACAAAACACGTCAATTTCTTGTCGAAGTAAGTTTTTTACAACTTCGCCTTTACATCTTCGCCTCTGTCCTTATATTCATTCAGTTGTGCTTTATTATATTCTGCTGCAATATGTTGCTTGTTTTAGGTATTCAAATAAGGTAACTATTTTTTTATCGTAGCCTTGTAACAAATTTCCAAATGGTTTATCCATATTATGTTTGTTCGGGAGATCGTTGTACTGAAGACAATCTAATAAAGTGTGCTTTGCTGTCAGAGCCGCATTGTTTCAACTGCCCTTGAAGCATTATTCCAAAACTATCCATTTGTCATTTTCTAGTTGTTGACGGGATACAAAGTTCGCCAGCTTATATTATAATTCAATGAATTCTGAAGTAATTCCTTACCTTAACTCGATTAATTTTCTTTGTCCAGTAGAATTTTCAATGTTGGTCATGATGAGTGTACCCTTCATCCTTCGCTGGACACTTTCCAAGTCCGAACATTCCGAGGGGATGGAAAAACTAGGTCTAAATTTACTCCATCATTTAAATTCCGTCAATCGTAAGTTTGCCGGTATTAACAAAACTAGCGCTATTAGTTTGATCTAACTAAATGTTCAATAAATGGAAAGCATGTCACTACTTCAATGTCATCAGTTCATTTGAATAATAAATTTCCAATTCTTCACACTATTGCCCTTTTTGTTTGTTTGTTTTAAAGTCACTTTATGCCAATGAGACTAATTGGACGATGCTACAAGAGGAGTCCTAAATTTGCCTATCGAGGTATAATTAGGATTAGCGCTACCACCGAACACAGGCGAACAAATGAAATACCTAGATTTCGGCTAAAAACAGTTTTCGAGAAGGCTGTTCGAGGGTAAAGTTCGTAGAGTGTAAAGGTAATTTAACGAGTACTTGACGTCATACAAGCCTTGGGACCTTCATTTTACGTCCTATCAGAAGGACGGCATAGACAAGGATTTTTTACTCTTATTAAAAAATCCTAGGGCCACCTCGGGGCGCGAACTCGCGACCTTTAATATTGTAGGTTTCTATGCTAACTACTAAACCACAGGTGTCCATATTCATTACCTGATGTATACACGTACTGCTAATAAAAAGACAGTTATGCTACTAAGGCTAATCCGACGATACTACAGTGGGAGTCCTAAATTGCGCCTATCCAGGTATAATTAGGATAGGGATATTAAACGATTACTTATCATCGTACAGGCTCGGGACCTCCATTTTAAGTCCTATCAGAGGAACGGCACAGACAAGGATTTTTTACTCCCGTTAAAAATCCTAGGGCCACCTCGGGCTCCGAACACGCAACCTTTAGTAATGTAGGTTTCTATGCTGACTAATACACCACAGGTGACCCCCACAATATTTCCCTTTTATCAAAGTTAACTCCTTTTCCGGACAAATATGATTCTATCCACAAAAAAAAAAAAAAAAAAAAAAAAAAAAAAAAAAAAAAAAAAAAAGGTAAGACGTGGCGTATTAAAAGAGACATTCCTCCCAACCATAAGTTCTTTTTTTATCACGAAAAGTATTCCCTGTAAATGTGATCGTTTTAATGGTAAGGTGGTAAAATGGTAAAGCCAGGGCAAATCCTCGGTTCCGCGTTAGCAAGGCAGCATTGAGGGTGGACAAAGAAAACGTGCTTCGGCTCCCGGCGATGTCTCAGTCTAGACACATCCAACGTGACCATTGAAATTGTCTCATCTTGACTTGGGTTTTTTTTTTTAAAGACCCAATGCACATCTTCTTATTCTTTTTACTACTTCTTCGCGAAAGTTTGGATCAAGGATCGTATTAAAAAGGATTAGAAAACTTTAGCCTGGGTCACCTGTGGTGTAGTGGTTAGCATGGCAACCTACAATACTATAGGACGCGGGTTAGCGTCCCGCGGTGGCCCCATGATTTTTTAAAGGGAATAAAAAATCCTTAGCTATGCCGTCCCTCAGATAGGACTGAAAATGGAGGTCATGAGCCTGTAACTTGTCAGGTACTCGTAAAAGATCCCTATCCTAATTTCCTGAAAATCCTGATTTTATTCACATTAATATTATTATATTTGATGTAACTAAATATTTTTGTTTAAGGGGGGTTTAGATTTGTTTTTGGATTACTTTTAGTTTAAAATGAAAAATACAAATTGTTTAAATTATATTGTTTTCTTATTTCATTATTGTAATTAAATCTATGCTTGCAGTGTAAAGATTGGTAAGAGCGCTGTCCTAATTACACGTGGATAGGCAAAATTTAGGACTCCCACTGTAGCATCGTCCGATTAGCCTTAGTGGCATAAAGTGACATTAAACAAACGAAGTACAAGTTTTTGACGTAATATACTACACGCTTAATGTTAAATAGGGATTTTTATTGATAGCCAAAACATGGACGTACACATTAGAAAAAAATGGATGTTTTTAATACATTAAAACCATATGTTTTTACAACAGGACAAAAACAAATGAAAATTGAAAAAAGAAATCAGTCCAGAGATAAGGGTTGGGATCTAAAGGAAAATTATATGTTTTCTGTTTGTTTTTTTTTACTAAAAATCCATTTTAATCATATCTTATGAGAAAGTCCACCTTGTTATCCCATCCATGCGTTAATTTTGAAAATACAAGTAATCGAAATGGCTGAAACAGGATGGCTTTGATAATTTTCTTGCACTTATCAAGTTCGCACTCCCACTGTTAAACAATCAAAAAAACTTTAGCCTGTTGCTCAAACAGAAGATGAACAGAGAATAAGTCACCTATCTATAAATAATAATAATAACAGTTTTATAATATATAACAAATAAGATGGTTTCTATACATGTTTATCACTTCACTGGATAACTGAATGTTCCATAATTAAAGGCTCTTTACCACATTATTCCAGAGTTTTTTATTCCTGGCCAACGTATTCCAACAGTTCCCTACACTTTGCACCATGGTCTTTCCCTCCATCTCCTGCGTCCCCTTGGTAACCATTCTGTGGCGATCTTGGACCATCTCTTTGCATCGAGTCTGGCAACCCAACAATCCTTGCCCAGTTCGTGATTTTAGTAGTTGAGCTTCCTTTACTAATTTTTTTATTTTCAATAATTTGTTGCAATTATTTGTTGCTTATATGTTCTTAAATTCTCCGCAGGCTCCGAGGAAGTTGGCATTGCGTCCTCTTTTAAGATTGCATATCATTTTTATTGCTGTTTAAATAACACTATAAGACATATAAAGAATAATTGTAAGACTAAAAAATACCTTTGGAAATAAACGTTTTTTTTTTAGTATGTGAATTGCTTAATTAACCATGATATGATAAATAATTTTTGGTAAAGAATTTAGAAGGGTTAAAGCTTTTGTCTTTTACATCTCATATTAGACTATAGTAAGTATTAATGTTCCATTGATTTAACACTTACCGAATTATTTCAGCAGAGGCGAGATTAAATACAATAACACACATATAAAAGAAACTAATATAGAATATAATTGGAATAGCGTTTAGTACAATCACAAAATACAGTTAGATAAAATGCACCAAATCAATCTTTTGCCGGAATACATATTAATTAAATTCAAAATATAACACATGGTGAATTGAGATATCATCTATTGGTTGAGTTTCTACCAGAAACAGATTATGAAAAGCGAGCAAACTCAAACCATGCTCAATGTTTCACATGCTACTTATCAAAACATAAAAATTTAATTATATAAATGAGATAGATAACGTTAATTTATAACTTTTTACAACAATTATATACATTTTTTTATTATTAGAATTCACAATTTCTATTTACTCTAGTGCTAATAAGTGCACAATTATTTTGTTTAACCCTGTCTTTTACTAAAACCATGGGAAAAACGCTTTTTTTCCTAGACCAAACCGGAAAAAATTATTTTCTGCTTAACCATCTAAATATCGAAAGAAAATGAAATGTGTCAATATATAAACTTATACCGTCATCTGTTGGAAATTTATAGAACTTACAAACAATCACAATCAACTGTAGTATAATAAGAATTTAATTTGGAATAAAAGAAATATTGAAGCCAATTATCGAGATAAATAACTACGCTATCTTTTAAACTGGACAAAACTAAAAACAATGAGCAAAATTTTATAAAAATCGGTTGAGTAGTTTCTGATTTTACCCCAGAAAAAAAAAAAAAAATGTGATGAAATCGACATATGACGCCATGTTAATAAATGGAAACACGACCTACTGTATTTACAATAATTCGCAATAAAAGAAATATTGTGGGTATAGTGGCTGTTAACCGTATTGGAGCAATCACCAGGACAATCTCAACTTTACCATTTATTGCTTATTTACAACGTTTCGGCTATGTCGCCATTTTCAAGTCTAAAAATTAGTTTTAATCCATTAAACATTATTAAATAACAAAACTTCAAATATAATGAATAACAATAATAAAATTGTAAAAATCTTTTTCCTTTTGTTATTTAATAATGTTTAATGGATTAAAACTAATTTTTAGACTTGAAAATGGCGACATAGCCGAAACGTTGTAAATAAGCAATAAATGGTAAAGTTGAGATTGTCCTGGTGATTGCTCCAATACGGTTAACAGCCACTATACCCACAATATTTCTTTTATTGCGAATTATTGTAAATACAGTAGGTCGTGTTTCCATTTATTAACATGGCGTCATATGTCGATTTCATCACATTTTTGTTGTTTTCTGGGGTAAAATCAGAAACTACTCAACCGATTTTTATAAAATTTTGCTCATTGTTTTTAGTTTTGTCCAGTTTAAAAGATAGCGTAGTTATTTATCTCGATAATTGGCTTCAATATTTCTTTTATTGCAAATTAAATTCTTATTATACTACAGTTGATTGTGATTATTTGTAAGTTCTATAAATTTCCAACAGATAACGGTATAAGTTTATATATTGACACATTTCATTTTCTTTCGATATTTAGATGGTTAAGCAGAAAATAATTTTTTCCGGTTTGGTCTAGGAAAAAAAGCGTTTTTCCCATGGTTTTAGTAAAAGGCAGGGTTAAACAAAATAATTGTGCACTTATTAGCACTAGAGTAAATAGAAATTGTGAATTCTAAAAATAAAAAAATTTATATTATTGTTGTAAAAAGTTATAAATTAACGTTATCTCATTTATACCATTAAATTTTTATAATATAACTATCCCAGGAAATTTAGAAACCAATTATATATTGGATATAATTAAGAAGAAATATTGTGTTCAATAATCAAGATAAAAACTATCCTATCTTTTAAGTTGGACAAAACTATACACATTGAACATAATTTCATTAAAATCGGTTGAGTAGTATCTTAGTTTACCTCCGACAAACATGGGGACACGAGATTTTGTATATAAATAAGGATTTAATCATATTTAACCGTACTATTGTCTAAACCTAAGTAAATAAAATTCGTAGAAAAAGTTGTTAGTAAGCAGTAGTTGGTTTGTCGTATACCTCCGTTAGTTCTTTTTTTTTCTTTTTTTTTCACATAAATCGCGGATGTTGTTAAGTTAATCAGATACACAAGGTCATGTAATGTATTCGAAACAGGCATGAATAATATAAATTTAACGCTCCTGAAGCCGGGAGCATAGCGTGTTTAGATTTGTACATTTTTATTCACCTGTTTTCTCGCAAACTATTGATAATCTACCCTTTTTATATAGGAATAAGAATATAGAATAATTCTTTGTTCACCTATCGTTTGTGCGAGACAGATTTTACTGTTTAAATCCGAGTAATTTTCCTGAGTTTCAGGACAGTTCCTTTGAAAAAAAAAAAAAAAAACCCCACTTATGATGAGAAATTTATTCGAAAATGTTTAATTACTGTCCTTCCTCGGTGTTCTCCCTCCCTCGCTAGATCTAATTTCGTTTTTAGCTACGGTGTGACAGGTCAGAGAGTGACAAATCAGGCGTTTTTCATCAATTAGGGCAAATGAAGTAGAAAAATAACCTAAAGGAGGCTGTAAAGAGGTTCTGTATGGCTGTAAAGAGATTCGAAAGTCTACAAAACTGTAATAAAAATAATAATGCACTATTTACTAGCTTTACGCCTTACCCAGGTCCCGGATGCAACATAATTAACACGGAGAAAAATGATATAGTTCGACGTTCTGCCGAGTTTATAAAAGAGTTGTCGCAAATTATTTCAGCACGAAATTTCCATTTCTGATTAGTATAAACAAAAATAGCTAGGAAGTGACCTCCCAACAGTTGGACAAAGGGAAAAACTATCTTGGTACTTTTTCTGTACCCTCTTTTTATTTTATTTTGAATCCTGAAAGTATGCTGATTACAATGGGTCTTGATTTTTCAGGATTTTTCTGAAGTAAAAAGGTTCAAGACATTCACAGCTGCGTGTACCACCGTTGGCTCACACTAGAATGCCGCCTCTACCAAATAATTAGATCTTTAACACTTTGACTGTCGAAAAAGAATACCTGAGATCACGCTCTCGGTTCGACACAATTTTAATATTCAATTCTCTGACAAGAGAACAGTTACTCGATATCAGGTGACATGACAGCCAAATTGTAAAGAAAGTAGAAATAATTTCTACATAGCTGAAAATCTATATTATTACAAACTTAGTACTATTCCTTAAACAGAACAATATATTCAATAAAATATACCTTACTTCTTTAAATTGTAATTGTATTTGTATTCTATTCTATACTTATTGAGTTGGTATTGTATTTTTTATTGTATTGTACTTTTATTGTGTTTTTGTATTGTATTTGTAAATTGTGATCTATGGCCAATTTTATTGCATTGTATTTAACTGCATTTTATTTTTTTTTTTTTTTTTGCAAAATTGTAAATATTGTATTACAGGGGGAAAATGACCCAGGTGGTCGAAAAGCCCGAAATTGCATATAACTAAATAAAGTATTTATAGTCATGTATTACTTATAAACGTATAAATATTTATTTTTTAATAACAATTATAATTAATATCCTATTATATACATAAATAGCAGTATAGTATTTTTAATTGTTTATTTTATTATTGTTGGATTGCCAATACCGCATAATGCCCTGGAATAGTTTCCACCCGATAGAGGGAGAAGCATTAAACAGTCCTGGCGTGAACGTGTTAATTATTTTATTATGTTAATTAAACGTACATGACCTCTGTTTTGTGACAGACATGGCAGGGACGAAATGAGTACTGCTATTGATCATAATGAATGTTATACTGTCGTAAGGTGCTTGAAGATAGCTGCGTTCATAACGAGTAGGGTAATTAATAGAAAAAAATCTGGTGCGTGCGCGCAACACACAACGTTGGTAAGTATCAACTTACTATATTAGAAATTAACGTGTTTTACTAAATATCATTTCCCAAAGTCACACATTTTTCTACATTCATATCTTATTATTGTTAATCGTTAAAGCCGTTTTTGAGTGAATAAAAAAACCCGTGAAAATGATACAAAATTTATTAAGTAAAGTCCCCCCTTCGGTTGATCAATTTTGATGAAATGTTGGCTATCACATATTTGGCATATACATACATCAAATACCCAGTTTGATCAAAATCTTTAAAGCCGTTTTTGAGTAAATAAAAAAAACACGTGAAAATGATACAAAATTTATTAAGTAAAGTCCCCCCTCCGGTTAATCAATTTTGATGAAATTGTAACAGTCATAACTCGGGCATATAAATACATCAAATACCAAGTTTGATCAAAATCGTTAAAGCCGATTTAGAGTAAATAAAAAAAAAACACGTGAAAGTGTTACAAAATTATTAAGTAAAGTCCCCCCTCCGGTTAATCAATTTTGATGAAATTTTTACAGTCATATCTCGGGCATATTAATACATCAAATCCTCAGTTTAATTAAAATCGTTAGAGCCGTTTTTGAGAAAATCGAAAAAACCTAAAAAGTTATTAAGTAAAGTACCCCCTCCCTTTAAGTAATTTTGATGAAATTTATGCTGTCACATCGCGGGCATATACCTACACTAAATACCCAATTCAGGATCGCACTGTTTATAGTTTTTGAGCTAGTCTGTTCACACACACACACAGACACACAGACACACACACACACAGACCATTTCGCGGGACTTGGTCATTTCGACTCAGGGGACCCCAAAACGTGTATTTCTGTTGAAAACCGGAAGTCGAAATTTTTCACGATCGCAATACTTCCACTTACTGTATATTTCATATATAGGTAAGTGAAAGTAAAAATCTGGTGCGTGCGCGCAACACACAACTTTCACTTACCCACTTACTTAGATTAGAAATTGACGTGTTTTGCTAAATATCATTTCCCAAAGTCACATATTTTTCTACATTCATATCTTATTTTTGTTAATCGTTAAAGCCGTTTTTGAGTAAATAAAAAAAAACCGTGAAAATGATACAAAATTTATTAAGTAAAGTCCCCACTCCCGTAGATCAATTTTGATAAAATTTTTACAGTCATATCTCGGGCATATAAATACATCAAATACCAAGTTTGATCAAAATCGTTAAAACCGTTTTTGAGTAAATAAAAAAAACACGTGAAAATGATACAAAATTTATTAAGTAAAGTCCCCCCTCCGGTTGATCAATTGTGATGAAATGTTGGTTATCACATCTTTGGCATATAAATACATCAAATACCAAGTTTGATCAAAATCGTCAAAACCGTTTTTAAGTAAATAAAAAAAACATGTGAAAATGATACAAAATTTATTAAGTAAAGTCCCCCCTCCGGTTGATCAATTGTGATGAAATTTTTACAGTCATATAAATAGATCAAATACTCAGTTTAATCAAAATCGTTAGAGCCGTTTTTGAGAAAATCGAAAAAAACTTAAAAAGTTATTAAATAAAGTACCCCCTCCCTTTGAGCAAATTTGATGAAATTTTTGCTGTCCCATCGCGGGCTTATAAATACTCTAAATACCCATTTCAGGTTCGCACGGTTTATAGTTTTTGAGCTAGTCTGTTCACACACACACACACACACACACACACACACAGACACACAGACACACACACAGACCATTTCGCGGGACTTGGTTATTTTGACTCAGGGGATCCCAAAAAGTGTATTTCCGTTGAAAACCGGAAGTCGAAAATTTTCACGATCGCAATACTTCCACTTACTATATATTTCATATATAGGTAAGTGAAAGTAATAAACTAGGCTGTAATTCAGTTAGTAATTGTCCTATTTCTGTAATTTCTTTTTTGCCTTGTAGCGAAGAAAGACAACTACCATGCTGGGCAAAAAATAATGAACAAAAACAGAAGAAAAATATTTTTTTCTAATCTTTATAACATTATCGGATATAGGTATTAACATCCGTTAATAATATAATAACATACATATCTAACATATGTATTATGTTAGATATGACCTCTATTATTTTTAGATTTTCGACGTAACAAACATAAGATTTTATACACTACACATTAGTAAAAATTAAATGAGGGTGGTCTTTTTTTTATTTTTCATAGATCCAATCTTAAATCGGTCTCATAAAAGCAATTTTGCCAGTCAACGATGAGAAGACCGAACGTTATGCTATTAAATTTAAGTTTTCTTTAAGAATACATAAAATTTTATCATTCTCCCATTTATGAAACCATATACTTCATGTAAACCCAATAAGCCATTAACTTTAATGTCTTTCTTTTTTTCCAGTATCGTACTTTTGGCAATTCCTTTTAAAGTAATGTTTCGCTTAAATTAGCCTTTCGCTAGTATTCTCAGATAAGTGAGAGATTAATGGAACATCGTTGAGAACAGAAGGGCGAAGAATGCTCTTATAAATAAGTAGTTCGGGTCTACGAGGCTAATGCTTGGGGTTTTTAGCCGGCGCCTAATAGGTAAATAGTTTCTTCCTGCCGCTTTATTTTTAGGCACTACAGAAAAGATTTTCGCAAAGCTTTGTTAACGAAATATCTAACAGTTTTCAACAAAGCTTGACTGATGTTTATGGCAATATATCCTTTTCTAAGAACCATAGCAGTCCATGTTATGAAGAAAGGAAAGCCAATAGTTTTTCGAATTACTGCGTTCTAACTCCTTAAAATTAGCCAGCTTAAAATTGGGTTAATATATTATGGTCCGAATAATTCTAAATAAATAAGAAAAAAGAATACACAGGGTAGACAAGCAATTCTTTGTAATTTTTTGTTTCTTGATACCTAGATTAATATTAGGATAAAAAAAAAAGATTAACTATCTTAAAGGATTATTATTTATTAATTTAATCTATTTTTGTGGGTAACCACCTTGTTTTAAATTATTTTAAATAATTTATTTTTTGAAGAGAAAAGATTGGGCAAAATTGTCCACCTCCCGTAAATACTCGCAAAACTTGCGAGATCGAGGGAGAGGTACCAGTGAAGAGGATTGGCTCCGCTTGGAAGCGAGCTCAGGGGTGCAGTGGTTAGCATACCGCGCATGTCATGCGGAAGACCCGGGTTCGACTCCCAGCGGAGCCCAATCTTTTCTCTTCAAACAATAAATTATTTAGGATAATTATTTAAAGTTAAAACATAGTTTTGCCTTCATAATTGTATTGTAGAAATAAAATGCAATTATATGTCTGAGTTTATACTTTTTCACATGCCTGTAGATAATATAACTACGCCTGTATATAGTATTTTTATTTTACTTTAACATTTTTCCTTTCTATCTTATTCCATTTGATTATTTTGAGTTGGTATAATTCTATTTATTAACGAATTCATATATTTACGCCAAACGGTAAATTTAACTTCGCAAAAGACAAAAACACGGTCATAGACAAATTAGTTTATTTATTTAGTTTAATTTTTTTTTAATTAAAAGAATAAATAAGAAGAAAAAACCTTAAATAACAATAATTATTGTTTTAGAGGCACATTTCTTAAAAATTGTATGCATGAAAAATAATATTTATGTACGTAGATGCCAAAGAATACCACGTTACGCAGAGGAATAAGCTTTTACGCGAGCGTAAGCGTGAGATCATTTTTATTTACTTGGCATATTTAATTTAAGTTTTAAGCAATTATATTTTATTTACTACAACCTGACCCGGCCAACCGTTGCTGTGGCAAAATTTCTAATATGCCTAGAATTAATTATATCATAATATTTTAAATACAGTCGTATTAGTATTCACAGATAAAGATAGAAACGTTTCACCGAGTCCTAAAACCTAAGGGTTTGAGAATAGAACGTTATGCCAAATTAATAACTTTGGAAGTGGAAGAGTAAAGAGTTTAGAAGTTATTTTTTTTTTTTTATTTTATTTTTTTACATCTCCTATTTATCGAATTATTTACATATATAGTATTCTTTACATATCGTATTTAAATTTCCTAGGTGTCATCTGTGGTGTAGTGGTTAGCATGGCAACCTACCATACTAAAGTCGCGAGTTCGCGTCCCGTGAGGCCCTAGGACTTTTTTAAATAGAGTAAGAAATCCTTTGCCATGCTCGTTAAAGATCCTTATCCTAATTACACCAGGATCTTGCAAAATTTAGGACTCCCAATCCCATCGTCCGATTAGCATTAGTACCATAATGGCACGTTAAACAAACAAACATCTCGTATTTGATTATAATATGTATTTATTATCCATTCAATTTAGATATAATAGAATAGAATTAGAATTACTGCAGTATTTCAGCAGAGGTGAAATTAAATATATATAATAGGCATGTAAATGGAACTAATAAAAAATATGATTAAAATAAAGTTTAACACAATCACAATAGACAGACTGCGAAAATGTACCAACTTAATCTTTTGCAATAATAGATATTAATTGAATACAGAATATAACACTTGATAAGATTAGATATCGCATCAGTAGGTTCTTACAGTTCCTTCTTCCTAAACGCATACAAATTTAATTTTTTGAATGAGACAGATAACGTTAATTTATAACTTTTTATAATATTAATTTACATATTTAGATTTCATAATTTATATTTATTGAAGCGCTATTAGGTGCACAATGATTACACAAGTTAACCTCCGTTTTCCTAACAAAAATAGATTAGATTCCAAGTCCAAGCCGAAAAAATTAGATTTGGCTACTGGATGCTTCCCCACCCTAAATATCGGTAGAAAATGTAGTGTTGTGTCAATAAATCTACTTACAACCGCCATCTGTAGGAGATTTATAGAACTGAAAAATAATTACACTGAATCGTAATATAAAAACAGTCAATAATCGAGATAAAAACCATCCTACCTCTTAAGTTGACGAAACTAAACACAGTAAGCCAAATTTTATCAAGATCGGTTGAGAAGTTTCGAATTTTATTCCAGACAAACATCGCGACACGAGATTTTTATAGTAATAAAGATAAAGATTTTCTATAAACAACGTTTGGGACCTCCCCTGGGCACGATACTGACACAGAGAACCCCAACAGACTCAAAAGAAAACAACGAAGTATCTGGACTATTAGCCAGGTTACCTGACAGATGTACCAAATTATTCCAAATCAACTAAGTATAGCCCTGAAAATTTATTTGGTATTTCTAAAATCTTTGTGTACGTACAGGATAGAGCTATTTTTGCGTGATCTTATCACATCACGATTTGAATATTCCATCTGTCTCGGACATTGCAAAAGAATACTACACTCAGTCTAACATCCCCGATAAAATGGCTTGCAACACAAATCCTTCAGCGCAAACACTGAAATCACTTTCAAAGCGGTGGCCACGAGTCTTCCTCAGAGTTGGATGAGAACATATTTAAATTAATGTAGAAAGCAAATTGATACCATCTCAAAGAACAAATACACTATTAAAATAAATAAATATAATATCTTTCATTTCACATTATTTTATTTTATTTTTAAGTATCATCATATGTATTATTTCTCAAAGCCTTTTTTTTGTCGGTACGCCATAACTTCCTTAATATTTCATCATATTTCATGAATGAGGCATCATTTTAAAGCTTTCCTTAACCCCTATGAAGGAAAAATATACGAATCGCTCATTTCGCCTTTGATTGCGAGTTATAAGCGCAAAAACCCCGCTTCAGAAAATCAATATGGTTGTAGAGGTTTTTAAATGGTGCCAATCTCTTCAGATTTCAAGGAGAACATTTTCGGTTGTATACATTTTTTCGATTAACCCCTTCGTTTAGCGAGTTGTAATCGAAAAACACCAATTCTCAGCGAAAAATTCATAATGGTCGTAGGGCTTTTTCGAAGGTGTCATTTTTTTTTTTAGTTTGTCGAGATGAACATTTTTGGTTATATAAACTTTTCCGATTGTCACCGTCGCACAGTGGGAAAATTTTGTCATTTAGCGGCCAAAAATCTATAACTCCTGAACGAATGACGATAATCGAATAATTCTTTCTACATTAATGAGCTTGGGATTCCCTTTATCAGTGAGAATAAAAAAAATAAAAATAATATGCCTCAAAGTATTTCAAATTAATTTTTATATGAATCATTTCTCCACATAAATTTAAATAAATAAGCTTATAAGGTGCAGGGTTATACATGGAGAATGAAATGAGTCAGTATTATTACTATTGAGCTTTCTGCTTATATACCTATCTTTTTCAGGCATTTGCTCCATTTGAAAGATTTTAAAATAATTATTGTCTAATTAAGAAAAATTCCAAACAATTAAATTAAAAATACCCTATTTTTTAGGAATTTTAAGGGAATAAAATATTTTCATATAATTCAACGTGAAGTATATTTTATGATTTAGTCCAATTTGGGGCCGATTATATAATAAAGGTTCAAACATAGAGATTTAAATCTTAAAATCGATATATCGCCGATCGATCGCATTTGATCGATCTAATTCTATTATGGTATTTTAGCACCATTCACCCTCTACCACTGTGAAAAAAATCAGAACCAACTATTGCCAATAATAGAAGTAATATCAATTTAAATACTTTCTTTTCATAAATTACATAGTTAACGTCGATGAAATTAAAACGCACTTTTATCCAATAATTTTACAGCCATTCTTCTTATTTATAAAATATGTTTGGTGAATTAATATAAAAAGTAAAGCTGAATAGAAAAAAAAAATAATAATATCAGAGAGATGAGCATAGATTTTGCTTAAAATAAATTCAATTTTTTCCCTATTAAGCCTTACTTTCTATAATAATGCACCAAATATATTTTATAAATAAGAAGAATGGCAGTAAAATTATTGGATAAAAGTGCGTTTTAATTTCATCGACGTTAACTATGTAATTTATGAAAAGAAAGTATTTAAATTGATATTACTTCTATTATTGGCAATAGTTGGTTCTGATTTTTTTCACAGTGGTAGAGGGTGAATGGTGCTAAAATACCATAATAGAATTAGATCGATCAAATGCGATCGATCGGCGATATATCGATTTTAAGATTTAAATCTCTATATTTGAACCTTTATTATATAATCGGCCGCCAATTGGACTAAATCATAAAATATACTTCTCGTTGAATTATATGAAAATATTTTATTCCCTTAAAATTCCTAAAAAATAGGGTATTTTTAATTTAATTGTTTGGAATTTTTCTTATTTAGACAATAATTATTTTAAAATCTTTCAAAAGGAGCAAATGCCTGAAAAAGATAGGTATATAAGCAGAAAGCTCAATAGATAATAATACTGACTCATTTCATTCTCCATGTATAACCCTGCACCTTATAAGCTTATTTATTTAAATTTATGTGGAGAAATGATTCATATAAAAATTAATTTGAAATACTTTGAGGGATGTTATTTTTAAAATAATATGTTATTGCATATATAAAGTTGTTTTATTTGACGGCACTCAAACAATTTCCATTACTAAAAATTCAGAATAAATTACATGTATTGTGCCTTATAATTTGAGAAATAAAATTGAATATGTATTTCAAGCAATTTTATTCTCTTTTGAAAAACAAAAAACATAAAATCTCTAAATTTTCTTTCTTAAAATATAGGTTACAAAAAATTTATTTCATTTTGTGTTTTATAATACTCAAATACAATACGTTTAAACCATTGAATACACGGAATGATTACTTAATATAGGTAGCTTTTTGTATTTTAAATACAATTTGGTATTTAAAATACTTTTAATTTTTTTATTTTTTAACATATTGAAACTAAAATACCCTACAATTAAAAACATAAAAATAATTGATATTTTAAATACTATTTTTGAAAAAATAATTATACAATTTTTCTGTGTGGTAGGTATATTTTATAAAATTTCGAAAAATTAAAATTTTTCTCTTATATAATAGCAATAACAAGAACCTTGGATTAATAAACAATTATTAACCTTGGATTAATAAACAATTATTAACCTTGGATTAATAAACAATTATTAACCTTGGATTAATAAACAATTATTATTAAGAAACAATTGCTCCTTATGCAATTTAAATGTTGTCGAGGATATGATGTACTTCATTGCTTTTACATTGATAATTTTTATTTATACATATTTTAATTTTAATTAAGGAATTAACCCTGAAGATGTAAGTCGCGTGGGAAACGTTGATTATAATGTTGGAATTGTTTTATTAATATTAAATAATACGAGTATGTTACATAATAATATGTTAGTAAAATATTTTATTTAAAATAAATCTTAGAAGATTAATTAATTCTTTCATATAAACAAAACTAAAGGTACTTTATATGAAAACAGAAATTTTTCCTTTGACATAAAAGCCCCCTCAGAACATTATTATGATGAAAAAAAAAAACCTACGTGATAGGAAAGAATACTTGATTCTTCTTAAACATGACGATTTTGATCAAAATTATTAGAGCCGTTTTTTAGAAAATGGAAAAATATGTAAAAATTATACAAAATTTATTTTATTTCATGAAGTGCCTCTTCTGTTCGATCTATTTTAATGAAATTTTTGCTGTCACATTGCAGGCATGTGCATACATCAAATACCTAATTTCCGGTTTATAGGGTTTATAGTGTTTGAGCAATTTGAGCAAGTCAGTTCACACACACACGCCATTTCGCAGGACTTGGTTATTTGAACTCAGGGGACCCCAAAACGTGTATTGAAATCCCTTGTTTATTTCAAATCAAATTATGTACAACGTACAAATTACTATACAAGGACATGAACTTACCGACAGTAATCTCTTACATACATAACTTATATTTATAATAATAATTAAATGAGATCAAACAGATATAGAAACAAATATTCCTTTTGCTGCAAGTATTAGCATTCGTCTCTCTTCAGATGAGACAGATTTTCCCACGGACAACTATTACGTTGTCTTATCTAGATTAAGATGCGGAGAAAACCGGTATATATTAGAGGGATAAAGACTTAAAAATATGTTTTTGCGTTATAAATATTACTGCAAGAGTTTTACTAAAATTATATAAAATATGCAATGCCAGAGATAAAAACTTTAATTTGTTACCGAAACTATGTATATATTGTTATTTATTCAGTTGATGGTATACGGTTCATTTTCCATTACATAGGAATTTGTAAAGATCAAACAAATTTTCTACTTGGAATTTCTAAACAGCCACAAGCTTTAATAAATCTATTATTCGGTTTTAAATTTAAAATTCAAGCTCAGTTTTAAATGTTTATACTTAATTCTTTTTCTTCCGTTTTACTTTTGAAATGTTTGATTTGAAATGTATTCAAAAATTGAATATGTATTTCAAGCAATTTTATTCTCTTTTGAAAAACAAAAAACATAAAATCTCTAAATTTTCTTTCTTAAAATATAGGTTACAAAAAATTTATTTCATTTTGTGTTTTATAATACTCAAATACAATACGTTTAAACCATTGAATACACGGAATGATTACTTAATATAGGTAGCTTTTTGTATTTTAAATACAATTTGGTATTTAAAATACTTTTAATTTTTTTATTTTTTAACATATTGAAACTAAAATACCCTACAATTAAAAACATAAAAATAATTGATATTTTAAATACTATTTTTGAAAAAATAATTATACAATTTTTCTGTGTGGTAGGTATATTTTATAAAATTTCGAAAAATTAAAATTTTTCTCTTATATAATAGCAATAACAAGAACCTTGGATTAATAAACAATTATTAACCTTGGATTAATAAACAATTATTAACCTTGGATTAATAAACAATTATTAACCTTGGATTAATAAACAATTATTATTAAGAAACAATTGCTCCTTATGCAATTTAAATGTTGTCGAGGATATGATGTACTTCATTGCTTTTACATTGATAATTTTTATTTATACATATTTTAATTTTAATTAAGGAATTAACCCTGAAGATGTAAGTCGCGTGGGAAACGTTGATTATAATGTTGGAATTGTTTTATTAATATTAAATAATACGAGTATGTTACATAATAATATGTTAGTAAAATATTTTATTTAAAATAAATCTTAGAAGAATAGCAGGCCCTTAAACTGAGCCTATAACATAAAAGAGAAAGGTGGTAAATTTAAAAATAGCTAATATTTTAGGTTGGCATCCCATTTACCGGCCACTTCCGGTAATCTCCGGCATTTCTCAGCTACGGTCTCCGGTAATTAGTTACCCTTCTATCTCAGGTTTGCAATACTGACTATAAGCAATGTTGAACTGTTTTTACTTTAGCTATTGCACACTATCTATGCTATCCAAAAAAATAACACATACTATGTAAAGCTTAAAAACAGCATACTTGATTATCTACCAAAATAATAGGAACCAGAGATATGCCTTTACGTGTAATTTTTTTAATCTTTACATTTTATGGTAAAGAATGTATAAATGGTTAAGGACCTAAAAAATTATAGCCCATATTCGAAATTCGCTTATAGCCCTAGATTTCATTTTATCTATATTTAGATCATTTCATTTTATGAATATTGAACCCCGACTCATTAAAAAAAGTCGGCTCTCGTTTTAATTTATTTCGGATCTCCTAAGATGCCAAGAAATAAAATTTAGGATAATTTTTTTTTTTAATCCTAAGTTATCTTAAGGGATATTGGAGAAAATAATTTAAGTAATAATAATAAAGAAAATAAATAATAAAGAATATACCAAGAGATTGGCTGAAGTTATGCAATTTTAATATGGAGAGGTGTTCGCACCTGGTATGAAAGAAACACTAAGCGAAATTCGGAAGATTTAGTACAAACTGAATGGATTTCTATAAAGAACAAACAAACACAATTACATCTTTATTTATATAGATTGTATTCGAAACAATCATATAATTTTTGAAATGCTACCTCTTGAGTTACAATTATTTTTTTAATCCTTAAGATTGTGAATTAAATACAACTCAATATAAATATAAAATATAAATACATGTTAGTCTAAACTTTTGACCTGTACTGTACATGTCGGGTTCCTCAAAGGACTGATTTAAATTTAAGTATGTTGAAGTTTTATTCTTATTTACACAATAAGCATACATAAATACTAACATACTTGAAAATATGGAACAAATTAGTTGTATAAATTTATTGCAATGTTTTTTTTTTTTAATTCGGGGAAATCCATTCCAAATATTCCCTCTGAATTCACCACTGAATAATTGCCTTCTCCAATGTTTGATATTGTTTTCTCTCAAGAATATGAATTGTTTCTAGAAATAATGATAACCTAATATCAGGTAGATATTCGATTGCATTCATTTCAACAAGTTTCAGCTTCGCGTGTCGGGAAGCGTGGAAGACCGTTGTCCTGCTGCAGCAAAATGTTCTCAATCTTCATCAAAGCCCGTTATCGTCTCTAAAAAACTTCGTATCTTCGTTGCTGTAGTTGAAGTCGTAATTAAAAAAAATTGTTTTCCAGTTTCTGCCGCAACTTCCAAATCTGGTAAAGAAACGCGTCACAGTTTGCACATTGAGCCCATCTTCTACTCTACTTATCCAAACGCTTGGTTTCGGGCCTGCAAATTTCGCTTTACCAGTTATGTCGCAGGAATACTTAAATCAGTATTTTTTCGATTAAAAGATAGTCACACGATTACTGAACTTCGCAAAGAGACAATATTTTTACAAAATGTTGATTATATTATTAATATTCAAAAGATGCCAGTAAAAACAACATTGGAATCAACATGAAGGGAAGGGAATATCAATAAATATTGAATGGATAAAAAAAAAAAAAAGTAATAACTTTTCTTCTCAAACCGAAAAAGATATTTTGAACAAATCCGACTGCCGTCCACAGCGATGCCTTAGCATTCTATGGAGTAGAAGTATCCCTGGAGTCTGGACAAAAATAGGTAACTCATTTTAGGAGAATGTTTGACTGTGAATAACAAAAATGTTCACTATTTAAAGGAAATGAAAAATATAATTATATTCTGGGTCTTTTAGACTCGTAGGAATAAAAAAAAAAAATCTGGTGCGATACGCGCAACACACAACTTTCACTTACCAACTTACTTTGATAAATTTCTGACCAATTTTGATAAAAATTCGGCTGTCACATCGCGGGCATATACATAAATCAAATACTAAGATTGAGATTAAATTCTTTAAAGCCGTTTTTTGAGTAAATAAAAAAAAAAAAACACGTGCTAATGAGAAAACATTTATTAAGTAAAGTGCCTCCTCCAATTGATCAATTTTGATGAAATTTTGACTGTAACATCGCGGGCATATACCTACACCCAATACCGAGTTTAATCAAAATCGTTACCGCCGTTTTTGAGAAAAACGTAAAAATTAGACAAAATTCTTTAAATAAAGTATCCCCTCCGTTTTACCAATTTTCTTGAAATTTTTGCTGCCAAATCTCGGGCATATAAATACACCAAATACCTGATTCCAGTTTTGTACGGCTTATAGTTTTTGAGTTAGTCTGTGCGGACACACGAACAGACCATTTCGCGGGACTTGGTTATTTCGAATCAGGGGACCCCAAAACGTGAATTTCCATTGAAAACCGGTATTCGACATTTTTCAAGATCGCAATACTTTCCCTTATTAAATATTTCTAATTTAATTGTTTGGAATTTTTCTTATTTAGACAATAATTATTTTAAACACCTTTCAAATGGAGCAAATCCCTGAAAAAAAACATGTATATAAGCAGAAAGCTCTATTGATAATAATACTGACTCATTTCATTCTCCATCTATAACCCTGCGCCTAATAAGCTTATTTATTTAAATTTATCGGCGATTTAAGAAGTGACTCATATAAAAATTAATTTGAAATACTTTGAGGGATGTTATTTTTATTTTTTTTTTAATTCTCACTGATAAAGGGAATCTCAAGGTCATTAATGAAAAAAGAATTATTCAATTATCATCATTCGGTCAGGAGTTATAGATTTTTGGCCGCTAAATGACAAAATTTTCCCACTGTGCTTCGTTTGCGAGTTACAAGCAAAAACGTGCGATTTCAGTCATTAAAATCAGCGCACTCGCTTTCCGAGAAACCGATAAGTGCATTTAAGTATTCCGTGTTCTAACCTGATAACAATGGAAACCAATTTTTTTTAAAAATGAGGCATACAATAAAATACATTCATACAATAATCTACACATAGTTTAAACACATTTATTCTTTACTTCACCCCTCACCCATGCTCATGACTTACTATACTAAATATCCGGTGTGTACTTTAATTAAGTAGGACTTAAGTAGGTTAGAGTGCAATTGCTTCACACGGGTCAGCTAGTTTTACTATATTTTATTTACAATATTTCATTTAGTACTATATTTTATTTGTTATTTTTATTTTATTATAGTTTATATTCTATAAACTACCAACAATAACAACAGCTGATTATTATGACCCACATTGACAGGTGCACCAAACACCTGATCACTTGACCTTTATTGCGTTTTGAACTTCTAGCTGCCCGTTCCCTAAGGATTTCGTTCTCGACGTTTTGGTCCCATTTTTAAGAGAGAGGAATAAATAACGTACATCGTATTGACCGAATTCCAAAACAACCAAAAGGAAAATAAATATACTTTTTTTTTATATTATCTTGACAGACTGCTTTGATTTATTTGTAATAATGAAACACTGGTATCCCATTACAGTCTCAATAATATATATTTTCAATATACATTTTTTTACATTCTTTAAATTTGGTGGACGTTTCGGACTGTTGCGTCCATACTCATCACCTGCACAATGTACACTTGATTTTAGTTTTTTCTTATACAGTATGTAAACAATAAAAATTAAAGTACCATTAAATTTATAAAGATATGGTTAAAATAGATATGAACATGACATAAAGGTATGTCAAGTGTCAATTTTAAAAGTTACATAAATAAATACATTGGTGAGCATTGTTGCCATCTTACTATTATTTTATTTTTATTTTTGTTCTATATTATTTATTGATTCATGTGTATTTATTTATGTAACTTTTAAAATTGACACTTGACATACCTTTATGTCATGTTCATATCTATTTTAACCATATCTTTATAAATTTAATGGTACTTTAATTTTTATTGTTTACATACTGTATAAGAAAAAACTAAAATCAAGTGTACATTGTGCAGGTGATGAGTATGGACGCAACAGTCCGAAACGTCCACCAAATTTAAAAAATGTAAAAAAATATATATTGAAAATATATATTATTGAGACTGTAATGGGATACCAGTGTTTCATTATACTTTTTTTTTTATTGAACTGAAAAAATTATCCTGATATTCAGTAAATCGTCTAAATTCTGCTGCCTTTGACAACATCCATATATGCTGCTTGATCGTTTCGACTTCAGATGTTGTTTTTTTTAACGATGTTAACTGTTTCAAATCAGAGGATTCCCCGTGATGGGATTGCTCAGGGTTAAATTCTTCTTAGTTGAACTAAATTCTTAGGAACGAGGCAATTTGTAACCATTTTACGTTACTTGATTTGAGCAAAGCCTTTATGACCGACTAAACTTTTTCAGAGCTAACATCTCAACAAACTGAAGAATTTCATGTTTATCCATTTCATGTTTTAGGTATAATGAGAATCAGTTAATTCTTCCATACAAACAAAACTAAAGGTACTTTATATGAAAACAGAAATTTTTCCTTTGACATAAAAGCCCCCTCAGAACATTATTATGATGAAAAAAAAAAACCTACGTGATAGGAAAGAATACTTGATTCTTCTTAAACATGACGATTTTGATCAAAATTATTAGAGCCGTTTTTTAGAAAATGGAAAAATATGTAAAAATTTATTTTATTTCATGAAGTGCCTCTTCCGTTCGATCTATTTTAATGAAATTTTTGCTGTCACATTGCAGGCATGTGCATACATCAAATACCTAATTTCCGGTTTATAGGGTTTATAGTGTTTGAGCAAGTCAGTTCACACACACACACGCCATTTCGCAGGACTTGGTTATTTGAACTCAGGGGACCCCAAAAAGTGTATTGTAATCCCTTGTTTATTTCAAATAATCTCTTACATACATAACTTATATTTATAATAATAATTGAATGAGATCAAACAGATATAGAAACAAATATTCCTTTTGCTGCAAGTATTAGCATTCGTCTCTCTTCAGATGAGACAGATTTTCCCACGGACAACTATTACGTTGTCTTATCTAGATTAAGATGCCGAGAAAACCGGTATATATTACAGGGATAAAGACTTAAAAATATGTTTTTGCGTTATAAATATTACTGCAAGAGTTTTACTAAAATTATATAAAATATGCAATGTCAGAGATAAAAACTGTTCTTTGTTACCGAAACTATGTTTATATTCTTACTTATTAAGTTGATGGTATAATGTTAATTTTCCATTACATAGGAATTTGGAAAGATCAAACAAATTTTCTACTTGGAATTTCTAAACAGCCCCAAGCTTTAATAAATCTATTATTCTGTTTTAAATGTTTCTATTTAATTCTTTTTCTTCCGTTTTACTTTTGAAGTATTTCAATCCTGAATGATTTATTTCATACCCATTTCCAATTCTGAAATAATTTAATAATTTTATTTTATTATTCACTTTAGACTAAGTTCTACATTACGTTTTTCAAATCCATTTAGAATTTCGAAATTCCGACAAAATTAATTAAAAACCCATCGTGTTATAATGTGTTACCAATATGTTTTTTTCTGTAGTAATATCTGTTAGAATCATTGGTTTACCGTATAAATTTGCGACTTAGTACCGTTTTTTTGAAGACTTTTCTACTAGATTTCTTTTTTCCATACTCATTTTCTGTACTTACTAAAATAAATGTATATTTTAAATTAGAATCTCGTAATTAAAAATAAAACATGTGACGTCATATTCAAGATGAAGAAAAAAAACCTTTTAACATCACATTCATAAATTTGCAATCAAAACAATTTTTTCAATAAATTTTCTAAAACGATATGGAAACAACAAGATTGATAAAGATGAACTACTTTTTATCGAATCTAAATAATGATCAATGTGAGGATGATTTTCGTAATTTAATAAGCGCGAAAAAAGTCAAATAAGACGCTAAAAATTATTTTTTGAATTCTCAAAATCTGTCCCCTCCCAAAAAATACGCCCTTATGACATTAGTGACCAATATACTGAGAAAGTATATAGAACTTTATATTGATCATAATTCCAGTCAGACGTTTTCTATAAAAGAAGGACCGGTATCTAACAAACAAATACTAAAAGCAGCATCCCAATATTCACAAAGACTTTATGGTGGGCGTAAAACTCTAGTTTATTTTTTGTTTTATTATCTTTCTTTTTTCTTTTTTGAGTCTTTTACTTTTTATCATTTGCCATAAACAGACTGTACATGACTTCCATAAGCTTTAAAATAAAAACCATAAACCAACTTTACGTCGCTTTCTGTAAAACTTTGATAATCTAAAATTTAACTGATAATCATTAACATGTTAGGTGCGGCAGCGTATTTTAGAAGTATTCTGAATTGAACGATATCGGTCCCCGGGGTCCGATTGCTGGGATGGGCCACATACGATATCGGGCGTCGGAGTCCGATGGGAATGCTTTGATGAAAACGTTATCGTTTGACTAAAAAGTGAATTAAATGAGCTTCTCAGAGGGCATTACCTCTTGGTAAGGATTGGAACTAGACATAATAGGGGCAGGACAGGCCGATACAGGATTTACTCCATTCTTTATCGAAAATCGGAACTTCGAGTCCGATTCTAAAAAACAACAGAATTTCAGCTATTAGCAACATTTTCTTCACTAAAATGCAATAAACTCATTAAAAATCGACTAAATTGAGTATTTGGAGTGTTCGGACTTTTTCATGTGTAAATCGGCTGTTAAGAGGGGAATGTAAGACTGTTAAGAGGTCCCCGAGGTCCGATGCCGCACCTAACGTGTTAAAGAACTTCCAATACCGTAAAACGAGGTGACCTTGTGACTAATGGGGTGACAAGCATATTTTTCTACAGTTTTTGAATTTCCTTCCTTAAAAATAATCAGGTTAGGCAATTCAGTGTACTTGTTCGTTGGTCAGTAATGTGCTGCAACCTACTGGCCACAAAAGGACCTCTATAACTTCTATCATTCCATTTATCATGGTGCTTTATTTCAAATTTTCAAGTAAATGAAAACAATCAAACATATATGAAATAAAGCACTATGGTAAATGGAATGAAAGAAGTTATATGTCGCCAATAGGTTGCAGCACATTACTGACCAACTGACAAGTACACTGAATGGCCTAACCTGATTCTTTTTAAGGAGGGAAATTCAAAAACTGTAGAAAAATAGGCTTGTCACAAAGTCACCCCGTTAGTCACAAAGTTACCTCGTTTTACGGTAGTACTTTATCACGTAAAGAAAATTTTCGCTCTAAAATGGTCTTCACTTACCTATATATGAAATATATAGTAAGTGGAAGTATTGCGATCGTGAAAAATTTCGACTTCCGGTTTTCAACGGAAATACACGTTTTGGGGTCCCCTGAGTCCAAATGACCAAGTCCCGCGAAATGGTCTGTGTGTGTGTGTGTGTGTGTGTGTGTGTGTGTGAACAGACTAGCTCAAAAACTATAAGCCGTGCGAATCTGAAATTGGGTATTTAGTGTATGTATATGCCCGTGATGTGACAGCAAAAATTTCATCAAAATTGCTCAAAGAGAGGGGGTACTTTATTTAATAACTTTTTATGTTTTTTTAGATTTTCTCAAAAACGGCTCTAACGATTTTGATTAAACTGAGTATTTGATCTATTTATATGCCCGAGATATGACTGTATGAATTTCATCAAAATTGATCAACCGGAGGAGGGACTTTACTTGATAAATTTTGTATAATTTTCACGTTTTTTTTTTTAGTTACTCAAAAACGGTTTTAACGATTTTGATCAAACTGCGTATTTGATGTATGTGTATGCCAAAGATGCGCTAGCCAACATTACATCAAAATTGATCAACCGGAGGGGGGACTTTACTTGATAAATTTTGTATAATTTTCACGTTTTTTTTTAGTTACTCAAAAACGGTTTTAACGATTTTGATCAAACTGGGTATATGGTGTTTGTATATGCCAAAGATGTGACAGCCAACATTTCATCAAAATTGGTCAAACGGAGGGGGCACATTATTCCATAACTTTACCTACCCTAACTTAATAAATTTTGTATCATTTTCACTTGTTTTTTTTTTATTTGCTCGAAAACGGCTTTCACGATTTTGATCAAACTGGGTATTTTATGTATGTATATGCCAAAGATGTGATTGCCAACATTTCATCAAAATTGATCAAAAGGAGGGGGCACTTTATTTTATCATTTTTTTTTTCCAATCTTTACCTTTTTTTTGATGATCTCAAAAACGGCTTTAACGATTTTTATCAAATTCTTTATGTTTAATGAAAATTAGGTGTTCTTCAATATCAGGTAAGCTTTATCATTATTGAAATGTTCTGAGGGGGCTTAAATGGGGTAGGGGCCTTTTTTGTTTGTTTGATTTTTTGTTTCCTATGAAGTACCTTTGTTTTTGTTTATATGGAGAAATTAACTGTCTCTCGTTACGCCTGAAAATAAGAAATGGCTAAATATGAGATATGATGAAAATAAAGAAAACATATAGAGGAGAAAAAAAGAATGCGGAGTACGCCTTTAATGGCAGACCATTGTTCATAATTAAAGCCGTTCTGTTCATTTGAAAAGTAGCAATTAAAAAACGCATTAATTTCTAATCTAAATAAGTTGGTAAGTGAAAGTTGTGTGTTGCGAGCACACACCAGATTTTTTTGTTCCTTCCCAACCTCGCCGGTTAAGGTACGGGGTTCCGCGGGCCAGGGGAGATTGTGGGGGATTAATACCGAGTTTTATTAAATGTCCCTGGGTCCGGGTTTTGAACTTGCTATCTTCGGATTTCCAATATGTTTGGGTTGTCAGTGCCAACACGTTTGCCCTTTCGGCCATCCCACCATCCGACTCACCTAGGTAATTTGATTCTAATCAAACGGTGAAAAATACCCGAAAATCCATAGCAGTTCTTAAACAGCTCCTAATGTCAGTGAATCTTTCTCCCAAAGAACCCGTCATATCCAAGATTCCTCTTTTATCCTTTCTCACTTCGATTACGCACTTAGTGTATGGAGGGTTCTTAGCTCAACTAGAGATGAGATAAAAAAGATAAATGAACCGTCTTATCAGATTTATTCTCGGTCTACCCAGACTCTCTCACATTTCCCATTCTGAGCAAGGTTTCCTTTTTCCTGAATATAATTTCAATATCTCTTCCTATTCCAACCTAAAAACCGAAATATTCTGACGAAATAAAAACCCTATATCCTCGACCTCCTTACACCAAGTACGCCCATCAACATATTAAACACAATATCTCAACCAACAGACCTGTATATTTCTATCCATCGAAACGACTCCTTTGAGTGATCCTGTACTGTACGTGCAACCTATCTTTGGAATTCCTTACTTAACTCCATTCGCAGCGCATCCTCCTTGGCCTCATTTAAAAACTTTTTATTTATCCATCTCCTAGATTATCAATCTTTCTCATAGATGTAACGCCCTTAAAAACCCTAGGATTTTTTAAAGGGAGTAAAAAATCCTTAGCTAAGCCGTCACTCGGATAATGTAGGTCCCGGGCCTGTACGATGTCAGGTACTCGTTAAGGATCCCTATGCTAATTATATCTGGATAGTCAAAATTTAGGACTCCCACTATAGCATCGTCCGATTAGCCTAAGTAGCATAAAAATGGAGGTTAAACAAACAAACTCATAAATGTAAGAACACTGATATTTGGATCTGCGCTTAAAAGTTATGAATTATTCCTATTTTCTTATCCTAATCAAAATTTATTTTTGTGTGATGGAAATGATTGGGGGTGATGTCAAATGAAACGCTCTATGTGTAATAACATATATATTGTGCCGACATTTCGAGCTGACATTCAAGTCTTCTTCAGGGCTCTCGAGTTGGGGTTCATTTGATACTATATGTGTTGTTAAACACTATATGTGTTTCATTTGACCGCACCATTTCCATCACATTTTCTTCTACGATCAACTAATTATAAAAAAATTTTTTTTATTTATTACTAGCTGTATATCCCGGTTTCCCACAGGGAATTTCGACTCGTCCCAGTAAAGCGAGATCATAACGATTTTTATAACAATAAAGAATATACACAGAGATTGGCTGAAGTTAAGCAATTTTAATAAGGACAGGTGTTCGCACATGGTATGAAAGAACCAGTGAGCGAAATTCGGAGAATTTAGGACAAACGGTATGGATTCCTATAAAGAACAAACAAACAAACAGAATTTCATCTTTATTTATATTGATATTCACCATATTTACAATTTTTTTTTATATTCTTAGGGGTCTAAAATACCCAGAATAAAACTTTATTTTTCATTTCCTTAAAATAGCGAACATTTTTGTTATTCACAGTCAAACATTTTCCTAAAATGACTCCAGGGAGACATTTACTATTTAGAATAATAATAAATCGCTGTGGACTGCAGTCAGGTTTGTTCGAAATATATTTTCCGGTTTGAGTTAAAAAGTTATTATTTTTTTTTTTTTTTATCCATTCAATATTTACTGATGTTTCCTTCCCTTCATGTTGATTCCAATGTTGTTGTTATTGGCATCTTTTGAATATTAATGCAATAATCAACATTTTTAAAAATATTGTCTCTTTGCGAAGTTCAGTAATCGTTCGACTATCTTTTAATCGAAAAAGCGCTGATTTAAGTAATCCTGTGACATAACTGGTAAAGCAAAATTTGCAGGCCCGAAACCAAGCGTTTGGATATGTAGAGTTGAAGATGAGCTCAATGTGCTAACTGTGACGTGTTTTTTTACCAGATTTGAAATTTGCGGCACAAACTGGGAAAGGCAGACGACATTTTTTTTTTTTGTTTTTGTTTTTAAATTGCAACTTCAACAACAGCAACGAACATACGAAGTTTTAGAGGGACGATAACGGGCTTTGATGAAGAGTTTTAACATTTTGCTGCAGCTGGACAGGGATGTTCCACGCTTCCCGACACACGAAGCTGAAACTAGTAGTTGAAATGGATGCAATCGAATATCTACGTGATATTCGGTCATCATTATTTCTAGAAACAATCCATATTCGTAAGAGAAAAAATTTTCAAACATTGGAGAGAGCAATTATGGAGTGGTGAATTCAGAGGGAATATTGGGGATGGATTTCCCCGAAATAAAAAAAAATATTGCAATAAATTTACACAACTAATTTGTTCCATATTTTCAAGTATGTTAGTACTTAATGTATGCTTATTGTGTAAATAAGAATAAAATTTCAACATACTTAAATTTAAGTCCGTCCTTTGAGGAAACCGACATGTACAGTATCAGTCAAAAGTTTAGACTCACTTGTATTTAATTCGTTATTTCGAATACAATCTATATAAATAAAGATGAAATTCTGTTGTTTTTTTTAAATACTCCAAATTGAACACCTGTCCATATTAAAATTGTATTACTTCAGCCATTCTCTGGGTATATTCTTTATTGTTATAAAAATCGTTATGGTCTCGCTTTACATTAGATTTTTACGAAATCAACCGTTGTAGTCCCAAAAAATCTTATTTTTGTCCTAACGAACTTTTCTTGACCCATCGCTTTGTTCTCATTGTTTTCCAAATTCCTTGGGTGAAACCGAGATATACAGCTAGTTATAAATAAATTAAAAATAAAATTATAGTTGTTATGTTGTTCAATAAATAAAATGTTGTTATTTATTTATTTTACAAAATCTAACTGTGAATCTAAACTTTGGACTGCTTCTGTACAGCTATTCAAATATAAGGAAGGCGACAAAGTTTCTATTGTTGCATTAATTGCCTGAACCTAAATTATTTTTTCCAATATCCCTTAATATAACTTAGATAAAAAAAAAATAATTTTCCTAGAGAAACACTCCATTATCAAAATTAAAAAAATACATAAATAAAAGTGGGGCTGCTAAATTACATTGAGTTGCTTAAGACAGCTTTCTGATCAATAAGAGTATACATATTTTAATACCGCAAGCGTAAAATACAAATAACTTAAAACTACTCGGTCGCTGAATACAAAAGCAATTATTTTGTATTATGTCGAATTTTTAAAATTAAAAATAAAACAATGCTCATCACCTAGATGTCTTGTCTAATAGTGTTATAAACTAAAATAAATAAATATTATTTATTTCCATTATTTATATAAATAATGCAGCCTGCAAAGCAGTTGTCACTTATAAATATGATTATTTATAAAACCTAATGAATCAATCAGAATTGATTCAGCTAGGATGGTCAGTTTTTCTTGGTCAATTCCGACCACGTCGAAGAATTTCCTTGCTACTTTACCAATTGTTCCTCGCGTACCGAACCACAACCATACGACTTTAAACTCCCTATCACCTAATTCTTCAAGAAACTTATCTTTGTAGAAGGGTATGCATTTTTCATAGATCTTCTTCTTTCTTGGCACCTTAGGAGATTCGAAATAAATTAAATTCGACTTTTTTAATGAGTCGAGTTTTTCCAAAGACTGATTCAGTTATAGTTAGACATAGTGATGGGCAAAACTGTTAATTTTGAAAAACAGTTGCAACAGTTCCTGCTACTTTCATTAAACAGTTAAAAAAAAACAGATACAACTGTTAAAAATAATACTATATGGGAGAAAAGAAAAAACTGGTCCGACTTAGCATTGGAGCATTCTTTTAAATTATGTTTTAATTATTGAAATATCTAACAAGTTCGAATGACAATTTCTCATAAAACATTTAATATAAAATTAAGCTTTATGTAAAATAATGATGGTGGAAGATAGTTGACCGTAGATATAATGAACAGGAATTGGTTAGGGTTGCGGTCAAAGTAATAAGTACAAATATGTGATATTTACATATCTTAATCTAGCCAACGTTTCGACCCAATATTTAGGTCATCATCAGGGCGTTTCTCACTGCTGTTGAGAGCTGAGTGCCCAACAGCAGTGAGAAAAGCCCTGATGATGACCTAAAATTTGGGTCGAAACGTTGGCTAGAATAAAATAAATATGTAATATCACATATTTAATATGCAATAATAAAATAAATGATAATAATAAAAATATGTAAATATCACATATTTGTACTTATTACTTTGACCGCACCCCCAACCAATTCCTGTTCTTTATGTAAAATAATTAAACAGCACTAAAAATAACTAATAAATCAAAACTTGTAATAGGCTTAATTGATTTTTTGTTTATAAAAATCATGGTTTAATTGAATAAACAATCTGGAGAAAACATAATTTAATAATTGAAAAAAATTAAGAGCCACATAACGCAGAGTAGCAGATTTGCGAATGAATTAAACAGATACAGTACGGGCGCAAGCTGTTTAATAAACAGTTTCACTGAAACAGATTCAAGAAGCAGGCAGAATTAGCAGGTTAGCAGGCTGTTTCATTTAACAGCCTGTTGACCGAAACAATTTAGGAATCTGTTTATTTTTCAAGGCCACTGTTTCATCTGTTTCACGTATCTGTTTCGGTTAACAGGCTGTTAAATGAAACAGCCTGTTAACCTGTTTATTCTCGAAACAGTCTGTTAACCTACTAATTCTCGCAACAGCCTGTTAACCTGCTAATTCTGCCTGCTTCTCGAAACTGTTCTAATTGTTTGTGTTTAATTTTTATAATTATTTACCATTTTTTTCTCACTACAGTGTTGTATCTGTTTATTTTTTTCCGAAACAGTTAACTGTTTCTGTTTAATGAAATTAACTGTTTCAAATAAACAGATTGTTTCTAAACAACACACTACTAGTTAGACATGTTATTTAGGTATTTATATGTTTTCAATATTCATAAAATAAAATGATCATTTTTCAATTTAGGGCTACAAACGTAATTTCGAATTCTTTAGGTCCTTAACCACTATATACATTCTTTACCAAAAAATGTAAAATAAAGTAGAATAAAAAAATTACACGTAAAGGCATATCCGTGGTTCCTATTATTTTGGTAGATAATCAAGTATGCAGTTTTTAAGCTTTACATTGTATGTGTTATTTTTTTGGATAGCATGGATATTGTGCAATAGCTAAAGTAAAAAAAGTTTAACATTGCTTCCAGTCAGTATTACAAATCTGAGATAGAAGGGTAACTAATTACCGGAGACCGTAGCTGAGAAATGCCGGAGATTACCGGAAATTGGCCGGTAAATGGGATGCCAACCTAAAATATTATCTATTTTTAAATTTACCACCTTTCTCTTTTATTTTATAGGCTCGGTTTAAGGGCATGCTATTCTTCTAAGATTTATTTTAAATAAAATATTTTACTAACATATTATTATAGTAACTTACTCGTATTATATAATATTACTAAAACAATTCCAACATTATAATCAACGTTTCCCACGCGACTTACATCTTCAGGGTTAATTCCTTAATTAAAATTAAAATATGTATAAATAAAAATTATCAATGTAAAAGCAATGAAGTTTTATAATACAAACAATAACTAAAAATATTCTTACATAGACTATGTAACTTATTTTTCTATTTATAATCTCCAGCAATTTTTGTAGTCAAGTAGTATATATTTCTTTTCATTATTTAACATGATACTTCATTATATATAAATTATATCACCTATTTATCCACTATTAATGCTTTAATATTGACAATTGAAGCGTGGAAACGCATAAGGGTCTAAGTGCCAAAAAAATAAAACAAAGTGTTTTTTGCCTAATTGTTATATGCGCCAAAGCCTTCTTCAGAAACGGGTATAAGCAATGTTTTGTTGTAAAAAAAAAGTGTTCATTGAACGGATGAAAGATGGCAACGTAGTTCACCCTAGAGGGTATACCATAAGTCACATCATTACTGTAATAATTTCCTAATTCCCTAATGCATTTCCATGCTTCAATTGTTACTTGTACATATTGTAATTTTAAAAACCCTGAACATGGAAGAAACTTCGAAAACGTTGGTTATAATAAAAATGACTCATTTTTGTAATAAACATGTAATACAGGTAGAGTTAGGATTCGCCACCCACATACCTATTGAAAATTTATAGTTACATTAATTATAAATATTTATGTGATTTAAATATATGTGTATGATTATTGAATCGCATCTGTCTACAAGAACCAGGGCGCATATGGAAACAATGTCATTTAAGACATGATAGAGGAAAGTACCTTAGAGGAGTAGAACATCTTGCATGGCTTGATTCATTTGTCCTCACAATGGTTGTTTAAGTAAAGAGATCTCTCATCCAGCGCCTTTTTATTGTTTTTTTTTAGTGTTAATGCCATGTCTCTGACCAAACTGTTGGTGTGTCTCGTCTTGTTATTAAGTTTGCGGATGGCTGGCCAGTTCTAGATTTTTATCAGTAGATTTTTATCAGTCTCGTTCCAGTGTGCTTTCGTAATCAGTCGTAACAATTTTCATTGAAAAGTTCAAAGTTTTGTAGGTGTATCGTTTTAGCTATACTTAATGAATATTTTTGAAGAGAGTAAGTATTAGATAATGGGATATTTAATAGTATTTAAAAATATTTCAAAAATATGGCTTGAAAATTATGATGAAAATTGGTTTTAATTTCATTTGTCCATAACTATGAGTAAAAAATATAAAAAATCACAAAATTCAATTTTATAAAGAAACATGGTAATAGCAGTTGAATAAAACATGAAATCATTTCACTGCGTTTGAGCAGAAGTTTAATAAAAATTACAACAAAAAAAAAATACATAGGGTAAACCATACAGTTATTGACACTCAGTACAGTTATTAGCACCCCAACTTTAACTTAAAGAAATAGGTAAACAAGTCCTAATTTTATTACAAAATATACATGAGTCTAATGTTTGAAGGGTCCTCTAAGTCATCTATGAAGTAAGACTTTAACAAACTAACCATAGGGAAGATTTCATAATTAAATCCACAGGGTACCATTAACTAGATGTGGCACTTTTAACAATAAATATTGCCATATTGTAAAACTATTGAACTTTTGACCCAAAAAAACCTCTTGAGTCTTTATGAGGATAGGTAAAGAGGAGTTATAGGAAGTTTCAATTAGATCCCTTCATAAGAAGTATTTTTTTTAATGTCACCACTGAAATTTATTCTTAAGGATGCCAATAACTGTACGGTTTACCCTGTATACATTATTGAAAAAATCTAGATTTTTTTAAAATTTCATATGCATTCTGAAACATCAAACATTTTTAGTTCTACTTTGAGCTATGGACAACAAACAATTCAAATTTAATTGATAACTGTTAAAAAGATTAAAAAAGTAATAATTAATTAGTACACATCCTTATCAAATTTATGTGTAATTATCGTTCTCATCAATAATTATATAAATGGTACCTCAAATGAAATAGAATAGAAATAAAATTATAAATTATCATATAATTTTTTTTTTTTTAGGCACTTGATCGTCACTGTCACTCATTTCTTTGAATGAAAGATTGTGGCAGTATCAAGAAGAAGGTCAAAAAAGATTAAGAAGGTATCAAACCACTATCACATGTTTTAGAATGAAAAAAATAGTATTGCGCATGCGTCCGACAGGTTGCTGAACGTAATAAATCGTTTTGAAACAGTTCTAAGGAAAGCAATGAACATGTGCAAGCACACAAGGAGTGGAGGGTAATATACTTTCCTCCCTTGACGCGCAAATAGAACTTCCACATCAAAAATATTTTCTGAATATTCAAAAAAAATTTAACAGAATAAAAAAAACGTTGAATATACATATTCTAGATTTGAAAATTATTCTTTAAAGTCTTAACATTTACACCATAGTGAATTCTTTTAATATTTTCTAACTGCCGGAAAAATTCCATCGGCAATATTAGTTAGAGTCAGCCCTTCGAAGTTTTTAATCTCTTTTCCAAACATACAGAATAAACCATGCAGAAAATAATATCTTTGCATCATCTTTCGTAAATTTAATTGCTTCATTTTCTCTTTTTTTTTATCTCGAGCAATTAACATTCTAAAGATTTTAAATATAAAAAATCGCAAAAGAAGATCCAAGGTCAACGAACGAACAAAGAATAACGATAAGAACTGTGAGATCTGCTAGTATTTACAGTAAGACCATAAACTGATGGCAAGACAGGAGGAAATCTAGAAGAATATTATATAAAAAAGGAATATGTAATAGAAATGGGAAGAGATAGGGACAGCATATAATTTTTGGCCATAGAATTTTCGATGCCAAATTATCTTCAGCAAATAAAGACCTTTCCTGCTGAATTAAAATTAATCGCATTCGAGATAGTCTCATATTTTACGGACTCTCGAAAATTCCTTCAAATCTCTACACATATAAGAGGCTTTGTCCTGACTGACAGAATCAACGCAGAGCAAAAACTACTAATGATAGAAACTTTAAGTTTAGATTTTTCGGAATTTAGATTTTAAACGCGATGTAGATAACCATTAAGAAAGGAATTTCAAAAATGTAACCCCTAAGGAGTTTAAATAGCGAAATTTTCGTTTAACTCTAACGGAAACCTATTTTTGCAATAAAAAAAAAATATATATCTAATTTGGACTCATTTTAAAGATCTTGATACGGCGAGTTTAACTCGAAAGCTTCTACGGGACGTCGAAAACCATGTTTTAAAGCCGAAAAATGAAGCGTTCACGAAGAGTAAGCAATTTTTGTTTCGGCGGTTTTAGTGAACTCTCTCCATTGCGCGTCTTCCTCTCTTCTACCGAGCCGGCAGCTTCCCCCTCCAACATTCCACCTACCTGAAGCTCCGATTCTACTAAATAATGATCACAGAATTGATTTTAAAGGCTCGCGGGCAAAGCCGCGACGAGGAATGCTAGTATTTTATAAGTTTAATAAGTTTTTATTTTTACAAATAATTACAGCCTACATATCTTTTAATAACGTATTATAGACAATGGACGGAGGAGTTCGTCTGTCGAGGTTATTTATTATGACAGTAAATAGATTTATTGTATTAATCTATTAACATAAATATAAATATATACATATACAAATACATATTATACGTACGCACATTTTAAGAATTTAATTTGGATAATTAAATGCTTTCACTAATACATATCTGCAAGCTGTCGCTTCTTCGTATGAATATATAATGTAAAAATATAATTTCCCATTATCTAATCCGTTCAATGTTTGTAATGTTTCGTTTTGATTTAATGTATTTTTTCCTAAGAAAATTAAACTAAACTGTGTCAGCACCGGAAAAATCGAGATGAAGTGCATCGTATCCTCGACAACATGAATTGCATAATGAGCAATTGTTTATTTTATTAATCCAAGATTTTTGTTTTTGCTATTATATAAGAGAAAATTTTTGATTTTTCATACCTACCACACAGAAAAGTTGTATAATTATTTTTTCGAATATAGTATTTAAAATATCAATTATTTTTATGTTTTTAATTGTAGGGTATTTTAGTTTCAATATGTTAAAAATAAAAAAATAAAAATTATTTTAAATACCAAATTGTATTTAAAATACAAAAAAGCTACCTATATTAAGTAATCATTCCGTGTATTCAATGATTTTTAAACGTATTGTATTTGAGTATTATAAAACGCAAAATAAAATAAATTTTTTGTAACCTATATTTTAAGAAAGAAAATTTAGAGATTTTATGTTTTTTGTTTTTCAAAAGAGAATAAAATTGCTTTAAATACATATTCAATTTTATTTCTCAAATTATAAGGCACAATACATGTAATTTATTCTGAATTTTGAGTAATGGAAATTGTTTGAGTGCCGTCAAGTAAAACAACTTTATATATGCAATAACATACTATTGTGTCGACGTTTCAATTCGAGATTCAAGTCTTCATCAGGGCTGGCGAGCCCACTGATATTATTATCCTATTGGAATAACTGATTGGTCGTTCTCTATCAGAGGACTCAACAACACTGATGAAGACTTGAATCTGGGGTCGAAACGTCAGCACAATTATGTGATTACACATATATTTTTTGTTTTATTTGATCACATCCCCAACCATATCGACTACAATAATTTTTAGTTAACTATCTACCTTCATTATTCTATATTTTATTTGAAAGACTGCCCAGCGTCTGAAACGAATTTTTTAAAATGTTTTTTTTTTTAAATTTCGCCAATTGAAACGTTTATTTTTCGCCTTGATAAAAATAATTTTATCCAAAAATTATAAGGATTTAATTTTAGTATAAGCTTTATTCAAAATTAAATATATATATATATATATATATATATATATATATATATATATATATATATATATATATATATATATATATATAATTGAATGGAATAATGAAGAGAAAAATATTCTTATATTTAATAATATTAAAAATATATGTATATGTTTTTTCGTACTGCAAGTTAAAAAAAAATTGCATAGCATAAAAATTAATTTCCTTTTTTTCTTATCTCTCGACTTTAATTATAAAATAACAAATAACATGACAAATACACTTACATATTTTATACATATTGGCTATGTTGACGGAAGCTAATGTCGAATAAACTCAGTATGTTCCAATGAATTCAAAATGAAGAACTCAATTCTTCCAGAGAGTAGAAGTTAAGAGACAATTAATGAATGAGGAATCCATTGATACCAATAATTCAATTCCGAAGAAAAATTCATTACTCAATATCTGTTTTTTTCCCTTATTGTTCACATATGTATAATTCACTCACATAAATACCAAACTATTAAAAGTATATTCCTGAGGAAAACAGGTTTTCTTAAAAAAATAAAATAATGCATTATCATCTGTCATTCAGATTAACACATTTTAACATCTAGTTTAAAACATCACACGACGTATATTAATAAAGTGACACTGTCACATATTGTTCTATATTTTTGAAAGATTTAATAAAATTTAAGAATGGGTTTCAATAAATGGGAGAAGGGGAAAAAAATAGCAATGTTTAATTAAAATCCATTTCAGAGGACTTAAGCAAATCTTTCAATTCATTCATGAAAGCAAATTCATTGACAAGGCGTAGTGAGATTCAGTTCACTGAAACCGGCACCTATCAATTAAAAAAACAATTCATTATCAAATGACTATAGCGATATAATTGAATACCCCAAGAATAAAAAATTACCGTAACAAAATAAAATAAAATTCATATTAAAACTTATAAAAAGAGCAAAACTTGAAACCGTTTGCAAGCATTTGCGCTATCATCCGAGAGAGAAAAAAAACAATACATTAATTCCATTATATAATTACATTTCTTCACACACAACAGTAATTATGAACAATCAAAATAAAACCTTCTAGTGGCAAGGAAAGATGGAAATCAATTCTTTTTGAATAAAAGGATATATATAAAAACCGAAACAGGCATAAATGTGATAAGGTTATTTATGTATCGAAAATCTATTTTGACATCGGTTATAGACCGGCAATATGGATTATAATATTAACACTGGTAACTGAAAGAAAAACAAATAACTTTGAGGCTGTCAAAAGTTGCACATTGAATATGAATACATTTGTTTATTTCAAACATGTAACTTTGCAAGGATGGCAGATGTATGTCATGTTTTACACGAAACTGTTATATCACAGCCGGTTATTTGTAACTGTTATATATTTTTTATCGTGTGTTGAGATGAAAAAAAAAAAAATGTTTACAGATTTTTCAATATAAAATTCATTAAAGATTACCTTATACGAAGAAAAGCCAAGACGAAGATAAAAACCTTCCAGCCGGAGTATGCTTCACTGATGACATGATCAACAATAAATATTATCAACAAAAATAACAATAAATAAGAATACGATATGTACAAACTAAAATAACAACAGAGTCGATCGCGGAGCGACGAAAGCTGGCACAGAACGACTACTGCCTCAGGCCGGGACTAGTTCGATCCCGTCCCACTCACAGCTGTACCGACCGGTTCGGCAAAGTTCGGGCGTCTTCGGGAGTCGATCAGCTGACTGCTAGGGCCCGCCAATTTTGAAATATCGCTATCTCACAATTCCTTGTCTGCTACATAGCATTAAATATTCAATTTAAAAAATGATAAATTGATTTCTCAAACAAAGATAATATGATTAAAATTAGCTGACCCGTGCGAAACATCTTTAACCTACTAAAATCCCACTTAACCCTTAACTACTCACCTGAATCAATCTATGTCCCTTATTTACTCACCTCGGGTCATTATGACCGTGAACAAAAAAAAAAAATTAAACAACCTTAGGGTGTAAGACATTAGTTTAAAAAAACAGGAGAAGGTTTGAAAATATATATTTACTAGCTAGGGTGCCCGGCTTCGCTCCGGTAGTTGTGTGGTAGTTTTAATACCAGAAAAACTTTAAAATTAAAGGAAATATAGAACAAAATTAGCACCTTCTTGAAAATTCGGTTTTAACTTGGTATGAATATTCTGCAGACTTGAGATCTGCAGAGTCCACCCAAAAAGGAACCCTGTATAATTTACAGGGGGTTGAAAATGGTAAATGAACAATTAATTTTGCTGCAACTTCGTCGAGTTATGCATCGTGATGGTTTCTGCGATTCTGAATCCTATAAGCCTATTCCAAGTAGTCAGAAGATAATAATTTATTAGATTATTGTTGAAAAATCTGGTATCTCAGTTAAAAAAATTATATTTCGAGTAAAACTTAATCACTGACTACTATGATGGTCCTATTTGATCCAGAAGTGTAGAAACTACCGAAGATTCATAGAAACTTTTTTTTAATACCTTTCTTCCACTTCAACCTCCCTTAAGATTCCCCCCGTAATTTGAACGGTTTATGTATATCTAGAGTGAAAACCAAAATTTCTTGAAGGCACAATTTTTTCATCATGTTTCTTTTTATCTTGATCTATGAGAGATGATAAAATCTGGAATGCTGTTATTGGAGTTAGTCGTTTTGTCAACTGGAATGCTCATCATACGTAGTAACCAAACCAACTTCTTTTTCATAAATACTATAAGAAGACTTCAAACTTTTTATTTTCGATTTATATTTAATCAATTCATCTCTTTTTTCATGTCTAATTTTATTCGCTCACTGTACTACTACGAAATGTTCACTCATATTGCATTAAATTTACTTAAGTATATATTATATATTGATTAAATATAATGTGCTGATCATATATTAGCCTTATTATGAGAAAACTAATATTTTAAGGAATCCAGTTGGTTTTCTAATTGATTGCTGAGAGGTAAAGTACTTATTTTATTTTGGAACGCAAACTAATTATTATCTCTTAATTTTTTAGTAATTTAAAAAGAACAGATGAAAAAATATAGAACGATTAATTATACTTATACGATTATACTGAATGAATGGACAATAAACATTGAGTGAAACGCACCCTAGCGCTTCCTGGTAGCCTGGAGCTCGAACTAAATTTTTCATTCATAAACTCGTATCTCAATCTCAGAGAGGCTAATTAAATGGTGCGAGAGTCTTACAATTCCCGTCTATTTCTCTTCAATTTTACACTCTTAAGAGAAAAACAGAAACCTTCTTCTCCGTAAGGGGTCATATGGCTAAACGAAGACATAACTTCCTTAATCCTACGTGGAGTCGTTTTTGAGCCTTTTCGGCACGCACATTGTACACTTTGCTTTATAATATATATTGATTAATGTATACAATTAATGAAAGTTTTAAAATATGAATAACATGTTGAATTATAGGTCTCAAGTGAAGTACTAAAATAAAGGAACTCCTTAACATTACTATTAATAACATATTAATTTCTTTTGATTTAAATTCAAAAAAATTTCTACGAACAACATTTGCAGTTAAAACAGATAAGAAATGAGTGGCTTTATACAAATTTAATCCCCGCATTGGACAAAAAAAAAATGGCTTACACAACTACTCACCTCGGGTAAAAATATCGATTTAGATAAAACAAACACCTCCCTTATTTATCAGATACTGCCAAGATGTAACTGGAGCCAAAACCGAGGATATGTCAAAGTTTGGTGATCATTCACTGCCAAAGAGGTATAAATCGAATGAAATGAAACTTGATACGGGTCAATATGACCCGACGTGAGTAGTTAAGGGTTAATTAAAGTACACACAGTATATTCAGTATCGTATAGAACGTTTTTAGTTCGTCATGCGCATAGGTGAGGGTTGAAGGAAAGAATAGATGAGTTTAAATTGTAGATTAGTTATTTTTTGAAACATAAGTTTAAGTTATTTACATATTTACGTGTTTACAGGAACTCTTTGAACACTGTGTTTGTTACGATATGGTCATCTGTGATTATTTGTTGGTGGGTTTGTTTTACACAAACATAGATTTCACTGAAAAAGCGCACCATGGAAAACGTCACATACATAAATACACATATCGGTTTCGCGGAAAGCGAGTACGCTGATTCTATTGACTGAAATCGCATGTTTTTGCTTGTAACTCGCAAACGACGGTGACAATCGGAAAAGTGTATATAACCAAAAATGATCGTCTCGACAAACTCAAAAAATGACACCTTCGAAAAAGCCCTGTGACCATTTTCGGTGAGAATTGCAGTTTTTCGCTTATAACTTGCAAAAGAAAGGGGTTAATCGAAAAAATGTTTATGACCGAAAATGTTCTCCTTGAACACCTGAAATGATTGACACCATTTAGAAACCTTTATTACCAAAACTGCGGTTTTGTGCTTATAACTCGCAATCGAAGTGAGTGATTTGTATATTTTTCCGGTGTAGCGGTTAAGGAAAGCTTTAAAATTATGCCTTATTAATAATTCAGGAAATTTGATCAATTATTAAGGAAGTTATGGCTTACCGACAAAAAAAAAAAAGCTTTGTGAAATAATGTATGTATGTAATATTTTAAGCAAATATATATATATATATATTTTTTTTTGTGGCAGTCTTATTTTAAACTTTCCACTAAAAAAAGAAAATAAAGCTAAATTAAAAGTGTTAACATTTTTTTTAAAAATCCTATTAACACTCTATTAGGGTTGTAGGTTGTTGGAAAAATAACCGGTTATCGATTGTAACTGTTTTTTTACCTTCAATGTTATCTGGCCAGTTTCAACCGTTGAAAATAACCAGTTATGATCTGTTGACTGGGAAGTGGGGGTCGCTTATCATATGTATACCGGGTAGGGGGCCAGTTATCGGATCTTTAAAAATAAACCGGTTATAACTGGTAGCTGAAGATGATAGAAGGCAGTCCGTACCAAACAACCTGTTATCGGATATAACCTAGAGAATAGTGACAGATGGATAGAATCAACAAAGAAGCTACAGAGATAAAAGGTATGTAAAGCCAACGGAAAAAAAAAAAGGAAAATTATCATATCATTCAATACCCAAGAGGGGGCGATGAACGGTCAGGGTTGCAAAGGTTAGATATTTTGGGGAAACGAGATCCTTAAACACGATATGCAAGTAAAATCTCATTGATCTTCAAAGTTATATTGCTTTAGAAACAAAATGGAAGGAATATACAAATATATTTATAATATAATATTAACACATATTAATAGTTAGCTATTAATAATATAATAGTAACATATATTTACTTCTGTTACGTTATACGAGTTCAAGAACTTTCTAGGACGATTACAGTCATGTATTAGTACGTGATCACATGTTTGGATTGTTCTAGGCCTTTCTGGTTATGCCCGTAGCGGAATAAGAAGCGATCGAAGTGGTTTAGTCTTTGACGTTGAACAGCGAAGGATGCAGTTACTTTTTAGTCACTTCTTTGATTTCAAATTGTTTATTTGATATTTTTGTGTAATAATGTTATGTCAATAAAATTATTTAATTTTTAATTATTAAATTAACAAATTTAATTATTTGTTTTTATTTGCTCTATAAAAAACACTATTTTTTTATTATTAAATAAAAGTTTTTACTTGTGATAATTCGGCAACGGAAGCATAATACTCCAAGTCGTCTGATTTTATAATTCTCTATGTACTTGTTGAAATTTCATTTAGTTACCATGAAACAAATGATTTCCATTAAATGAACAGAAAGGCTTTAATTATGAACACTGGTCTGTCATTAAAGGCGTACTACGCATGCGTGGGCTCAACGTGTTTTATGAGTTGACTGAATATTTTGCTTTTTTTCTCCTCTATATGTTTACTTGATTTTTATCATATCTCATATTTAGACATTTCTTATTTTTAGGCGTAACGAGAGACATTTAATTTCTCCATAAAAACAAAAACAAATTTACTTTATAGGAAAAAAAAAACAAACAAAAAAGTCCCCTACCCCATTTAAGCCCCCTCAGAACATTTTAATAATGATGAAGCTTACAAGTTATTAAAGAGCACCTAATTTTCATAAAACATGACGAATTTGATGAAAATCGTTAAAGCCGTTTTTGAGATAATCGAAAAAAAGGTAAAAATTGGAAAAAAGTTATGAAATAAAGTGCCCCCTCCGTTTGACCAATTTTGATCTTTGGCATATACATACATCAAATACCCAGTTTTATCAAAATCGTTAAAGCTGTTTTTGAGTAAATAAAAAAACTCGTGAAAATGATGCACAAGTTATTAAGTAAAGTGCCCCCTCCGGTGGATCAATTTTGATGAAATGTTCGCTATCGCATCTTTGGCATACACATACATCAAATACCCAGTTTGATCAAAATCGTTAAAACCGTTTTTGAGTAACTAAAAAAAAACACGTGAAAATTATACAAAATTTATCAACTAAAGTCCCCCCTCCGGTTGATCAATTTTGATGAAATTTATACAGTCATATCTCGGGCATATACATAGATCAAATACTCAGTTTAATCAAAATCGTTCGGGCCGTTTTTGAGAAAATCGAAAAAAAATTAAAAAGTTATTAAATAAAGTACCCCCTCCCTTTCAGCAATTTAGATGAAATTTTAGCTGTCATATGACGAACTTGATGAAAATCAACACACACACACACACACACACACACACACACACACACACACACACACACACACACACACACACGTGAAAGTAAAAATTATGTCCTATAAGGGGACATGGATATTAAATGGGAATGTACAACTATGAATTCTCCATTTTTACACATCGATAGCTATTCGTGTCGGCAAACAATATTTGAAAAATAAACAATTTATTATTAATTATAAAAAAAACCTCATAGGTTTTCCATAACATTAATAGATACGGACTCGAGAAGGCACTGATATTACCAGGCATATTCAGGTAGCAAATTGCGGGCGATACGGTTGTGCAGTAACACGACCAGCGGCAATCTCATCGCGATAATGAGGACGTGCCCCAAGCTGCTTCGGAGCTCCGGGCCTGCTATTACCAATGGAGATCATAGAAATACCTAAATTATAATATTACACATTATTATACAATATATATTATATAAAGTTTTACTTATGTTTTATCTTTATATATATATAAATCTCGTGTCCCGGTGTTTGTCGGAGGTAAAATCAGAAACTACTCAACTAATCTATATACAATTTGGCTCATTGTGTGTAGTTATGTCCAACATAAAAGATAGGATAAATTTTATCACGAATATTGGCCTCAATATTTCTTTTTTTTTTTTTAATTAAATGCTTATTATACTGTGTGATTGTTTTTAAGTTATGTTCAGTTAAGTGATTATCTATTTTTTCCGGCTTGGGCTAGGAAAATCCGTGTTTTTCCCAAGGCAAATTATGCTTCGGCCTTTCACCTGCAGGGAAAACATCGAATCGATTTGTTTTTGCAAAAGACAGGTTAACCAAAATCATTGGGCACCTAGTAGTGTAACCTCCTGATACGATATATGATATCATCATGTGTTATATTCTGAATTTAATTAATACGAGCAGAACCTACCACGCGTTGCTGTGGCTAAGTAGCTTTAATGCGTAGAATTAATTATGTCCTATTCTTTTTAATACAGTCCAATCAAAATTCACCGATAAAAATAAAAACGTTTCAGCTAATCTAAAATTCAACGGGATTTAAAATAGAACTTTACACCAAATTTAAAATTGTTTGGTAAAGAATTTACATGGGTTAAAGTTTTATTGTTTACATCTTATATTTGACTGTAATGTGTTAATGAATGACACATGTGAAAGGAAGTAATAAGGAATATAATTGGAAAGGGTTTAGTACAATCAAAATAGAAAGTTAGCAAAAATGTACGAAATTAATCTTTTGCCATAATACATGTTGGTTTAATTCAGACATGATGATATCAGATATCGTATCACGAGATCATACTAATAGGTGCAAATTGATTTTGGTTAACCTGTCTTTATCTAGAACAAATAAATTCGATGTTTTCCTCACACGTGAAAAGGCGACACATATTTTGCCATAGGAAAAACACGAATCTTCCTGGTCCAAGCCGGAAAAAATAGATTTGGCTAATGGCTGCCTACCCACCCTAAATATCGAAAGAAAATTTAGTTTCCTGTCAATAAATCTACACCGTAGATTTATTAAGTTACACCGCACTCTGTAGGATATTTATAGAACTTACAAATGAACACACTCAATTGAAGTATAATAAGCATTTAATTTGCAAAAAAAGAAATATTTAGACCAAAAATTGAGATACAAACTAACCTATTTTTTAAGTTGGATAAAACTACACTCAATGAGCCAAATTTCTTTAAAATCAGTTAAGTAGTTTCTGATTTTACCTCCGACAAACATCGGGACACGAGATTTTTTTACTTTCACTTACCCATATATGAAATATATAGTAAGTGGAAGTATTGCGATCGTGAAAATTTTCGACTTCCGGTTTTCAACGGAAATACACGTTTTGGGGTCCCCTGAGTCGAAATAACCAAGTCCCGCGAAATGTTCTGTGTGTGTGTGTGTGTGAATAGACTAGCTCAAAATCTATAAACCGTGGGAACCTGAAATCGGGTATTTAGTGTAGGTATATGCACGCGATGTTACAGCAAAAATTTCATCAAAATTGCTCAAAGGGAGGGGTACTTTATTTAATAACTTTTTACGTTTTTTTCGATTTTGTCAAAAACGGCTCTAACGATTTTGATTAAACTGAGTATTTGATCTATTTATATGCCCGAGATATGACTGTAAAAATTTCATCAAAATTGATTAACCGGAGGGGGGACTTTACTTAATAAATTTTGCATCATTTTCACGTATTTTTTTTATTTACTCAAAAACGGCTTTAACGATTTTGTTCAAACTGGGTATATGATATGACTGTAAAAATTTCATCAAAATTGATCAACCGGAGGGGGGACTTTACTCAATGAAAATTAGGTTTTCTTTAATATCAGGTAAGCTTTATCATTATTAAAATGTTCTGAGGGGTTTTATTTTTGGGGGGGGGCTTTTTTGTTTGTTTCTTTCTTTCTTATACAGTACCTTTGTTTTTGTTTACATGGAGAAATTAACTGTCTCTCGTTACGCCTAAAAATAATAAATGGCTAAATTTGAGATATGATAAAAATAAAGAAAACATAAAGGGGAGAAAAAAAGAAAAATATTCAGTCAACTCATAAAACTCGTTGAGCCCACGCATGCGGAGTACACCTTTAATGACAGACCATTGTTCATAATTAAAGCCGTTCTGTTCATTTGAGAAGTGGCAATCAACAAAACACATTAATTTCTAATCTAAGTAAGTTGGTAAGTGAAAGTTGTGTGTTTCGAGCACGCACCAGATTTTTATATATAAAGATGTATTATGGCAAGAGATTAATTTGGTATATTTTTCCTGGCTATTGTGATTGTACTAAACTCTGTACCAATTATTATTATTATTATTAACTCCTTTTACATGCGTCATTCATCAACACATTATGGTCAAATATAAGATGTTAACAATAAAAACTTTAACCCATCTAAATTCTTTACCAAAAATTATTTGATTTGGTGTAAAGTTTTATTTTAAATCCTGCTGGTTTTTAGATTAGTTGAAACGTTTTAATCTTTATCAGTGAATTTTGATTTGACTGTATAATAAAGACTAGGATATAACTAATTCAACGCATTATTGCTACTGAGCCACAGCAACGGTTGTTAGGGTCTGCTCGTACATATGTATAAAACAATATAAACCAAGAATTATGGAGGAAAGTTGCATTTTACAAGCACTTAGTAGCAGCGATTAAAATTTTTGAAGATGATACTAGATCGAAAAATATTGTGCCCGAGCCTAGTCCTTGCTATTGTGCAATAGGTAGCAAGGAACATATTACAATTACAATTCTCCACTAAATAAACTCACTAACCTCTGAAACTCTATTTGTAATGTACTTCAGCTAGATTTCAATTTGGATTCGGAATGATCAAAAGTATTCTGTGGAAACATTTCTCGCATCTTAGTGCCTAATGTCTGCATATGCATTTATGTTAGATCTATGCATATAGTGTATGCGTATATATTATATATATTTGCGTATGTGTGTGTATAATTATAAATTTAGGCATATATTTTAAGTATATTGATATGTTTTGTAGGCCTTTTTGTACTGCTCTTCTTATCGCTAACTCGACATTAAGAAGATTTAAAGATTACTTTGTTATTATGTGTATGTATCATTGGCGGATCCAGGGGGGGGGGGGGCTGTGGGGGATGCAGCCCCTCCCTTAGGAAAATTTTTCGTCATTTAAAGATCGAATTTGACCTTCCTTAATGTAAGGAAGCAAGTTAAAGAAGAAATATGGGCCGGGATAGCCGAGAGTGTAGGTTCGAATCCGCCCTGGGAGGGTTGACTTTTATTTCGTGGAGGCCCCACGGAATAAATCTCGAACCTCCCCCCACCATGGTTAGAATAGGTTGGTTACACCTCTAGAGTAACCCCCCGTATGCCACACATGGCCAGGTAGGGGTACCGAACAAAAAAAAAAAAAAAAAAAAAATGTGCAGAACAAGTAGAATTTTAGTTGTGGGAAAGGAATATAAAGGTAAAAAAGCTGATTAGCAGATCCAAATGAAGGGGCTGCAGCCCCCCCCTTTAGGACTGCAGCCACCCCTTTACGATGGGCTGGATCCGCCCATGGTATGTATATATATATATATATATATATATATATATATATATATATATATATTATGTGTGTACGTATATATATGTATGAGTATTTATGTGTATATATATTATTCTTAATGTATTTCATTTATAAGTGCACCACATTTTATTATATTTTTTAATGTGTAAGTATGGTTGATATTTTCATGAATAAGGGATATTTTATAGAAGGAAATCGAATATCGAATAGGTTCAGAGCTTTGACTTGTTTTCTCTCTTTTTTTTGTTTCTTTTGTCTTTTTGTTTTTTCTTTATGATTTATTATGTAAACACTAAGTTGTTTACATTACCAGCTGTAATTTGGCAGATGCCTGTTGGTGGGATTATGTAAAATAAACTAGAATAAAAAATAAAATAAATAAAAATGAAAAATAACTTGTACCACAACCCCCTGAAGTACTCATAGTCAGCGGTCGTGCAAGGGGGCGATTTGACAGTGATCACGCTTAACCGCTAGGTTTCGTTCCCACTAATTTTTAAATTAAGTGTTCCCACTTTGTAGAGGCTAGATTTGCCACAGGAGGGTCTCCCGGCCCCTTAGACAACCTGATATACCGCCATAGCCAAATTCGAACTTGGGACACTCTTGACACAGCAGCCGAATACCTTACCATTGAGCAAATCTTCTCTTATATGATTTTAAAATAAAACTTAAATTATTGTTGAATTATAAATTAGCTTATAAATCTTATATACTAAAATTCAAGGGCCGCATGTTCATTATCTCAAAACCAGAAAATTAGCGGATGCATGGGTGTCCGCGCGGGGGGGTGGGAGGATGAGAAGCATCTGCTCCAAGAATTTTATTTTAAAAATTAATAAAGCTTTAAAAGGTCAAAAATAACTCGAATCCTTTCCTCAGGCACAAGAATTTCACCTGCCTGCTCGCCCCTTGAAGAAATTTTTATCAGCCTTCCCCCTAGACGATCCTGTAAACGCTCGTGAAGGGATGAATAAATCTGAAACTTTTACACAACTTTTCTGTTTAGCCAAATAACAGCTATGTCTCCTTTTCATGCTAACATATCTAATAGGAACAATTAAGAATATAAAAATATAATTTTTGCGTTTCGTCCATAATTGTGCTAAATTATATTTTTCTTTCTTCGCTAAAAAATTAAAAATCTTTTGCGATGCGCGCAACACACAACTTTCACTTACGAACTTACTCAGATTACAAATCAACGTGTTTCGATAATATGTAAACGCCAATCCTCAACTTCACACATTTTTCCACATTTAAGTATATATGTACTTATGTTTGTATATCTCCATCAGTTATAGAGTATCTGTATAGCAAAATTTGGTTGTTCTCAGCACCTTTCGATTCATTATTGCTAATTTATTTCTGAAGAGACTAATTTCATCAACAGTCGAGTTTTTTTTACTGCTTGCTTGTTTTTTACTACGAGTTGCTTTTTGCAAATACATCGTGAAGGTAAATCGATAGGTGTATTTACGTCTCTTAGGCCTTTCCGGAAATCAAGAACGATTACTGTTCCTCTAAAATCGCTTTATACTGTTTTCGAAAATTCAAAATTAATTATAGACTACTATCTTATACCATTTATTTACCTGCGATACTTAAATAATTTGAGCATCTCGTATTTACTCTCTTAAGTAAAATTGAACTTTTTATTAATAAATAAAAGTTTTTATTTTCATGATACAGTTAATAAAATTTTGGCTGTCACATATATATACATCAAATACCGAGTTTGATCAAAATCGTTACAGCCGAGTTTGAATAAATAAAAAATCTGGTGCGTGCGCGCAACACACAACTTTCACTTACCAACTTACTTAGATTAGAAATTGACGTGTTTTGCTAAATATCATTTCCCAAAGTCACACATTTTTCTACATTCATATCTTATTTTTGTTAATCGTTAAAGCCGTTTTTGAGTAAATAAAAAAACCCCGTGAAAATGATACAAAATTTATTAAGTAAAGTCCCCCCTCCCGTAGATCAATTTTGATGAAATTTTTACAGTCATATCTCGGGCATATAAATACATCAAATACCAAGTTTGATCAAAATCGTTAAAACCGTTTGTGAGTAAATAAAAAAAACACGTGAAAATGATACAAAATTTATTAAGTAAAGTCCCCCCTCCGGTTGATCAATTGTGATGAAATGTTGGTTATCACATCTTTGGCATATAAATACATCAAATACCAAGTTTGATCAAAATCGTTAAAGCCAATTTAGAGTAAATAAAAAAAACACGTGAAAATGATACAAAATTTATTAAGTAAAGTCCCCCCTCCGGTTTATCAATTTTGATGAAATTTTTACAGTCATTTCTAGGGCATATGAATACATCAAATACTCAGTTTAATCAAAATCGTTAGAGCCGTTTTTGAGAAAATCGAAAAAACCTAAAAAGTTGTTAAGTAAAGTACCCCCTCCCTTTAAGTAATTTTGATGAAATTTTTGCTGTCACATCGCGGACATATACCTACACTAAATACCCAATTTCAGGATCGCACGGTTTATAGTTTTCGAGCTAGTCTGTTCACACACACACACACACACAGACACACACACAGACACACACACACACAGACCATTTCGCGGGACTTGGTCATTTCGACTCAGGGGAACCCAAAACGTGTATTTCCGTTGAAAACCGGAAGTCGAAATTTTTCACGATCGCAATACTTCCACTTACTATATATTTCATATATAGGTAAGTGAAAGTAAAAAAACACGTGATAATGAGACAACATTTATTACGTAAAGTGCCCCCTCCAATTAATGAATTTTGATGAAATTTTGACTGTCGCATCGCGGGCATATACATACACCAAATACCGAGTTTAATCAAAATCGTTTGAGCCGTTTTTGAGAAAATCGTAAAAAATAGACAAAATTCTTCAAATAAAGTACCCCCTCCGTTTGACCAATTTTGATGAAATTTTTGATGTCACATCGCGGGCATATACATACACCAAATACCCAATTTCAGTATTGTACGACCTATAGTTTTTGAGCTAGTCTGTTCAAACACACACACCATTTCGCGGGACTTGGTTATTTGGACTCAGGGGACCCCAAAACGTGTATTTCCGTTGAAAACCGGAAGTCGAAATTTTTCACGATCGCAATACTTTCCTTACTATATATTTCATATATAGGTAAGTGAAAGTAAAAATCAATTACGGGAATAAGACAATTGAAGCGTGGAAATGCATAAGGGTATAAATGCCTTAGGAAATTTTTACAGAAATGATGTGACTTATACTAACTATAAGTGATACTATACTAACTATAAGTGATGGGTGAACTACTTCAGTGCTTACACCCATGCCATCTTTCATTCGTTCAATGAACTCTTTTCTAACAACAAACCATGACTTTTCCCCATTTCTGAAGATTGGCTTTGGCACATATAACAATCTGGCAAAAAAAACTTTATTTTATTTTTTTTTGGCACTTAGGCCCTAACGCATTTCCACGCTTCAATTGTATATTCAGAATTAAGGCTTAGTTTATTTCCTCCCGTTATATCCGTTAATATCCCCAATGAAAAAAAATGAATCCCAATGGAATACACAATTTTCCTTCATGTTCAGTGGAGGAATGTAACTATCTTTATACATAAAATAAATACGTTTATTTAATTACCTAAAAGTTTATATGCCACAAAGCGTGGCCGGGGTTAGCTAGTATATTATAAATTTCATTGAATGGATTTATCTGTTATTGTATTTTTTGGTTATGTAAAAATTTCGGAAATAATTTAAATGCATAAGAAATTGCAAAAAAAAAAAAAAAAAAAAGTTAGGCGTTTGAAAAAGCCAGATAACTTTATATAAAGGCTCATTAAAGGGGGCCTTTATAGAATTCAAAAAATGTATATTTGAACATTGAGTTCATTGGAGAATTTGTATCATTGCTATTACAAAAAAGACATTCATGAAACTCAAGACCTCCTTCAAATTTGGAGTCACCTCACCAGTTGGAAAGTTTCTAATCCAGATCAATTAACTCTTAATGAACAATTGTAAGTTGTATTCCTTTTACTTATCATTCGAAATCCAAAATCGTAAATATATTTTTTTTTTTTTTATGAATATTTATATACACTTTATTTCATGGGCGTACCCAGCGGGGGGCAGCTGCCCCCCTGGAAGGCGGAATGCAATAATTGTTTAAGCTTTTAAGGCGGGATGCAGTAATAGAATAATTTTTTTCAAGCAAATAATTGTAATAACTAAGTTGATAAAGCACTGCTATAATCATACATAATTTTGGTTTCATTCACTTTTTCCGCAGTAAGATGTAACCTAACGACCATAGCTTGCCCCCTCCTCTAGTTTTGATCCTGGGTACGCCCTTGCTTTATTTATTAACTAATGATATAAATAAATGATATACTTCCGTTTTTAATTTGTTAATTTTGTTTCGTATTCTAAATACATGGCAGAAAGGGGTCTTTGAGGGGTCTTTAGGATTGTAAGTAAATAAAAACTAAAATAAATATGCCTTTTTAAAAAATAACTAAAAATAAATGTTTTTGTTTTACTCTTCTTACGGGAAAAATATATATATTTTTTTTTAAAGTGTGAAACTTTTTATAAGTTGTGATAATAGAAATCTATACAGTCTACATTAAAGGGGCAGAACGACTATTCATGGCATAGCATAGCAGCCTACAATGTTAAATGTCGCGGGTTCGCGTCGGGCTGTGGCCCTAGAATTTTTTATTGGAAGTAAAAAATCCATGGCTATGCCGTCTCTCGGATAGGACGTAAAATGGTTGTCCCAAGACCTGTATGACGTCAGGTACTCGTTAAGGTACCTTTACACTCTACGAGCTTTACCTTCGAACCTCTCCCTCGAACAGCCTTCACGAAGACTGTTCGGGTATTCTAGGTGCTTCATCTGTTCGCCTGTGTTCGGGTGTAGCGCTAGTGTCACTTTTGTTTTGGGTTTTCCCAAGTGACAGGAGTTGTTTGTGATACTCGTGCGCCGCTTGTAATTCGTCTCCTATTTTTTCTTTTTTTTTTCAGATAAAATAAAATATATTGATAATGGAGATTTGTTCTTCATCAGAAGCTAGCGTATGGTGCGTCAGCCATATTTGTTCGCTCAACGTCACGTTATGTTCGTGGAACGCCGATACGGCAAGGTTCGGCTGAGGTTCGTAGAGTGTAACGGCACCTTTAAAGATCCCTTTAGAACTCCCACTGTAGTATCGTCCGATTAGCCGTAGTAGCATACAATGAAGTTCAACAAGCAAACAAACGACTATTCAGGAAATGGGTCAAAAGTGGAGGAATTATTCAAATTCATTTTGGGGTAAATAAATTGAATAATGAATGCATTATTTTATAATTATAATTTTTATAATTTTCTATGTTTCTGATTCGAAAGATATTGAAATAAACCATTTCGATGAAGGTAAAGTCTATATTTCAAAATTTAAAAATAAAACTATAGATGTTATATCTACTAAATATAGTATAAAAAGATAAAAGAAAATGTTATGCATATGTGTAGCAGGCCGAAGGGGGTTTCATACGCCTGTAGTGATTTTTTTTTAAACTCAAAAAATAGTTATTTATTATACAAGTGACGAAAGTAGATCATTTTACAACTCGAGTGAAACGTTTACCCACACGAGCGAAGCGAGTGTGGTAATTTCACGAGAGTTGTAAATTCTACTTTTTTCACGAGTGTAATATTAAATTTTTTCTGTAATCGTGTAATACATGATCAGATCTAACCAGAATATGAACAAAATTAGGATGTTGTGAAGATTATGGTATGTTGTTGGTAGGTTATAAGCATGGTTGTGAAAGGTTATAAGCTTAGTTATAAACAAGTGCAGGTTATAAACAAGGAAGGTAATTATTATTATATTTAAATTTTAAAATATATTGATTATTTCCACCAATAATTCTTTCACATTTCAATTTATTTTGTTAAAATAAATTCTTGCAATGTTAAGAAACATTTAAAAGCATTTAATTTCCAACTTCAAATTATTTTTTAATTTATACTTATTACTAATTAAGAAGGCAATTCACTTTCTTCACTTGTGAAGAAAGTAATCACTTTCTTCACTCTATTGCAAAATGTTTCACTTTCTTCACTCATTTCAGTTTAGTAATGTTACCATTATTCAACGATTACAGAAAAAAATATATATTTCTTTTTTGAGACATATGGAAACTTCTCGCGACTCCCATCACAACATTCCTATGATGAAACCTACCTCTTATTGAACATTAGTTGATTCTCATTAAACATAACGAGGTTAACCAAAATTGTTGGGGCCATTTTTGTTAAAATTGCGAAAAACCTAAAAAATTGATAAAATTTATGAAATAAAGTACCCCTTCCGTGTGTCCAATTTAGACGAAATTTTATGTCACATCTCGGGCATATATTTACCTCAAATACCCAAATTCAGTTTCGTGCGGTTTACCGTTTTCGAGCTTGTGTGTTCACACATACGCACGTACGCACGCGCGCCTACACACACACATTTGGACTCAAGGGACCCTAAAATATGTTTTTCCGTCGAAAAGCTGAAGTCGAAATATTTTACGATCGCAATATTTTTCCTTACAAGTAGTGACCGACCGAAGTTTCGGTTTCGGTTTCGGCCGAAAAACCTAGTTTCGGCCGCAGTTTCGGTTTCGGCCAAAAATTGGCCGAATCTTCGGCCAGGCCGAAACTAGCTCTTGTGTCTATCTAGATGCTCTAATATCTCCAAGAAGGAAGCAGGACCACACGATTTCAGCTTGTAAGCTCGATCTCTTTCAAGGCATTTAACACCCTTGAATTTAATAGTGGGGAGTATCTGTTATTTTAGTTAATTACACTGGTATTGTATTTCGGTAGAACATAGATTTTCTCTTTCTTTTGGTATCTTTACTTGATCGAAAATTTAAAGTTGGTTGTGGAGACAAAAGTTTCAGAGTGACAAACAGAAATGTCCTCGTAAATCACACCAAGTCTTAACATGTAATGAAAGCATGCTTTCCATACAGAATTCTTGGCGTTAAGTGTAAAGAATAGTATTTATTCTTTACCTTGAGCGTTAAGAATCTTTTTGTGCTTTTAATCATCTCCGCGTTTATAATGAAATTTGTTTTCTAAGAAAAAAAGATTAACATAAATAAGAATATATATTCTAAATACTTAAACTTAAATTAGTCGACATGACCACAGATTCAATTCTAAATTGAAAAAAATATTTCAGTCAGTAACCTTGTCATTAAAAGTTGCATCAAATGGTGGTAGTAGGTTTTGGTCTTTGTTCCTTTATGGAATGGGAATCAGATGCAAAACCAATTTTTCAACCTTAGCAGCCCCCTTACCCCCAGCTGTTCACCAATAACATCCCAAAAACTTGTCTCAATTTTTACCACGAAGAAGCACGTTTTCGACAAAAACTATTCTATAAATTTTCAAACTAGATTTAATCCACTAACATTTGAGACCAAAACTGACTCAGTAGATTAAATAGCTTCTGACATACAGCTTTACGTACTCAATAGGCCGTCATTTTGTATTCTATCGGCTTTATTATGTAAAGATTAACTATATTATTTATTATTTATACATAATAATATGAATTTTTATTATCAGCCTGTTATTTCAACTTTTAGGGCTGTTCTAGTTAAGGGAGTATGGTCTAACATCCCTCGGCGACCAGTCCTCCTAGGAAGGAAGGGGCTGAGATTCGATCCTGTAACTTAACTAATTCACCTGTTTTACCACTCTTGAATACCAGCTCACTTATTAAATGAATAATTGAGTTAAATTACTATTATTTTATAAGCTTTCATTGATATTATTGCTAAACTAGACATATTACACACTTATATGTGTCATATGTAGACACGTAAATAAGTTTCGGTTTCGGTTTCGGTTTCGGCCCGAAACTAGGTCTATGGCCGAAATTCGGTTTCGGTTTCGGTTTCGGCTAAAATTTTTGTTTCGGTCGGACTCTACTTACAAGGTATATTTTTTATATACTTATAGATAAGTAAAAGTAAAAAAATTATAGGTTTTTTCCAGTTCTAAATTTAACACTGGGTAAAGTATTTGAATGTCCATCTGTTTCCTGATGTAAAGTTCCACGTTCCAAAGGTCTTGGAGACACTTCCACAATCTTATACCATCCATCCAATTGAGCATTTTCGGGAGTACTTCCATAAGCTAATTTTCAATATTTGAAGGATACTATTGGAAGAACAGAATCAAATCCCCGCTTCATTCACACAAATATTAATAGATTTTAATGACCCACCGAAGTTTCGGTTTCGGTTCCGGTTCAGGTTTCGGTTTGGACCTATTTCAGCTGAAAATCGCCCGATCTTTTCTGCCAAGACGAAACTTGCATTTATGTCTGGAATCCCCCAGAAGTGATTTCAGGTTATAAGCTCGATATCATTCAAGGCCTTTAGCTACCTTGAATTTAATATTGTGTAGTATCTGTTAGTTTAGTTAACTACACGTGAATTATCATTCGATAACATATGGATTTCTTTAATATTTTGGTATCTTTAATTGATAAAATACTTTAAGTTAGGTGTGTTGACAAATATATGACAATGACAAATAGGTATGTTCCACGTAAATTACATGAAGTCTCAACATGTAAAGAAAGCATTCTTTTCACGCATAATTCTTTACGTATAGTGTAAAGAATAGTATTCGTTGCCTTGAGCATTTGTTTTACTTTTAATTATCTTCTAATTAATACATATTTTTTTTATTTTAATGAAGTGCAACAATAGAAGAAAAAAAATATTTTAGTAAGTAACCTTGTCATGATAAAGGGGGCTCGAATTACATTAATCAAGTGGTGATGGTAGCTTTCGTTTTTTGTTCCTGTATGCGACTCAGATGCAAAAGCCAATTTTTTCCATCCCACAACGCCCAGAATATGTAATTAATAATGTCTAATAAAATGAAATATGTTGAACAAAACTTATTATTTTGAACACCGATTTCTTTGTTCATTTTCTAATCGAACTGCAAGTGAACGAATACTTATATGTAACTGTCTGTACTTGGTAGTGGCGTATTTTTGCTCTAAAGTGCAAGGACGCCAAAATAGTAATTTAATTATAAAGTTGTAAAATATAATTTGTATGCAATTGACCCTTGGTAAACGAGGTAACGAGTGGACTTTTCCCTCATTTACTTCAATTAAACTCGTTTATAAATGTAAATTTTAGTGACATTTTATAAAATAAAAATGAATATGTACCTATGAGGATATATCTTAATAAAAGAGTTTTTTAATTAAACTGTTTTACGATTGAGTTAAGTTTAAAAGATAAAAAGCAAGCGATTAAAATCATTCAGGGTTGGAAAGGTAGTTTAATCTCTCTGGGATAATAAATATTTACTCAATCAATTGAGGTATTTAAGTCCACTTATGATCTCTGATGACGTACTCCCCTCAGAGAACCTATTCTCGGTAATTGTGATGATACAAGTTCTTTGTGGGGGAAGGGTGCAGTCGTAATCAGAGTGTTCTCGGTGATTGTTCAGGTCCTTGAAGATAATTCTTTTGTCTTGATAATTTTAAAAAGGCTACTGCACATCCCGATAGTGCGTATCTAAATAAAAATATCACTGTTCCGTAGGGTGGACAAAACTTAGCTGTTCCTTCTTGGTTGTTTTCTGTTATCAGCTGACTCATGCAAATGGCAGTATTGGAGGTTATTTCAAAATGAAAATTTTAGTGTTTTTACCGTTCAAATTATCCTTTTCGACATGAAAACGCATAACAATCGTGTAGATATCAAAGTTGTGATAGTAGGGAATATGAGTGTTGGGAAGACCTCACTAATTCAAAGATTTATCCATGAAAAATTTAAAGAGAACATGAATGAAACAGTAAGTAGTCTGAAGTTATTTGATGAATGTCATGTTTTTTTCTCTTGATGCTGGGCACTCTGTAGTCCTACCTTTCATATTACTTATACCAACTGTTAGATAGGCGCAGCATTTTCTGCTAAAGAAATGACATCTACCTCAGGAAGCAAAAAAATCGTTGGTATTTGGGATACTGCAGGTACAGAAAGGTAATTTTATTGTATGTTTTAAGTAGCTTTTTAATTTGATTATTGGTATTCTAGAGGGATTTTTATAGGTATCGTTCGATGGTGAAAATGTTTTACCGTGATGCCAAAGCTGCTATTGTATGTTTCGATATTACAAACAAAAGTTCCTGGGAAGGCCTGAGAAGTTGGATCTCTGAATTGAGAGAAGTGGAAGAGGTATTTGGAATTTTCATGTATTGTTTTGGATATATTTTGATTTTTTTTTTTGTCAATGTTCTTAGTTTTAAAATTATTACAATGCTTTCTCATTACTCTACTTAGACATTTTTAGATTTTTTTTATGAATTACTGTTCTTCCCTTAGCTGAATTGGGTAGTTTCATTAAAAGACAAATATCAAAATGGTATTTTTGAAATCAGATTTTAAAAATATAACATTATGAAATTAAGTTATTGCACCATTTATAATGTATTATATTTTATTTCAATTAACTTTGAAGTGAGGAAACCGAGAATTTCCTAGTCAAGTCTAATTGGTTGCCTCTGTTCCTTTGGATCAAACCAAAATGTTAAGATTTCTTGTTTAAATTATGGGAAACTTGTTTTACTGTGATGTCAGTGGTACTAGTAATGGAATTCTAAAAATTAGTTGTCTAAAAAAAAGGGAATTTCATGGAGAATTGATGAATTCTTACTTTGATAATTAGACAAATCTTTTGTTTTGTTTTTTTCTTGACTCGGCCAGTCTAATTATTTATTCTAATCTCCTAAATGACATAGTTGTCATGGGCAAAATATAAATTATCTTTCTTATAAATTATAATATATATTTTAAAAGTTAAAATATCCCTATTTATCGTAGACATTATAAGTGTCACCGCCGAAGTGGTAAGATTAACACTTTCATAATTACATTGACAGTGTCATGTGATGTTAATATCTGTGAACTAGAACTCCCCCGATCATAATCTTAAAACTTTAGTATTGTGATGTAAAGACCTTTTCATTAAGGAACCTAGAACATAGTTTTATATTTGTTTTCTCAACTTTATATAGTTAATAGTGTAATAGTCTAAATCCATTATTTGAAATTACTTAAACGAATTATGAAATGAACATGTAAAAATATAGTCCATATCTAATAAAGTCCTAAATGTTTTAGCGCTGCAGAGTTTACATATGCGGTACCAAGAAAGATCTTGTCGATGAAGGTATCTCAGAGCGGGAAGTTCCTCTTGAAAAGTGCAATGAGTATGCCAGAGGTCAGTATAAAAAACTAAAATCAAATTATCATTGAGTAATTTTTAACTTTCTAAATATAAAATTAAAACCAATATAGGAGAAAAACAAGATTTTTACTCTGAGGAAGGTCAAAAAAACTTTCAACAATTGAAGGGAAAACCATTTAGCACAAATGCCTTAAACAATAATATTTCTTCTTTTTCTTCCTCCACCACCTCGGGTTAATTGTGCATTGTATATGTTTATTGCGAGTTGTCTGAGTCCTAGAACTGATTATACGCAAGTTATTCTAAGCATATCAGTAAATTTTATGGAGCTTGTAGGGCAGACCAGATTGTTTGAAATTGATAACACCAACAGATAATAAGGTAAGTTGTCTCCCTCTCATTTCAACAGAATCCGTAGAAAGGTGAATCTGCTATCTTAATCGTGAACATATGACTTCTCATTTTACATATTATGCGTAAATCGCTGTCACTTTTTGAGCATTCCAGTCCAAATTTGTAACATGTTACTTCTTTTGACGTTATGGCCATCTAAAACTTTGTTGAAAAGTCGCAGTGAAAAGGTGACCTTAGAAATTGATTAGGATTAGGACAGGTGAGAGCACCAAACAGTGAGTAGGGCGAAAGCGAGAAAGACTCTCGACACGTCGCTTCAGTTTTATTTATTTATATATATGAAATTCCACCAACAGACATTGCCCAATTACAGGTGGTAAACAATATTAAATCATAATAAAAATTTCCTTAGAACTACAATAATAATAAAATAAAATAATACAGTTCTCCCTTTACTCCACCCATTTACACACCAACAATAATATGTTGTAACATTACTTATATATCTTACAAATTATCTTATTTTTTTTCAAAGGAAGGTTGCAGTGTTAATATATGCATTACAGACATTATTACTATTAGTTTTGTTTACGATATAATCATAAATATATTATATGTACAGGAAGATCTAAATTATGTAAATGATAGATTCATGAATATCTTCTTTTAAACAAAAACTTTTATTTAAAAATTACATGAATTGCCAACGTTTCAGACTATTCGTCCCTCTTCAAGGCAAATTTCTTCTGTAAGATCTTGTTTTCTTTACCTATTACAAAATGTGTTTATTCAAAAAATCAATCATTATAAATAAAATTACATATTTGATCAATTTCACATGTATCTTGAGTAGTACCTACAAATTCTGGTGGCTTGGTCCATCATCTATTTCTATATTACTGCTTTATTATTCTGATAATGCAGTTAATTATAAAACTGATTCCATAAAAGTAAGCAGCCATTATTCAGTTATTATAAAAAAATTAAATATCAAAAAGTGAATAAGATATAAAATATAAAAATAAACTACAATAACCATTGGTTGGAAAAGGAACATTGATGTAAATAAAACAAAGTTCAGTCAATAATAGATAGTGTGACAAGAATAATTTAGGTAAATGCATGTGGCAGAAAAAAATGTTAAATTGTGACATGTGAAAAATATTTTATAATTAAATTGACCAATTACTATTAGTTTTGTTTTTTTCTTATAGGCATACAGGTAAAACTCCTGGAAACATCAAGTAAAACTGGAGAAAATGTTGGTAAGTGTTTACTACTTTTTTTTTTAGAACTATTATTAATTTATAGTATAAATATAAAGCTCTTTCAAGAGGAATGATTACTCAAATTTAAAAAAAAAAAAAAAAATTAAATACATATTGTACTTTGAGACCCTCTTGGGTTCTTATAACAGGCCAAACTCAGTTTCTGTCACACAGAGTTGTGTGATTTCTGTCACAACAGAAAAGTTGTGTGAAGAGCTAGGTACGACTAGGAGTTGTACAGGGATTTGTATGGTGTACCCTATTTTTTCGCCTTCATTAAAGCAGGATGCCTAAGATGGTCCGTACATGGATAGCCTAGAGGATGGTAGCGAACGGATTGCTAATGGAAGGACAACTTGGAGCATTGAGAAAGAGGGCCTAGTTGGTAAAAGATGGGAATTACAGTAATAATGTAACAACAGCTGTTAAAGTGCGTTTAGAACCTATAAAAAACTGATAATTGTTATTTTGATAGTTACGATATTTGTCATCTGATGGTGCAAAATTTTCCATACACCATAATCGTCAATAATTTTTTATCCTATTTCCTGAGTTATATCTTGGAAATAGATATTTAAAAAATCAACAATAATCTTTGAATGAAATTTATAATAAAAAATAAAATAAAAAGAAGAGTCATAAACTGTCCTTAAGTTTAATCTGTTAAATGCTTAATTTTCTCAAGGTTCAGTGAGTATTATCTCAACTGGAATGTGTGATTCCCATAACTTATAATAGAATTTTGTCATCAAGGAGGACCCCACTAATCAGGAAATAACATAAGGAAAACATGATTCACATAGGAAGTCATGAAGTTAGCAACGTGATTGATAAAATATTCTTTATGTTGTTATATTAATAACTGATTTTAATTGAGGGGATTCATTTTCATTGATATTATTTTAAATCATATATTTAGTAATACTGTTTTTTTTTTTTTTTTTATGAATAACTTAAACTAATTTTTTATCTTTAAGATATTCTATTTTATAATATACTAGCTGTATATACCGGTTTCACACGGAGAATTTCATTTTTTAAATCTATGAAGTGAGACTTTCATCGACTCAAACGGTCGATTTTGTAAAAACCAATGTAAAGCGAGGTAAAAACGATTTTTATAACAGTAAAGAATATAACCAGAGATTGGCTGTAGTTATGCAATTTTAATATGGACAGGTGTTCGCACCTGGTATCAAAGAATCACTGAGCAAAATTTGGAGAAATTAGGAACAGCGGTATGGATTTCTATAAAGAACAAACAAACAGAATTTCATCTTTATTTATATAGATTAAAATTATTTTGCTAACAAATGTTTCTTAAATTTTGTAACTCTTTTAATATTTATGCCCATAATTTATTTTGAGAACTCTTTTATACTTTTATTTAATGAGTGAATGAGAGAGTAAATAGTAGTTCTTATTTGCAAACAAACCCCAAGCTTCAGTTGTGCATCAGAAAAACATTTCATGTAAAAAAATTGTAAAAGGTGTATCAAAACATTTTGCTGGTATTTTAAATAATATATATATTTTATTTGCTTGGGCAGTGGCATTCGGAATATTTATATTGATATCCTGTTTCATAAAAACTTGATTAAAGCTTATGTAATATATTTTATTTTGTGTAATTATTAGGTGAGCTTTTTCAATCAATAGTTGATGAATGTGTGCTGGATGAATCTATTACTGCAAAAAGCAGTCTGCAACTTACAGAAAATGATAAACGAAGAATGTGTTGTTGATATTAAAAATAACATTTATTGGTGGTATGTAACGTCACCAATGTGTCTTGCAATGCCTTCTTAGATAGTCTGTATAAATGTAAGTAACTGTAGATATCTTTACGCTGGTCATTAAATATGTAAATAAAATGTTCATACCTTATAGTAAAAAACTAAAAATATCGATAATGTATAGTATTTATAAAATATAATGTAGAGTATTATTGTGATATAGATAAAGACTTTATTTTTTAAAGTCACTACTATCCTATAGCTTAAACAGTTTTTTTTTTTTTTATCACGATTGTAGTTTTTATTTATTTTATCAATCTTATTTTAATATGTTATTCTGTGAATGTACTAAACTGCATTATAAAACATTTATTGATATTTTCTATAAGTTAGCATGTTACTTTTTTATCCTAAAGTTAAATGAAGTATTTCAGCACCTCTACTTGAAAAAGTGTCATTACTATAGTATACCAACATCCTAAATTTCTGAAAAGAGTTTTCTAAAATGCATTGATTTAATTTTTTTTTAAATTGGTAACAAAGCTGTAGTTTTTTCTTTTTATTTATTTTTTCTTTGTCCAATTACTTCATTTAATCAACAGTAAGAGCTTATAAAAAAGCAAGATATAATTTAATTTTTGTAATAATTTTCTTATAGATTTTTATCCTGAAAAGATCTATCCTTGAAATTAAGTTGTTTTTTTTTTTTCATTTAAATGGTAATTATTAATTTATTTAACCTGTAAGGGTAAAAGTAAATTAAGCTTCGCTTAGATAGAAAAGATTTGACTTTATTCCTGATATTTTGTATCTATATATGCAGAATGATCATTCACGAAAAACCTTTGTTGCTTTCTAAGTCAAAGATTTAAGTTACCTGTATTCTCTTCATCCTATCTAACTATTAGTGGTTTGTGCATAATTATTTTGAATACTAGTAGAATCCCTTTCATTTGATTCAGTGTGAATTAACGTTGGATCATATATTGTGTGTTCGGTAAACAAAAGATTGTTAATATTAATCATGTTGATTAATTTGATCTTTGTAACAAACCCTAAATAATTTAGAAATGTGTTATTTAAAAAAGAATTCTGTTTTCTACTCATTGTTTTAATGGCAATACTCAAGTTTTTGAGCAGTACATCAGCAATGCTGACATCTTCACTTTTTTATACAAAATTACTATAACTCAACCTAATATAAAAATAGATAGAAATTAATTGTTATTAATAATAAATGATTCTAAATAAATAAAGTTCCATGTTTGCTATATCTTATAGTGTGGGATTCTGCTAAAAAATATCGAGCAAACAACGTATTCTGGAGAGGAAATTGTGTTCTTTTTGTTTTTCATTGTTTGGAAATGGAAGTATTTTAATCTTTGCTTCCATTAATATTCTATGCTAATTATTTTAATTTTTTTTATATGCATTAAGAATATCAAAAAATTGCTTTCAACTCGATTGAAAGTTCTTCATCTGTGGTGTAAATATTATAGAACTTTTGTTTTCTGTAATTTTTTAGAAATGCAAGTATTTGAATCAGTTTTATCTTTGTTTATGTTGTTATTCTTTGGTATGATTTTTTTTTTATGTACATAAAAAAGTTTAAATTACTTATAATTGATTATAAAATATTTGTAATTCATAGAAATCTGTGAAATCCCCATTAAAAGGTTGGGTTATATTATGAATGGTTTTAAAGAATCATATATTCTAACAGAATTAAAATAAATATTTTAGTATAATTTTTTAGAACTAATAAAATTTTATATTCCAGAATGATTAAAATAATGTTTTTAACTTCATGCACCTCTAGCTCAATTTATGATATTATAAAATATTTAAATTGAATTAATACTCTTCGTCAATAATGGAAACCCTTCTAGTCAAATTCTTGTCTGTATTACTCCCATATTTTGAAAAACTTTATCCTGTGGAAATAATGTTATGTATGAACTCAATAAATTAAGTGAGTATATTTATACTATGTGCATAAGTTTATTTACAATTTACATGTAACCAATTTGTATTTATTTAAGGAAAAAATAAAAATGCAACATTGCCTTATAACTTCTTATATAGTCCTTATTTGATATTACTTTTTCATTTATTCCTGATTAGAAACATTTTGAACTATGGCACATTTTTTTGGAATTCGCCAAGCACTCAAAATTTCGAAACTTTAAAAGAGATGGTTCCTTCTTTTGAATGGAATCGTTTCATTCGGCAATGAAAAACTTAAACAAGAACTTGTTTCAGCATTCAGTGAATGTACAGAACATTTGGAGTCATTACTATTATGTGAACTCACAAATTCTAAACAATTAGTTTATATAGAAATTCTCCCCCCCCCTCTTTTTGTAAAAATTATATTATTTCAGTTGTAATTTCGCTACTAACTAGCTCTTGTATTCTAATTTATTTTAAATTGGTATTATAATGTTGGGAAAAGGAAAGCGAGTTGTGATTATTTAGAAAAGATTGAATCCATCTACCAAGTTGAAAAGTGAATTACTAAAACGAAAAATTAAATATATATTTGACTTACATTTAATGAAATATTTTGCAATAAAATTGGAATGTTTTACTATACATAAAATATGTATTTGTGCTTATGTAAAATTAATTCATTTTCTTTATTTTGTACATATGCCAATTAATCTCCTAGAAATTGAAAATTCCCATATCTGGATCAACTCTCACCTGAATTATTCAGGATATGAGAGAGTCTACTGCAGTTAACTTTGTAACAATATGACAGGTTATGAACCTATTAATTGTTAGATAGAGGCACTCAGGCTCAAAAATAGTATTTTGATTTTTAATTTTTTATTAAACATATTATAAAAGATAGTTAAATTTTATTAAAAACAGAACATTATTACTACCTTTGTTACCCACTGAAGAGAAGTTTTGTCAATCTCAATCATTACCAAATATTTTATAATACTTATATAATATAATAATCTTATAATATTCTGGCTCTCACGAGTAACAATCGAATTTCACAAGTGACATATCAAAAGAAAAACCAATTTAATGCAAAGTTATGAATGAAAAGTGATTGAAATTCGGTAGACCCTCCCATGTATGTTATAATGTGAGTAGGAGTGATCCTGTTAAGTGAAATAAAATTAATTTAGATACATTTATTTTATATAGTTATAACTAGCTCTATATACCGGTTTCACCCGGAGAATTTCATTTTTTAAATCTATAAAGTGAGACTTTTATCGACTCAAACGGTCGATTTCGTAAAAACAAATGTAAAGCGAGATCATTACGATTTGTATAACAATAAAGAATATCAGCTGAAGATTGGCTGAAGTTATGCAATTATAATATGGTCAGGTGATCCCACCTGGTATGAAAGAACCACTGAGCAAAATTTGGAGAATTTAGGACAAACGGTATGGATTTATTTAAAGAACAAACACAATTTCATCTTTATTTACATAGATTATAGCTGTTTATCCCGGTTTCACCCAGGGAATTTAATTTTTCTAATGAAACGGTCGATTTTGTAAAAAAAACATTGTAAAGCGAGATCATTACGATTTTTATAACAATAAAGAATATCAGTTGAAGTTATGCAATTTAAATATGGACAGGTATTCGCACCTGGTATGAAAGAACCACTGAGCGAAATTTGTAGAATTTAGGACAAATGGTATGGATTTCTATAAAGAACAACCAAACAAACAGAATTTCATCTTTATTTATATAGATAAATATCACAATTGAATGTAAAAGCATAAGTTTTTTAACACGTTCATTCTTACTGTCCTTTCCTCAGTTTATGGGTAATATAGTAGTCAATTTAGGCGATCACTTTATTGAACTGTTTAAAATTAATAAATAGGGAAAACTTAAAATTCTTATTTTTATGGCTCATCTAAGTTTTTCATTCACAATTAAGAAAGAAAAAAAACCTTCGAACATTTGGCAGTTCTGGATAATGGAAAGTCTACTGTAGTAAATTTCAAATCCTACATGTTGGTAATTTGACATGATGTTGGAAAAATAGTGTTGTATGTTTTTTTTATTTTGAATTGGCATCAAGAACTGGTAAACTTCCTTTTAACATGACCCCTCAGATGTATATTTAAAAAAAATAAAAGGTATTAAAAAAAAAGCATATATATAAAAGTTTTATTTTTTAAAACTATCTTTTTATATATATGAAAAATACATTACTCAGTGTATTATTCATTCTAAATCACATAAATGGTATATACATTTCTATACATATTCTTACATTCATTCATAATTATTTACATTACTTAAAATATGATTTATTCAATACTACATTTCAATGATTTTATGATTTTCGTCTTTTGGTTACCTTAATGAAATTCACATCTTATCAATTAATTCATCATAATGACAAAATGTAAAACAAAATTGTATTAAAATTAAATGTTGACTAATCTAATCCACAGAGACATTTTTCTGCAAAATATTTCTGATTTACTGTTTACGTTAGAAAAGAAATAATTCTAATTAAACACAATTAAGCAAGAAGAAATACTATAAAAAGATCAAAAATTAAATAACATGAATAATTTTACTAGAACAGGTACCGCCCAATATAATACAACATTAGTCAGAAGCTAATACAACAAAATAAAAAAGGAAATTCAATAGACAATTTATTTTTTATATATATTTGAAAAAATAATCTAAAAATTACAAAATTTCAATCAAATTAAAAGATGATAGTTTTGCTGTACAAGTCTTCCTCTGGATAAAAAATAGTCTTTTTTTCAGACATTGAGGTTTTTAATATACAGGGAAATTATTTATTTTAAGCTCAGGAATATGTACTGATCATTATCATTTCGAAAATTAATTATCTACATTTGAAACTTACGATAATAATTTATCATTAGCATTTAAAAATACTAGTTGCTTAACCTTTCCAGAGCTGAGTTTCGATCGACGATCCATGAGGGTCATTCCACTTTTTGTAAACAATCTACTACAAGGAACAGAAGTAGCAAGAGAACAAAATATTTCACGAACAACTTCACTCAAACGTGGGTAATTATAACGATGAACCCTCCACCACTCCAGAGGATCACTATTTCTATTTATTAAATCATCTTCTATGTACCTGTCTACTTCAAGCTGGGCTTTGGAATCATTTGATGTCTCAAGTTTCGAGCTTGCAGCCGATTTGTCAAAGACTTCCCAAAGAGAAAGCTCCTCAATATTTTGAGATTGTGATAAATTTCCCTGAACATCTCCATTTGATGTATTGTTATCCACATTCAAATGTTTTATAACTAGATCTATAACACGCTTTTTTACAGGTCCTGAATTATTACCAAAAGGTATTGTTTTAAATCTCGGATCTAGGAAAGTACATGCAGATAGAATCGGGTTTTTAGTGAGTTCGCGGAATCTTGCATTGAATCCGTTTTTCAATTTCATAACAACCTGCTTAGTCATGTCTGATAATTCTAATCTCTCCAATTTCCTGCATATTTCAAATAAGCCATTAGCTAAAACAATGGGTAGTGAGGCTAGCATATAATTTTCTTGGTCTGCTGCTTTGGTTATAGCTTCTAATGATTTCAGAATTTTGGTTAATTCTTTTAAAACTGTCCATTCATCTGGTTGAATGAGAAGATAATTTGATTCTTGAATTGTAACTGTGGATGAAATTGCTGCCTCTAGCTCAACAAAACGCTGAATCATATAAAATGTGGTATTCCACATCATTGGAATATCCTGCTTAAGTTTTCTTGGTTCCATGTTGGCGTTTATCTGATGAATATGTAGTTCAGAACCAGCCATCGGATCATTTTTGAAAAATGAGACAATATGTCGTACTTTGGATAACAGCTCTTCGACAGGCTTTATACTAAGTGCATCTGCAATGACTTTATTCAAAGTATGAACAAAACAACCAAAGTGTTCCCATTTCAGAACCAATTTTATTGCATTCGCTATATAATCTTCACCAGAGGAAACCGAAAAACTTATTTTGTTCTGTAGGTCCCACTCATTTATATTGCGATGTATCTCTTCAGCCAAGGATTCACTTGTAAAATTTTCCTCTAGTAATGAACAACTTAACAAAATGGATTTGAAATAAAAATCACTATCTAGAAAATGAGCAGTTATCGCCAGGAAACTTTCATCGATGCTCGATGTCCAGCACTCAGTGGTAATGCAGGCACTCGTAATGGTTCTTGATACTCCTCTCGCATTCTCAAAACATTTCTCGTACATTGCAGGTAGTAGTATTTGAGAAATATATTTCTTACTAGGTATTTCATAGTTTGGATTTAAACAAGCAACGAAAACCCTGAAACCTTCATCATCGACAATACTTATTGGATGATAATCCCTGATGAATAATTGCATCAAGGCATCGTTTGCATTATCTTCAGATTCTACTGGTCTCCTTTCTTTTTTTAACTTTTTGGACGCAGGGCTGGTTTGCAAATTTAATTGCGGTGTATTATAAATTGGTTGGCTATTTACTGACTGAGTTGTTACTTGTTGTGTTGGTATTAATTTGATCTGTATATGTTGCTTAGTATTTTGTTGTGGAACCTAAAAAATAAAAAAATTATTGTTCCATTATTTAAATATTATTATGATTTATATAATACATAAATATAATTTTATTAAATTATGATCTTAAATGAGTTCCTGACATCATACAGGCTCAAGATCTCCATTTTACGTTCTATCTGAGGGACAGCACAGCCAAGGATTTTTTACTCCCATTAAAAAATCCAAGGACTACCACGGGAAGTGAACCCTCAACCTTTAATCATATTTTTTTATTGAGAGTGAATTTTAAACAATTGAATTTATTAAAATAAAGTAACATTTGTTCATCACAAAGGAAGGACATAATATATTATATGGGGGGGATAATAAACAAAATGTAACATTCTATATTATAAATGTTACTCTACACAATGTTAATTTAAAATATGATTTTTTTTTTCAATATCTTATTACAATATGAAAGAATTTCACAGCTGTAGCTATTTAATACAACACCTATATTAGATAGGATAATAAATTTGATTGATTTAGGCAAGACGCTAAATTTTCTACTATCCCATCTGATCCAATATTGTATGGAATGTAGAATTCCTAAAGATTTTTCTATCCAAAAACGAGCAGACCCTGCCACGCGTTGCTGTGGCTCAGTAACTTATAAAACGTTGAATTAGTTATATCCTATCCTTTTTTATACAGTCAAATCAAAATTTACTGATAAAGATGAAAACGTTTCAGCTAATCTAAAAACCAACAGGATTTAAAATCTTTACGTCAAATTTTAAATTGTTTGGTAAAATATTTAGATAGGTTAAAGTTTTTATTTTTGACATCTTATATTTGACCGTAGGGTGTTAATGATTGACATATGTAAAAGGAACTAATAAAGAATATAATTGGAACAGGGTTTAGTAAATCGCAATAGACAGCAAAAATGTACCAAATTAATCTTTTGCCATAATACATATTTTTTAAATTCAGAATATAACACATGATGATATGAGGGTGATATAATAATATGTGCACAATGATTTTGGTTAACCTGTCTTTTGTTAAAATAAATACATTTAATCTTTTCCCCACACGTGACAAGGCGACACATAATTTCCCATGGGAAAAACAAGGATTTTCCTAGTCCAAGCCGGAAAAAATTACCCACCCTAAATATTGAAAGAAAATGAAGAGTTATGTCAATAAATCAACTTACACCGCCATCTGTAGGAAATTTATAGAACATAAAAATAATCACACTCAATTTTAGTATAATAAGCATTTATGTTGCAATTAAAGAAATATTGAGGCCAATATTTGAGATAAAAACTATCATATCTTTTAAGTTGGACATAACTACACACAATGAGCCAAATTGTATAAAGATCAGTTGAGTAGTTTCTGATTTTACCCCTGATGAACATCGGGACATGAGATTTTTATATATATAAAGATTTTTTTAATAAACTTCTAACCTATTTAACAGAATTATCTTAATACAATGCAAAAAGTAAGTTAAGAAATTGAAAAAGCATTGATGTGTAATCATTAGTTCACTAATAAGTTTCCTTTAACTATTGAAACTTAATAAATTGTAAAAAAAAAAAAAACAAAAAAAAAAAAAGATTAATTCATTTGGGTATTAAAATAAATATTTTTGATTAAACTAACTTGATTTTTTTAATGAAACAAGATTCTGGGGTTCTTTTACTTATTTTTTATAAACTTATTATTAACAACCAATAAATGTTTGAATGTTGGATGTTTGATTCAGTTTTTCTCTAATTAGAGGGGTTGCATTTTCAAGTGGAACAGTGATTTTTTTTTTTTTTAGGATTAATGTATTTTTGGAGAAAAAATTAACTGCGGCATCTTAACCATATCCAATCTCGCATTTTTGTTATATCTTTGAAATAACAAGTTATTTTGGCATTGTTAGTAGGTAGTAGGGACTTCATGAAAACTAACACCCAGGTAGAAGTAACCAGTGATGAGGTAACTTCACTATAACTCCTATCCATGGTAAGGGAATGCATGAATCAACATAACACACAAAACATTTGAATTGAAATAATACTAATGTTGAGTATATATATTTACCTACAATCCTCTTTGATTTGCCTGAATAATTATGAATTTCTATAAAATAATCATCCCAAATCCAAAAAAAAAAAAAAATATGAGATAATCTTATTTACTTAATGATATAATTTTGGAAAATTGAGCCCCATGGTTTATCCCATATTTGATTTTTTCTGAAAGCCATGACTCTCACTCACTCAAGAACATGTAAATAAATAAATATAAGTTAGTACAAAATAGTTTACCTTTTTTTGTGCACCTGTTATTTGAAGTAATTGAGGTTGTGTTATTGTGTATTCTTCAGCTTCAGAACTTGCCCTAGGTACAGTTTGTACAACTTGCAATGTGGAATGTTTACGCTCTAAATGTTTTCTTAAATTAGAGGTTGTGCTTCTATAAGAAAAGCGTTTGCTGCAAATTAAACATCTCGCACAGTCCCTATCAATTACTTCAAAAAGATTCCAAATAGGACTGTATTTTTGTTTTCCTTTTTTGGGTTTATCCATATTTAATCTAATTTAAATTACAAAACCAGAAGTCGAAACTTTGGTTTTGTTGATATTTTGAATTGATAAATTTGGAGATTTTATAACCTCAAGTTATTTTAAATGAGGCCCAAGTTAATAAATATCAGAATTGTTTATCAAGAAACGTATCACACAACGTAACGTAGCACAATTACCCTCCAGTATTACTAAAGTAACCGATGTTCAAAAATGTAATAGAGACAACATAACATTCTAAACGTAACCTATAACTCGACACTTCACTGCGTTGCTTAAGTTTCTGTAACTGCTCCGGTAGATGTAGCTGTTACCCAATATCAGTGTTGCCTGGTAAGTCTCGAAAGTTTTCCATAAACCTATCTAAATTTTCTTCTAAACCTAACAATATTTATTAATAAATAATGTCTATAGTGATAAAAAAGATTCCTCTGGAATAACACAAGAATTTTTACCTTGTTAAGATTTGTCGACTTCAAATCTGTTTATTTATTTATTGTTACAAGACTTGTCAACTCTGCAATTAAGTGCCCTTATCTACGACAGAAGTAGTTGTTTATATTTATCAAAATTAAAATACCATACAGCAATACCTTTAAATAAGTTGAAAAACTAAGCTAAACAAAAAAAAAAAAATGAGAGAAAAACAGTTATATTTTTTTCATTACTTTTCTATTTTATTCAACAGGCTGAAAAGGATCCGTAGATGTGGCCACGATTCTCACATCCCTTTTGAGAGAAGGTGGCGAGTGGGAGTCGAAAGTACAGAGATCCAATAAAGGTAAAAGGCATTTTTAACTGAAAAAAAAGGTTTTCACCATTGCATTTTTTCAGTTAAAAAAGGGCCTGGATTAGCTTCTGCTTGCGACTCCTCCACTCAATGTTCAATTAGGAGGCTTCTAGCATCATGTACCTGCTCTAATCGTAAGTAGTTGCCCTCGACGTGAACGATTACATCTCCATTTATTTTTGCATATAAATATCCTTTATAACACGCTTTCTTGGAAGGAATTAACTTCCATAAGAGGGCAATGATACATTTGGTGTTATATTTAAAGAAACTGAAATATTTAAAAAAACTAGGTAAATGATATGTGAGATAACAACATATCAACAGATTTTTATTCAAGTAGCAACATAAGGAGTAGATTGTACCCAGTATGACCAATCGAATTGTACCTGGTTTGAAAACAATGAAGTTTTTTTCATTCAAAGTACTAAGCTGATATACAAAATCAAAGGTAGGAATTTTTTGAGATCTCGTGATAAAATACACGCTCCACTATATCACTATTGTGATCTATACAGTTTATTAGGTTTGTTCCAACAATTAATCCTCTAGACAAAGTGTCATTCCCCTTGTTCTTTTAATTCTAGTTTTCATTGGTTGTTTTTCGAACAAAAGCCAATCGATCAAACTTAAAATCAAAATAGTGGGAGTATGGCTTTTAGTCTAGGACTGCTTATAGGAACAAACCTATTGTACCTGTACTCAGATAGCTACAGATTGTTTCTTTTTACATTTCAGGAGACAGGGGTGGCCGATGGCTGAATGGGCAAACGCTTTAGGAAATACGCGTTGCCACTGAAATGTGATTGGAAGCAGAAGATAGCCAGTTTAAAACCCAGAGCCAGGGGATATTTAATAATATTCGGCATTAATCTCCCACCCTCTCACCTGCCCGGAAACTCCGTATAGCCCAAAAGGGGAATAAGGGGAAGGGAAAAAAAAGGAGACAGCATTTGGCCAGCATGCTATTCCCTTTCTTTTGACTAATTGAATCAGATATCGCCGTTTGTTAAAATTTTCGTCATTTTTTTTTCGTCACCTTCAAAACGTTTTTCATATAAGGAATAATGTTTTACAAGGGTACCTACACAACCTTTTTAAAATGCCTGCCAAAATTTAAGTTACCCACAATTGAGACATCTTCTCCTTAAAAATTATTATTATACATTATACAGGCTTATTATATACATACCTGCATAATGAGAGCATTTCATTGAAAGCATTTATTTAAAAAAAAAAAGTATGTTTGAAGTTACTATGTACAACCCATTTGCTCTTCATTTGAAATTTCTATTATCGACAATTGTTTTTACTTACATCAAATCCAAAGTATAAATTATGATTTCTTACCAAGAAGAGAACTTCAGCTTTTATATTTTTAAAATAACAAAATTAAAAACCTAAGGCATTGTATGTTTTGACACATGTCCCTTGGTATGAATAACTTTGCTCTTTAATGTTAAACAAATCTTTGCTTTTTGTTGTTGGTAAATTAACTTATATTTTGTCATCTTAACAAAGATATATATTGTACTCGTAGATTCCTAAGGCGTATGTTTTTTTAATTCACAGTATCACAGAAATAATATTGACTACCCATGGAAATGAGCAAAAATCGCTCAGGGAATTTACTAGGGCGGCTTAAGTGAACTTCGATTATAGAATTAAGACTTTTAACCGTACTTATTCATTTGATGTTCTCATCATATGATTGACCATCAGCTACTACCACGATCTTTTCAAAAGAAAAGCCAAAATTAACAGTCATTTCCTCAATTTACACAATAGATTGAAGGGTAGGAATATTGAAAAAAAAAATGCAAATGAGAAGAAATACCATAATCCACATTTCTGCTCCACATATGTGTTGCAGTAAAATGAAACTTTTTTATTTTATTCATACGTCCAGTAAATTTATCATAATTACTGAAGTTCATAAATAAATAAGAAAGAAAAAAACTAGTTTCAAAATTATTAACACATGAATTTTTAAAGTAAATAAGTGTCTAGTTTATAATTATTAATAATTTATTAGGTTAAATTTAAAATGGTGAAGATACCGATACCTACTTTTCAGGTTGTGAAAAAAAATCCTCTGAACCTTTGCAAATCCCTCAGTAAAATATTTTATTGTGCAAATTTACAAATATTAACTAAAGTACAATATTCAGAATTGTTTGCACTCCTTACCATTTTACTTTAGTAGGCAATTATTAATTAACCATACAAGTGTCAAAGATCTCTTTACTTCACTCTAATACCTACGACACTTACTCTAAGTGTCTAAGGTATTAGACTCTAAATACTCTACATACAATACTCTACTCTGTACAACCTAAATACCTTCTGCTTAATACTATCATATATATATTAACCTTCATCCGGGTGCAGGCGGTAGTTTACCGTCACATATACAAAAACCTCATTCAGAGGTTTATTTTATTCAAGTCTTTTCTTCTTTAAATTACATTACTTTATAGTTCAATGTATTTTTAAAAAATGAATATGCAGAAATTTGAATATTTTTGGCAAAGAGTTGAGGCAAAAAGGCATAAAACTGGTGATGCGGTAAATTACCATCATGCGCCTGCTTATGCTACGTTAGAACGTGCACCCGGAAAAAGGTTAATATGATCTGTTCAAATATCGGAAATCAAAATGATGGAGATTTTTGATGGGATCCTTGGAAGATAAAACATTTTTATCATACATCGAATTTATGTAGTTGGTTTTATTGATCTCCGCTATTGTATTGTTAAAAAAAAAAAAAAAAACCAAAACATATTTTTATCACACAAGTATGTACATCTGTATGTATTAATTAAATATTGTCTAGTCGGTGGCAATCCAAAATAATAAAATTATACAAAATAACTGATTTTTTAAAAAATAATTAATTATGGCTAACAATTTATTTGCATCATGGAATATGAATACAGAAAAAAAGATTTTAATTCATTCTCAAAAAAGATTGCAACACTGAAACCTTTTAGAGAGAATTGATGAAAAAAATAAAATAATTCAGATAGAAAATATTTAATTATATTACAAAAAATGTATTTATTATTTTACACTTTTAAAAAATTATTTGTTTATGTTCAGCTGAACTGTTCAGCTTGACTACCCCACCGCATCTGAAAAAAAAAATCAAAGTTATATGATATCATATCTAATATTTATTATCAACATTTTGAATTGTTGGAAATTTCAAAATTATATCTTACACAATTAATTCCAAAAATTATGTATGTTAGAAATAGGTATAATTTTAACTTGTACATTTAATTTGATTACTTATCATATTAATTGGTTCTGTAACATTACAATTATACACTTTTATATCTGCTTAAAATATGACACTTTATATCCATAACATTGTAATAAATAAATTTAAATTAATATTCAAGGATATTTCATACAATATGGAGGCTCCAAATTAGGATGGACTACCAAAGGTTTGGTTAATTTATTAAGTGTCTGATTTGACAAAATTTTTGATCATATAGGCTGAAAATACTCATTCCATAGACAACCTCAGATCGGTTGCCTTCAAATTTTATAGGCAAACAAAATCAAAGTTTTCAAACTTTTTTAAATTTTTTGCTCATAATTCAAAAACAATTTATCACAGAGAAAATTTTGTTCTCTTCAAAATAAAAGGGCATAAAATTTCGCGTCAATTGAGCTCCTCAAAGTTAAAATCGGTTAAGTATTTTCGCCAAAAGCGATTATCAATATAGCCACTCCAGCAGAAAACTGAATTACACCATATTCCAAAGCCTGCCATTTGAAGAGGGCTACTCCAAATAAAAAATGTTACCTATAATAGTTGTAGAATATCTAATTCTGTGTAAAATGAGCTCATTAATTTTAAAATTAGCCCACTTATGTGGAGACAAAAAAAATTCAGTTTCTCACTTATAAATCGGTAAATACAGATCATAAGGAATTTCTTTCTCTTTATTATAAAAGGCTGTACTATTGCAAACATAATGATATATTTAAATTTTAAATCGGTTTAGTGGTTTCACCAGGTTTGGACATCAAAAATCTGTATTTTTTACAATTTTTGTGAAAACCGTGTTCCAAGCTGTTTAACTCAAAAACAACTAGTTTAAATGAAAAATGTTTTAGATAAAAATTGCAGAGCATCAAATAGAGCATGAAACAAGCTCCTAACATACAACATTAGCTAACTACTGCATGGAAACACAAATAAAAACATTAAAGCATGGGAGTGCTTACTTCCTGCTAAGACTTCTGTTTTTGAAATGTCAGGGGATTTGATAAAATATTCATAAAAGTAACTAAAGTAGAACCCCCTTTATCCGGGGTAATGGTGTGTAGGGGGGTCCACGGATAATCAAATTACAACATTGTATTGGCAATGTGATAGAAAAAAAGATTAATTAAACAAAAAAACTGTAGAAAATCACTTTTATCAACAAATGAACGAACAAAAGTAACAAATGAACTACTTCAGTGCATTTTTGCATGAACCACTGATAGACAGCTTTATCTACGTCTTTATGTAGATTTCTTCATTGTTTTCCGAGGACACGATGTTTGGGCCGACGACGATACAAAGTCGGAAATGTCTTTTTTCTTCTTTAAAATGTCACGAACAGTTTACTCGCCGATACCTAATCCAGCAGATAATGTTTTAACACTTTCACCTTTTTATAATCAGTTTATAATGATTAATTACTGTTCAAGCATTAAAGCAACAGGTTGTCTTTTTTGGGACATTTTATTAGTTCGTATTTCAATGGAGACTAAATCACAACTGGGAATATTTTGTTTTGTAGTCAAAGCGGCCAGAGTAGGGAGTTTCCTAGAAAGACTTGAAAACAATATCGTTCTTGAATATGAATTGGGGTAATAGTTACCAGAAAAATCTCACCATACGATACCTGCTTGCCGTGTTTTTCCATTTATTATTTTATTTCATAATTTCTAAGAACAATAGATAATTAACCATTGTGTGATCGTTAAAAGATTTACGTATTCATTTTATTTAAATAAATATTATGCATACAAAATAAATGCCATAAAAATTATACAGCTTAAAAAAAAAAAAAGATTGGCTCCTCGGAACCCCCGGATAATGGGGTTCCTACTGTATTTAGACAGGTGGGTGCTTGGCAAAATTTGTCTTTAACTTAAGAGATGGAAGATGGTTGTTTAGTAGTTCAAAATGGTTTACACTTCAAAAACAGATGTCTTAGCAGGAAGAAAGCACTACCCATACTTTCATGTTTTTATTTTTGTTTCCAACCTATGTTCATATTTGTTGTCTATGAAATGAGTACTTTCAGCCTATAAGATCAAAAATTTTCTTCAAACAGGCACCTTTTTGGCCCTCAGCTCCTGGACTAATAGCAGTCACACTACCCAATGCTGTAGATAATCGGGAATTCACTGTATTTCTTAACGGATTTAATGAATAATTTCATGAATTAAAATAAAACGCCTAATAAAATATTAAACTAAATATAAAAATTAAAATAACAATGGTTAAAAAAATTTATTAATGGAGAGTTTTTATAAATAAAATGTAAGGTAAGACTTAATTTTTATCAACACAACAAAAAAACAGCAAACAGGTAGGTTGGGGTAGACTTTCAGTACAAACTCACATCTTGATTCTTAGCTTTGAGCTTCCTCTCAATGAGTGCTTGCAGAGCCTCTGACCTCACTGACAACGAATCGACCTTTTCCAGCAACTGTTGGTATGGCGACAGCGGTTGGGTTCCCATGACGACATGACCCAGCTTGGAGTCAATCTTGGCATCTAGGCGAGCATTTCTGATCAGGTTTACAATCCAGCATTCAGCCTCATCTGGGTTCATGTTAAGCTTTTCGGCCAACATTCTGTAAAAGAAAAGATTTATTTTGAGCATTTTAGTTTATGCATAAATTTTTTATAATAGATAACTTATAGAAAAAAAAAGTAACATAGAATTTGTAAAAATGGAACTAAATAAAAATTGGCAAAAAACCTAAAACAACACAGTTCACATGTCAGTGTACCTATTAAAGAAAATAATTAAACCACTGAGGCTATTAAAATATTTACCATATAAACATTTTAGAAATTTATCTTCAATAAACAGGTGTTTTGGATCAGTGCAGGAATTAATGACAAGTTTTTGATGATTTATTTTTTTATTTATTTATAGACTTTCAATGATGACTTTAATTATCTTTCAAATCATCGTGCATATATTTTCAACCATATATTGTACACTTTTAGAGTGGTGAAAAATAAAAAAAGGAGTCACCTATGGTGTTGTGGTTAGCATGGCAACCTACAATACTAAAGATCGCGGGTTCAATTCCAGCGGTGGCCCTAGGATTTTTTAATGGGAGTAAAAAATCCTTAGCTATACCGTCCCTCGGATAGGACGTAAAATGGAGGTCCCGAGCCTGTACGATGTCAGGTACTCGTTAAAGATCCCTATCCTAATTATACCTGGATAGGCAAAATTTAGGACTCCCACTGTAGCATCGTCCGATTAGCCTTAGTAGCATAAAAATGGACGTTAAACGAACAAACAAACAAACAAATAAAAAAAGAAAAACACCACAAATTTTTAGACATCATCGGAGGAGGTGATTTTTGTTAGTTTAGAGTGTCAAAACATGAGGTTTGTTTAGTGGTGACAAAACATAAGGTCATTGATGCCCCGAATCATTAAACTAAAAGCAGTATTGGATACACATAATGGTACATCATGTCCTGGCAATTGTAAATAACATTACTTAAAAGTAAATGGAATCGAATTTTAAGTTATGCTTACCCTATGCTAATGCACTGATGAATTCGGCAAAAAGTTTCAAAAATCATGAGCCTAGCATTTTCAACAAATTCATCTAGACAGGCCACTAGGAAGAAGTCATAAAAGACAACCATTTGGCACTCGTGAAGTTTTTGTCTGGCACCTTCAAAATCAAAATTGACATAGAGATGTTCTAAGAACTCAGTGATTGGATCCCGATAAGTATAGGATTCCTAAAATATTTTTAAAATACATATAACATGCATTATAATTTTTAAAATGTCATTAGAAACATGAGATAAGCATACCTGTTGAATAACTTTAACAAGGTCTTTAAGAGCACTCCTACGAGATCTGTTAATAATTACAGCGGTAGCAAGATACCTCAATATATGAGGGCACATGGTTTGTATAGCATTCAGATAGCTAAAATAAATCAAATAAAACATGCATAAAACAATTTAAAATTGTAGATTAACAATTATAACTAAAATAATATGAGCAATTGATTAAGCCAAAAGTAGAATATTATAGTAAAGGAACATATAATTTCTTTATATTTAATGGTACTAAATTAAAATAAACTCACTGGGGCCTGTATAGAAACATGTCTATAATAAGATCCCTTCCTTTGGGGTGATTGAAGAATATAAACAAACTCCAATGGATAAGCCATGTCCTCTGTTGTAGGAGCTGCAACGAAGAACTAAACGTCGTTGAATCTATAAACTCTCGTAACTTGTTCAAATCCTCCAGAGCTGTCTCCCAGTTCTGGATAAGGATTTCAGCAGCCAATTTTCCCCATAACACACTTAAGTAATTCTGTAGATTAAAAAAAAATCAATAAACAATATTTATTATTATCATAATCCATTAACGATTAAAATCTTATAATATATAATTATACCTTATCAGTAGGGGGCATAACAAGAAGATAAAAGTACAGATATCCTGTCGTGCTTGAATAATTACCACACTCATACTTAAACTTGGCAATTTTGTAGATATTTTCCATCATTTCGATGTTGAACTAAAATAAATATTGAAAGATTCATAAAATTAAAAAAAAATTATTTGAATTAAAGATAAGATAAAAAAAAGGAAAGAAAATTTACGTCAATTTCCTTTGCCAAATAAGCTGTCAAAGCTTTGGGGTCCTTCATAGTTTCTAAAGCTGCACTACTGTCATCTGTTATTACTTTAAGGAGTGACGTCACTTCATCTTGTAATTCTTGCATTTCATTAATAACTTTCTCCCTTTTTATTTTTAAAAACTAAAAAAGAATGTTGTTTTTTTAATTTATTTTTTAAAAGACAAGCATGGAATAGTGATAAATTGAGAGCTTACTAACTTCAGGAACACCTTCATCAGGATAAAGTATTTTCCTTATATCGATATCAAAATCTATCATATTAGTTTTACTCAAAATATCCAATTTAGCTTGAAGTAATTCTTGCTTATTGTAAATCTAAAAAAAACAGTTAAATACATACAATTATTAATAATCGATATTTACTATGGGAAAACTTGGAGATTGATCGCCTATAATATACTATTGAACCATTTCGGCTTTTGTCAACATATATTATTCAGTGTGGTCAGTATGACATTGGTATTTCCCAAAAAAAAAAAAAAATAATTTTGCTTCCTTTTTTTTTCCTTTACACAGAAACAGGTGGGTTGTTATCGCACTAATTTTCATAGGTAAGATGACACAGTTAGTATGAGAGTAAAGCATTCAAAACATAAAGTTACAGTATATTATCTAGTGACAGAAGACACTAGAATTTAAAATCAGCACATAAATATATGGAATAATGATTTACTAGTGTTTATATTGCTATTGCAAAAATTAATTTCCTTATAATTATTTAAAATAGAAAGAGCTTTACATTTACTGTTTATAAGGACATGGTGTATGGTAAAAAACCGGAATCGAGGTAAAGACAAATAAATAGGATTACTCATCAGTAAGAAAACAGATAAATGTGTACACCATGGGGCATATGCCAAGACTTACCTCTTTTCCTGATATGAATTCCATCAAAGGAAAAACCAAATGCACATCTAAATAAGGTGCCATTACAGGTGTCAAATCGAACTTTGCCATTTTAAAATAATTTTAATTTGATAAACAACCTACAAAAATCAACCCGACACACTCAACCTAGTAGAAGGGAGGCTTCGCTTCGTGTTACCAACACATGGGGCGACTAAATATTCTTCAAATGCTGATTTACGAAAGGTTAAATAAAAAACAATCAATTTCGTCTGAGTAAACAGGTAATTTTTTTAATAAGTTTTTTTATAAACAGAATGGAGGCTAACTTTTGTATAGTTCCTCCGAGTAATTTTATATGGTGCTGTGATATAGTTTCCAGATTGAACAATGATGTAAGCTTTATCTCACCAAATATTTATAAATTCTTTAAATTCTATTATTATTGATTATAATATTATGCATTTCAGATTCAATCTTTGGCACACGACTTACAGATACTTTTCAAACTACAACAGTGCTATGTGGGCTTGCAGAAACAGTATGATCAACTTTACAGCCAACTAGAGAAGAAGTTGGAGGTTCTAAGTTCGAAAAAAATTCAATTGTCCGTTGAAAATGAGCGGATAACCCCGATTCATGTTGAAGAATTTATAATTTTCATAAGGAGGGTTTGCAAATCTTTAAGCGAAAATTTGCTAAATGAAAACGGGAAAGCAAGATTCGTTAGTTACGTAAGAGGTATTTCTGTTTAAATATATAAACTACGGTATAAAAATATCATTCTTATTGAAAAATTGAAATTATTATGGTTTTGCGCAGTACTCTTTATTTATTTATTATTTTTTTAATGTATTGATAAATTACAAACATACCAGCATGAAGTGAAACCATGCGGTAGACACCTCGCAGAAATATGGAGGCTCTTATTAGGTTTGTTCCAACAACGTAGTCTTGGATTAAATATAAGTGTCATCAAACTAACAAGATGGTTTGGTTGGTTTTCCTGTTCGATTGACTATTGTTTAAAAAGCAAACCTATCACAACAATGTTGATTTCATGACAGTCCACGACTAGCTTGGGACAAACCTCCCACTGTTTTGATTGGTTGGTTTGCGAACAAGAGCCAATCGAAGAGAAAAACCAACCAATTAAACTTTGAATAAAATAAGTGGGGAAGGGGATTGTAACAGTCCATGATTGCTAGTTGGAACAAACCTTTCGTTATCATATAAAACTAGCGACTATCTGTGAAACACAATAGAGCGAATGTAGGCGGTTTTTACCATCATTGGTTTTAATTATGTGATATTTTATCACAATAACATTAGCCCTAATGCAGATGGCTATTTTGTGATTGTTTATAATTGGTTTATGTCGAATTGTTTCTTAAGTAATTCACTGATAAACATTCCAGAAGGATTCTTTTAAAAGTTAATATAACACATTTCTCATAATTAAAAAGTGTTTTGACAGATTAATATTTTATATATGAAAATTATTTAATTAATTTGTATTGTTTAATTTTCAATTTTCAAATAAAATTTACATTATCAATTTCAAAAAAAAAAAAAAAAACCAAACAAAAAAAAAGGGTCATCTACGGTGGAAAAAATAAAAAAAATGTACATTTCAATGTCCTAAAGACTGGAAAATACTTAACAAATTTATCAAAAATATGATGAAGGTCCCAGTTAAAAATGAATTCACCTAAGGTTCTAAATAATAAGTTGCATGGCTCAAAAAAAATAATAATTAATTAAACAACTTATAACTAATAACTTTTTACGATTTTTTTAATGGTTAAGCACAAATCCCACAATACTTGCTTGCTTCAAACCTTATTTAACTAAATGTAACATTATTTTATTTTATTACAAGTATGCAAGTCTTATCTATGAAATAAACCCAGCAATTTACTACATATTTATAAAGTTATTTTTTTATTTATTTCTGAGATACGAGAGTTTCATTCTAGGCCATCGATATGTAATTGTAAAGGAGGATAAATGTCATGAATGCCACAGTTAAGACTGATCTAAAACAAAATGACATTTATAAAAAAAAAAAAATCACGAATTTTCTTCCAATTTTCCTGTACTATCTCTTTGCGAGACTGCTACAGAAGATACGTTTCATTGGACACTGAAAAATTCCTTTTTTTTTCTGTTGCACCACTTTTGGTTTAGACGAGCGATATTGGCTTTTGAAAGAATGCTCATGAATTCTTTAGATGTGATTAATATTTATCTCTCAACAATTTCTTGAAAATAGTAACAACTTATTCATTTTTATTTCATAAAACCAATTATTTTTTATTTTTTGCAGGGTTACCTTTAAAGACTGTAGTTGATGACCTAATGGACTTTTGCTTTCATTGCTCGAGGACGTTTGTTCCAAAGTTTTCACATCCTAAATGTTCACAGGCCTTCACAACCCTGACGAATCAGGTTTGACTTTCAAGAAAATTAACAACATTTACAATTCTAATTTAAAATTTTACAAACCAAATTGGGATTTTTCTAAATATAACTTAATTATCTCCAAATCTAATTTAGAATTTTACATTTAAAATAAATATTTTTTTAAAAATCAATTTAAGAATTTAATTTTTATGAATAGGTAATATGGTGTTATGGAAATGCTTAAATGGGTTTGGAAAATCTTAATTTGAAATGGAAAATTCCAAATTTGTTTAGAAAAAATCTCAATTTAGTTTAGATAGTTCCAATTTGTTTTGAAAAATTCTAAATTAGATTAGGAAATTGCATACATTAATTATTTTCAAATAATTTATTTTTTGAAGAGAAAAGGTTTGGCTCCGCCGGGAGGCGAACCCGGGTCTCCTGCGTTACATGCGAGGATGCTAACCGCTACACCACAGAGCTCGGCTCAAGGCAGAGCAAAGTCTTTCTCTTCACTGATACCTACTCCCCCTATCTCACAAATTTTGCGAGTATAGTATCACAAGCCTTGTGACACAAGGTTAGCATCCTCGCATGTAACGCAGGAGACCCGGGTTCGACTCCCGGCGGAGCCAAATCTTTTCTCTTCAAAAAATAAATTATTTAAAAATAATTTAAAATTGGTGGTCAGCCACAATTTAAGATTGGATTAATTAAATATTTTTAACTTATGAGGAAAACAAATTGCAGCCACATATATTGACTTACTTAGTTGATATTGATGTTTCAACATTTGGGCTGTAGTGGTACATAAAAATCATGAAAAAAATCATGGGAAGGATATTTGGTTTTATGCTGTTTTTATTTATTTATTTTTTTTAATAATAACATACAACGTTTATTTCAATCTGAATAATGACTTTTGAAATAAATTAATAAAATTAGTATATCAAGTTCAAACGTTTTATTCCGGTCTTTTATTCAATCCTTTCATTCATATCTTCCTTTATATATGAACTACTTACTACTTACAGCTCAACTATTACATCTTCCCCGAAGTGGAATTCGTGGACAGCTTCGAGCAGTCCCTCAAGTACTTGACGTCTTCGCTACCATGCATGATAAACTTGCTGACGACCGTGGACCTCTACCTGCACTGCTCCAAGTACGATAGGATCGAATCTTTGTGCAACGATCTATTCACAACCCCTCCGCCCGTCGAGTCTACCAATTTCATCCCGTTCAGGTATTTAATTACAATGGATTTACTGCAATTATAATAATATTACTGTAATAAATGAGCGACAGGCTATAAAGTAATACAGAATATTAGAAAGATTGTAACCACCAAACCTTGAGTCTCTGAAATACAAGTGATCTTAAGAAGAGTGAATTCGTGATAATCGGATTTTCATAAATTTAGAAAATAGAAGCGGATAAGATAGTTATTTTCATGACCAATACCAAAAGTGGTTGTTTTCGGTGCGCGGTCCAGTTCAACCTTTGGAAATTAGACCAAGCATCAAAAACACACTTTTGGTACGTGTTATGAACAATACTTTTCATCATACTGCTCATTCTTGAGTACATTAAAACACTTTTATATTTCATCAATAACTTACAGATACAATATAAGCAATCAAATTGACACCATTTTTTTTTTTTTTTTTTTTTAAACATCTGTTTATTAACCTATAGTAGAAGAAAAGTACTTATATATTTACATTAATATATTTTTAAATAATTTATTTTTTGAAGAGAAAAGATTTGGCTCCGCCGGGAGTCGAACCCGGGTCTCCCGCTTGACATGCGCGGATGCTAACCACTGCACCACAGAGCTCGGCCCCAAGTAGAGCCAATCCTTCCTCTTCACTGATACCTACTCCCCCTATCTCGCAATTTTTGCGAGTAGTAGCGGGAGGTGGACAAATTTTGTCCAATTTTCGGTATTTATTGACATACGTAAATTTTAAATTATTATATATTAATCTAATCTTAATTTGTGGGTGACCACCATTTTTAAAGAGACAAATTTTTGAAGAGACAAATCTTTTCTCTTCAAAAAATAAATTATTTAAAAATAATTTAAAAATGGTGGTCCCCCACAAATTAACATTAGATTAATACATTAATATATATTAATGTCCAGCATTAAATTTATTTAATGCTGGAAGTAGTCGTTTAAAGCTTCTTGGCCTTCTAAAACATCTTCTGGTATATCCATGTTATTTAGCAAATAAAATATACTTCTTATATTAGAATGAAGCAGAGCATAGCTACAAGAAACATCCTTCAAACACATGTTTATTTATATATATGAGTAGCAGGTAAGGTTAGCGCACAAAAAAGATTTTTCAGGCCTAGGACTCAAAACGAGTTTGAAAACACATGTCTTTGATGCAGTATGATGAAAATTCATTTCTTATCGCTTTTTCTTTTTTCTGATCACCTGTTTTGATATAATTAAAGGTACGTTTAAACTCCCTGGTCAACAGTAGTTTTGTTAAATGAGTAAATGTAACTGTCTCATATGTATTTTGCTATAGGCGGGCGCAATCGAATATAGAGTGCGCTAGTAGTTTTGCAAAATGTCGGAAAGAACGGTGTTAGACCTAGTTGATGTGATAGAGATAATTGGTAATTTTAAAAGACCATTAATTGATGGGCAGGCTATTCTTGATGCAAACCACATATTTACATGTGGAATAATACCTAAAAATAAAAAAACAGTTATTTTACAAGCCTCGTGCCTTTAAACTAGCAATCTTAAAGGACTGCCCCATCAAATAAAAGTGGAAATCAAATTTATTAATAATAATAAGCAATTTTCTTGTCATTGTACATGTAAAACTGGTAGTTCTGGTAAATGCAAACACATCATTGTAACTTTACTCGACGTTTTTCGGTTAGTAATAACATTAATTACCTATTCACACAATCATTGTTATGACAGCTTAGATTCTTTGTCATATTATTTATTTATTTCTCAAAACTTTCAGGCTTCGCATTGAAAACATGGAACAATTAAGCACAACGGATGTAATAGAAAAATGGGGAAAATTAAAAAAGAAAAACAAATCTATGACACTATGGTCTCAATGTTATTTGCATAAAACTAGCATTTTGGAATAATAAAATGTCAAATACTAATATTTACCTGGATAAATATAGTCTCTTTCTTTAAAATAAAGACTACATATCGTCATATGTTTCGAAACAGGCTTATCTATTCTTAATTTTACAATCCACTCTTTAAGAAGGTTTTTATTTTTTGGAAATGAAAGGGAATGACACGTCTTTTGATTTTCTAATTGAACACTGAGGGACCGAGCAATACCTATTAGATATTTTTCAAATGATTTTTTGTTCAATCGGGTTTTAATTATGGAAAAATAAATTAAAAACGCCAAAAAACCCTATGAATCCCAGGTAATGGCCCCGCTTTTATCCCCGTTTCTGTAGTTCCTGCAGCGCCGTCGCAGAAGCAGCACCGTCGCTTGCGCCCGCCTATAGTCATTCCGAAAACTACCATCAAAGTTGGGGCTCAGATTTTTTGTAATTTAAAATTAAAAAAAAAAAAAAAATGATCTTTCATAGCTATGAACGTGTCTTGATTAATACATTATATTTATTTGCTCCAAATAAGGCTTACCACTAATGTATATCCAATAATATTGGATGCATAGAGATAACAAATAAGTCGTATGAACTCTTAAAGCATGTTAAGTCAACTAGTTTCAATAGACAGTTGACAACCCTCTGGACTCTTCTCATCAGTCTACATCTGTGAGCCGGCCTAGTTAGCTGCCTATATTAATTTAGTCCAACCAGAACCTCTTAGCAACTTCAAAATACAGCAGGAAATCATCAAAGACTACATTTTGACTTAAATTACGGGGAGAAAGCTGATTAAATAAAATTGCTTGTTTTAACACTATAACTACACAAATTTGAAACTACACAAAATCCTAGCCCCTGAGACAAAAATACATTTCAAATTTGCAATTAGAGCACCAAATTTTAAAAGAAACAGTAATCTTATTTCGCTTACCTGACAAAAAGTTAAATTTTGTTGTCCAGTGTAATATGTATATCGAACACTGAGGAACAACGAACAGGGTATAGTGTACTTTGTACATTACAGGATTTCATTTCTATAGTTTTCTTGGAGCATAGAATTTATATTGCGGATTGGCCTACCGATACAGTTTGAGTGAATTTTCACCTAAATTAATATATAGCAGGAGCATTTCACCAGAAATTAGTTAATGTCCTAAATAAAAATAATAAAACGAAATTGTATTTAAACATTTACTTGTGATGGATGTGAATGTTGACTGATTTGATTTGGTTCAATCCTTAACACAACTAAATGTCTTTTTATTCAGGATATAAACTATTTCTCGTCGTTGATTCTGAAAAAGGTCATATGTCAATTAATAACTGATTTTTAGGAGAACGAAAAAATCATTTTATTTGCAATTCATTTTTTTAGTTTTTGTATTTGATTATCGAAAGAGACATTACTATTGTTATTATATTCATTTGTACAATGTTTTTACTTTCACTTACCTATATATGAAATATATAGTAAGTGGAAGTATTGCGATCGTGAAAAATTTCGACTTCCGGTTTTCAACGGAAATACACGTTTTGGGGTCCCCTGAGTCGAAATGACCAAGTCCCGCGAAATGGTCTGTGTGTGTGTGTGTGTGTCTGTGTGTGTGTGTGTGTGTGTGTGTGAACAGACTAGCTCAAAAACTATAAACCGTGCGAACCTGAGATTGGGTATTTAGTGTATTTATATGCCCGCGATGTGACAGCAAAAAATTCATCAAAATTGCTCAAAGGGAGGGGGTACTTTATTTAATAACTTTTTACATTTTTTTCGATTTTCTCGAAAACGGCTCTAACGATTTTGATTAAACTGAGTATTTGATCTATTTATATGCCCGAGATATGACTGTAAAAATTTCATCAAAATTGATCAACCGGAGGGGGGACTTTACTTAATAAATTTTGTATCATTATCACGTGTTTTTTTTATTTACTCAAAAACGGCTTTCACGATTTTGATCAAACTGGATATTTGATGTATGTATATGCCAAAGATGTGATAGCCAACATTTCATCAAAATTGATCAACCGGAGGGGTGACTTTACTTAATAAATTTTTTATCATTTTCACGTGTTTATTTTTATTTACTCAAAAACGGCTTTCACGATTTTGATTAAACTGGATATTTGATGTATTTATATGCCAAAGATGGGATAGCCAACATTTCATCAAAATTGATCAACCGGAGGGGGGACTTTACTTAATACATTTTGTATCATTTTCACGTGTTTTTTTTATTTACTCAAAAACAGTTTTCACGATTTTGATCAAACTGGGTATTTGATGTATGTATATGCCAAAGATGTGATAGCCAACATTTCATCAAAATTGATCAACCGGAGGGGGGACTTTACTTAATAAATTTTGTATCAATTTCACCTGTTTTTTTTTATTTATTCAAAAACGGCTTTCACGAATTTGATCAAACTGGGTATTTATGTATGTATATGCTAAAGATGTGATAGCCAACATTTCATCAAGATTGATCAACCGAAGCGGACACTTTATTTCATAACTTTTTTTCTAATTTTCAGATTATCTCAAAAACGGCTTTAACGATTTTCTTCATATTCGTCATGTTTAATGAAAATTGAGTGTTATTTAATATCAGGTAAGCGTTTATTAAAATGTTCTGAGGCGTTTATAGAGCAAATGAAAACAAAAATAAGAAATGAATGTGGAAAATGTGTAACTTTGAGAAGTGGTATTAACAAAACACATTAATTTCTTATCTAAGTAAGTTGGTAAGTGAAAGTTGTGTGTTGCGCGCACGCACCAGATTTTTTGTGTTAGAGTTTAACTCGTTTTTTTTTTTTAAAAAACCCAGTAAAATCGCATAATCGAACATTTTTGACATACGACCTTTTGCAGTATCATCTGCGTTCTGCTAAAATTCTCTCGTTGCGTATTAACATTTTTTTTTAAAGAATTAATCAGAATGAAGAAATCTTAAAACTATTCATACCGGAAGCACAGCATTTAGTTGTGATTTAGTGATATATCCCTTTAACACTTTAAGTGCGGCGGTGTATTTTAGGGGTATCCTGAATTGAACGGTATCGGTCCCCGGGGTCCGACTGCTGGGATGAGCCACAGACGATATCGGGCATCGAGGTCCGGTGGGAATTCTTTGACGAAAGGGTTATCTTTTGGTAAAAAAGGAATTAAATGAGCGTCTCAAGTGCATTATCTCTTAGGAAGGATTGGAACTAGACGTAATAGGTGAAGGACAGGCCGATACAGGATTTACGCTTTTCTTTATCGAAAATCAGACCTCGGAATCCGATTCTAAAATAACAACAGAATTTCAACTGTTAGCAACATTTTCTTCACTAAAATGCAATAATCTAATTAAAAATCGATTAAATTGAGTGTTTGAAGTGTTCGGCCTTTCGGACATTTTCATGTGAAAATCGTCTGTTAAGAAGGGATGGTAAGGCATCGGACCCCGGGGACCGTTGCCGCACCTAACGTGTTAATTAATAATGGAAAACCCTTGATTTTTCTGAATCTGGGAAACAGACCAACCCTGATGAAGATATGAAGCTCGGGCCGAAATATAGGACAAAATCATATGCAATTTCTTAAATATGTAAGTATTATTTTTTATGACCAAACCCCCGCCTATTTCGACTTCATTAAACCTTTATTTATAAAATTAAAATACTTAATTTATGGTCTTTTGAAGACTCATCTCCCATTTGGAATACACGTATTGTCAGTCAGCTCAGAAATTTATTTTTTAGAATTAAATGTTCTGATACCCATAACTTTTCCTCAGCCCATTTCAGCCTGGATAATCTTACAATAGAAAGTTCCAAGCCTTAGCGAAAAGAGGTGGAGTAGTCGAGTATTTGGTAAGATACTGTATTGCTCGATTCCAATAATTTATCAGTTCGGTACTACTACTGATGTGCTACTTCTAGAAACTGAAAAGGACTCGTATGAGGGTTTATTTATGTGTGGAGAGCGAGCGTTGCGAGCGGGATGCGAATCTGGGATCTAAAAAAGCTTGCACTAGCTTTGACCAATATGTAGCTGCTCAGTTTTGTTTTATTTATTTATTTATTTTTTTTGTTCTGTATATAAATAATACAAGAACACCGCGACTGAAACATGGCTTCGAATGTCTTTTATTTGGTATGCCCTGTTTCTATTCGATGAAGTTTTCATCGGACTGTTGATATAAGATCAGAGTTGGGCATTTTTAAATAAAAATGTAATCATGATTATGACTAATAATAAAAAATGTGATTGTAATCATCATTTACAAATCATTCTTGAGCGCGGAATCATTAATCATGAATTTTATTAATCACTGATCGTGGAATATTCATGAATATAATGTATTCAACAATCATGAATGACAATTATTCATTATTAAATGTAAGTCAGTAATCATGATTAAGAAGAATTCATTATTCATGATTACTCGTTAATCATGTCTAATGGGAATTCACTACTCATGATTACAGATCATTCATTAATCATGAATAATATAAATTTATTAATCGATTACAAAAAAATTACAATTCTGAGTCTTACTAATCATGAATGATGATTGAAAATTTGTTTGCTCTTTCCATTCTTGTCGATAGACCTTTACTAATACTCACTGAAATTAGGGTCTAATTCTTTACTTGTGACTTCAAATGCTGTTCAGTTGACTACCCCCACTCTTAGGACTTGTCCTTGCTCATTAGGACAACTTTTAATTCAGAAATGCATCCTCGTCTTTTAAATTTAAATGAATAATGATTATGAATATATCATATTCATGATTGATGATTGGCGAATTTTTGTTATTCATGATTGATGTATATTAGGTATTCATGATTGATGAATATTATATTAATCCTAGCTCATGAATATATTTTATTCATGAATAATGACTAACTGAATACCAGTTATTCATTATTCATTTCAAATGAATACCATAAACACTCAATAATCATTAAAAATACTACGCACTGATTATCAATAATGGTTACTCGTTATTCATTTAATGATTACAATTATTCATATTCATTAATCATTATTCAGATTAAAATTTGCCCAACTCTGGGTAAGGTATGCTGCCTTTGTTTCTTTTTTTTTATCCAAACGTCCGTCTATTGATTGCTTATAGGTATTTTAGAGACTCATATCAGATTCTTACTCCGAATGTATAAATTTCATTAAACTTTTATCCTATAAAATTAATAATCCATATTTTATTCCTAAGGTTGCTTATGTTTCCCGAGATACTAGAAGACGACTCCGATCCGCTATACGGAGAAGTAGACCTGGACTACGTATCTTACTGGGTGCCGAAGATGGTAAACTACATCATGAGGATGTCTGTTGTCCCGAGGAAGTTCTCGACCATCAGCAGCCGCCCGCACGGTATCCTCAGCAGCCAATACATGGTCTGCACCAGGATCTCCCAGAAGGATTTCGGCGTGGAGGGATCTTCGGGCTTCGAGAGGAAGAGGATGGGCAAGAGGAGAGGGTACGTTTTAGGGAGAAGGAGGTCGTTAATTAATAAAGTATAATTAATAAAGAGAGTTTCTATTAATTATTTTTGTTCGATGGGCTTATAAGATTTATTTTATTTATGACATTTTATATGTTCGCAACTAATACAAGCGAATGAATGCTATGGCTGATGCAAATATGTTCACGAGACCACTAAAGGGGCTAAGGAGGAAGAAATAGAAGATTTGCCACTAGGTAAGGAAGAACAAACATACAAAGGTCGGGATGGCGATTCGAATCCGCCTCCTGGTGATCGACTTTTATTTCGTGGCGGACCCACGGAATGAATCTCGATATCTTAAGGCTGAAAGCTTAGTTTAGGAAGCACGAGCGACAATGAATTCCTATTTAAGCAATTTGGTGTTTGGTTTTGTCATTCAGCTTTACCTTACCCTGAAAGGGGAGCTGAAGTCCCACAGCCCTTCTGGATCCTGCCAATCCACTTTTTTATTTGTATTACTTTCCTTAAACTAAAATTCTACTTGTTGAGCATATTAATTGCTCATTAACTTACTCAGTTAACTACTACCTCAGTTTTAGTAAAGTTAAATTCTATCTTTAAACGACATTATTTGTCCAAAGGGGGCCTGCAGTCCCCAAAGCCCTCCCTCTGGATCCGCCAATGTACGGCACTGGATACCCTTGTTAAAATCGAGTTCGGATACTCCATGCGCAAAAGTCAAAAACCTTGAGTTCTCTAGACTTTGCCGTAGCAAGAACTTGAAAGGTTTTGATAAAACTTGTATGAAGTCTTCTCTTTATATTGCTTTTCTTTTTCAAGGATCTTACATCCATGTCAAAAGAACAAAAAAAAAAAAAAAAAAAAAAAAAAAAAACACCAAAACTAATTTCATTTAGCTCCAGACATAAAAAGAATCATCAACACATCGGGGGACTTACGTCATGTCTCACCTGTTGTTTAGAAGCAAGTCCGCACCAACCGAATTAAAAAGATCCCTGGGTCAGATTTTGGCGATCTTAGATAAAGCAATGTACTACATATTATGACGACATAATCGATCAGTCATTTTTATCTTCATCAGTGAATTTTTATTTTATTGAATTAATAATACTAGGGTAAATTAATTCAATGAACTGAAGGTACTGAGCCTTGCGTATATATTTTATAGTTCTAATTAATTTATAATTATTGTAAATCTATTATAATGTAATAGGTATTAGATATATTTTATACTAGCTGTATATCCCGGTTTCACCCGCGGAATTTCATTTTTCTTTCGACTCAAACGGTCGATTTCGTAAAAACCAACGTAATGCAAGATCATAACGATAATTTTATAACAATAAATAATCTACCCAGAGATTGACTGAACTAATGCAAATTTGATATGGACTGTTGAACGCACCTGGTAAAAAAAACCACTGAGCGAAATTTGGAGAATTTAGGACAAACGGTATATAGATATCCATACGTAAAAAATAATACAAAATTTAAGCTATCTTGCTGTTTACTAAAACACTTTCTCGTTCGCTTATAATGACACCATGGTACAAGTGGGGAGTGGAGTTCAGATCCATAGAACAGATCAGTCTGTGACCATCGTTGGCTAGTGTAAGGTCGTTTACGGCGTGAGCCTGATTGTGAGTTTATCTTGTTACGATTCTAATCTGGTAAAATAAATCTAATTATTCTTTATATATATATATATATATATATATATATATATATAAAATATTTTATTCATTTATTAAGTTTATGATGATTAGAGACCGGATTTCAGTTATTGCTGGGGATCGATGACCTTAATTTTTTTTTCAGCACATTATAAATTACAATAACTTATTAGGAGGCTCATTACACGTCAATTCAACACAGGCTTGAGCCTCACCATTTCAGATTTTCTTGAAATTTAGTATATGTGTACTACTTGTATCTACTAGAACAAGTGTGAAATATTACTGAGATATGTCTACCCGTTTTTGAATTATTGGTCTCTAAAGCCCTCAAAAATAGGTCCACAAACAGAAAAATCATGATTAAAAATAGCTGTAGATGAATTACAAATTTGACTAGGAATATGAGATTGGTGTCGTTTAACAGCGCATTCCATGCCGTTTAATATAATATACAAAAATATATAGATTGGTACCAAAGAAATTTTCTTAAAACTAAATGTAAAATTGTAATTCCAATTTTCTCAAAAAGGGCATTTTTTAAAAAATTATATTTTTTTGGCAAATAGGTGGTATTATATCTATTCGTACAGAAAAATATAAAAGTGGGATGAAAATTTCTTCCTTACTAAAAAAATTGAAAACTAGTGATAAAATTCCATAAATATAACATTTTATGATTAAAAATAGGTGTAGATGTTTTCCAAATTTGACTAGGACTATGAGATTGGTGTCTTTTAACAGCGCATTCCACGCCATTTCATATGATATACAGTAATGTATAGGTTGGTACTAGAGAAATTTTCTTAAAACCTAGTTTTACATTTTAATTTCAATTATCCCGAAAAGGGCATCTTTTTAAATTTTTATATTTTTTTAAAAAATAGGCAATATTATATCCATTTATACATCAAAACATAAAAGTGGGACGAAAATTTCTTCATCACTAATAAAATTGAAAACTAGTGATAAAATTCAATTAATCTAGCTTTTTATGATTAAAAATAGACGTAGATGTTTTCCAGAGTTGACTAGGTTTATGAGGTTGGTGTGGCTTAACAGTGCATTCCATGCCGTTGCATATGATATTGAACATTGTATAGGTATAGGCAGTAGTTTTTGGACAATTGAAGTTAAAATTTTAAAATAGGTTTTAAGAAAATTTCTTTAGTACCAACCTATATATTGCTGTATATCATATGAAATTGGCATGGAATGCGCTGTTAAAAGACACCGATCTCATAGTCCTAGTAAAATTTGGAAAACGTCTGCAACTACTTTTAATCATAAAATGCTAGATTTATGAAATTTTATTACTGGTTTTCAATTTTTTTAGTAATGATGAAATTTTCATCCCACTTTCATATTTTGCTGTATGAATATATATAATACTACCTATTTTAAAAAAAATATATACATTTTTTAAAAATGCCCTTTTTGAGAAAATTGGAATTAAAATTTTACATTTAGTTTTAAGAAAATTTCTTTAGTAGGTACCAATCAGTATATTGTTGTATATCATATGAAACGGCATGGAATGCGCTGTTAAACGACACCAATCTCATATTCCTAGTCAAATTTGGCAAAAATCTACAACTATTTTTAATCATGATGTTTTATGTTTCTGGACCTATTTTTGTAGACTTTAGAGACCAATAATTCAAAAATCGGTAGACATATCTCAGTAATATTTCACAATTGTTCTTGTAGATACAAGTAGTACAGATATACCAAATTTCAAGAAAATCTGAGATGGTGAGGTTCAAAATGATATATTTTTGTGTTGATTTCACGTGAAATTGCCGAGGAAATAAAATAAAATGTTGTAAGCGATATAAATCTATAAGTTATATGCGATTTTAAATCAACATTTTCAATTTAAATAGGTAGTTAAAAGTAAATCATTTAAGTTAAAAGTAAATGATCTAATTAAAAATGATTGTAATTGTATTGATTGCAGAATTGAGAACCTAAACGTAAAGAAAGAATTGAGATTGAAAACACTAAGGAACGATATACTTATTTAAAACCAGTACATTTTCAAGATAAAATTTAATATACACTTTACTCTCTCCCTTATTTTGGTCAAAAGTTTTAGTTTTTAATGAAATTTCATTCTTTCTAATCATACATTATTAAATTTAAAAATTACAAAAGTGCTTCCGAAAAAGCGGGAAGGCAGTATTTTGTCCGTTCTGTGCGAAAACAATAGACTTCAATAAGAAATCGCAAATTTTGGCAAGAATCAACTTTGTTCATTTATGCAAAAAAAAAAAAAAAAAAAAAAAAAAAAAAAAAAAAAAAAAAAAAACGTATGCAACGAGTCCAATTGAAGATTTGGGTTATCAAAATTTGAGCCAGTTCTTGAAAAACAATATCGGTTGCATTGGTATATAAAAATTAAAGGATTGTGTTAACAAAGGCTTGCATTAACCACCTATAATCGCCTGCAACCTATTACTTTAGTAGATTAGAAAGTTCCTTTTCTTTGCTAAAGAACATTTTAAGTGACAGATGCTATAATTTTACAAAAATGAATTTGAAATTTGCAATGCCATAAATTTATATCAATGTTTTAACAATTGGTTTATTTTTTAAATAATATGTTATGAATCAATAAATTTTATTTAGCAAATTTACAAATAATAATAAATACAATAGATTCAACATACACAAAAGGAATACTACTTTGATTAAATCCAAAGCAAAATTTAGTTACTAAAAAATTTTTGTTTTTTTATTTCTTTTTGTCTTAGCAGTCTTGAAATATTTCACATTTGATAAGGAATAATTTTTTTTTAAAGTATACCATTTATACATCATAAAGTTTTTCGTTGAATAGTAAATAAGTGGATTCCTTTGTTTTTGTTTACTGAAAAATAATTTTGAGGTCAGCAATAACATTTAAATATTAATTCTTAAACTTCTTTTTTTTTGTTCGTCATATCTTTCTTCAAACTTCATAAAATTCAATGATGATTCATCATCCTTATTTTAATTCGTGTCCATCAGAAAAAGTCATGAGATAAATATAACTTTGTTTGCATTTAACTTAAAAATATCCTTATTAAAATCATTATTTTTCATCGAGGAACAATGTAATGTGAACAATGCTTGATTTATGCATGAAAATATATTTACGAGTTTCATTGTTTCCACTAAATAAAATGATCGCTGTATATAATCTCCTTTAGAAATTATGATTTTTTTTTTTTTCGTTAAGACTTTATTCGTAGTTGTCAGAAAGAATCGACAAGCCTCCAAAAATTGTTAAACAAAAAATAATCATTAATTTTACACAGGGGTCGAAAAGGTCATTAACCTTTTTAAATAAGTTTCATTGTAAAAGTATTTGAAAAACCTATTACGAAAATGTTTGCTCAGTAAAAGTTTTCAAATAACTTAATGATAAAAGTTTTTCTTCAAAATGCTTAAGGTTCACCTAAACCTTTTGAGCAATTAAAATTGAAGTGTGAGTTTAACAATTACATTTTCGCCTTTGGTCGTGTTCATAAAAGTTTTTATCATAGGAAAAGAGATTGTTTACTTATACTGTTGTTTTGTTTTAATGAATAATCCTATGATAGGATTAGATAAAGTTATATTTATTTCTATCTTATTATTTCATTCTCCTCGAATCAAAACAAGTTCATTCATTATCTCATCTCACCGGACCGTTTCATTTTAGTTTTATTTATTACTTGTGAGTAAGCGGTTCACAAATTACGAAGGTGCGCAAAAAAGACCAAGTGATTCGGAGTTTTTTCAAATACGTTTGAACAACTGTTGTGAAAGTATAATCAAATTTTTTAACGAATTTGAAAAACCATTTATTTAGGTTCCATATAAATGTTTTCTCCTCCTCCTTCGCGGAATACTTCCAAAAATCACCAGCCTGTCAATCTGGAACTCCCATGCAAAAATCTATTCAGTTGAAAAAATAAATACAACCTGGAGAAAAGCCTGGTAGAAATATCTGGAAGTATAAAGAGGTTTTTGGAAATTTTAATTGATCAAATCAATCTATCTGAATTCATTATTTCAATGTTTTTAACAATAATGTTATATAAATTTTCTGTATTAAGTATTATAGTAAATAACTCATTTGTTCGTTTAATTAACTTCACTAAGGCTAATCGGACGATGATGCTACAGTGGGAGTCCTAAATTTTGCCCATTCAGGTATAATTAGGATAGGGATCTTTAACGAGTACCTGACATCGTACAGGCTCGAGACGTCCATTTTACGTCCCATCGAAAGGACGGCATAACCAAGAATTTCTCACTCCCATTAACTTATATATTTGTAATAACTTGTAAACGTATTTTAAGATTTTTTTTTTATGTAAAATTTTATGAATAATTTTTTTTTTCATATTTTGTTCCACGGTGTCAATAACCTTATATAAATAAATTATTTTTATTAATTAGTTATGATGAATGTGTGTGAAAGCTTGGGATTGTTAACCTTTTACTTGAATTAACAGACAAAGACTCAACTCCAAGGATTGTTGCACCAAATAATAATAATAATAATATTTGCATAAATGAAATAGTAATTTCTAAATATATTTTTTTATTCCTTCGTGAAACCCGTAGCATTTAAAATTGGTATATCCGAACTTAGAGTGTGTAAATAATTCAAAAAGTGTTTTTTCTTCTTTTTTTCTGTCCTCAGGAAGAGTCCAATTTTTTTTTTTTCATCATTCAACATTTATTAATTTGTTATTGAGGATGATAGAATGGTGAAATACTTCTTCCAAAATTCTTTTATTTAAAAATTAAAAACAATTACATTAATTTGTCAACGTTTCGGACTATTCGTCCCTCTTCAGGGCAAATTTCTTCTATAAGATCTAGTATTCTTTACCTGACAATTTCTGGTGGGTTGGTCCATTTATTTCTATATTACAGCTTTATTCCATTACATTGTAAATTGGTCAATTTTATACAAAAAATATTGTTCACATGTTTTACACTTTTTTCTGCCCCTACATTTACTTCAATTATTCTTGTCACACTATCTATTACTCTAAGTATTTCACCATTCTATCATTTACATAATTTAGATCTTCCAGTACAGAGAGTATATTTATGATTAGATAGTTATTGAGATTTTTTTTCGCTAGGTAATGTTTTTTCTGACAAACTTTCAACTTGTTATTCTGATTTTCGGTGTATTAAAAGTCACCCTCAAAGTTTAAAAAGAGTTTACACGCTTGATGAGTCTGCTGAGCTAAATATTGAGTCAAGTACGCCACATTGAAATTATATTTCACTGATAACCAAGTGACAAGACCTACATGTTTACTACCTGACGGCCTTAAGTTTACAAGTGGGCTCTAAACTCAGACGAAACTTTGAAAGGTTATTTCTAAAGTTATACGTTTCCTTTCTCTTAAGATCGATTTTTATAGAAAATTTGTTACAGGGTACTTAAAAATACTTTTTATTCAGGTTCGCGTCCCGCGGTTGCTCTAGGATTTTTTAAAGGGAGTACAAAATCATTTGGTTTGACGTCCCTCGGATAGGGCGTAAAATGGATTTCCTGAGCCTGTTGCGGTGTCAGGTACTCGTTAAAGATCCCTATCCTAATTATACCTGGATAGGCAAAATTTAGGACTCCCACTGTAGCATCGCCCGATTAGCATTAGTGGCATAAAGTGACGTTAAACAAACAAACAATACTTTTTATTATTTCTATTTTTTTTTTCAAAAATATTGTTATATTGTAAGTTGATATGTAGTACTTTTATCTTTTCCGAAAGTTTGAAAAATGCACTTGATTGGTTTCTAATATAAACGTTTCATATATTCTTATTGTTATTACATTGTAACGATTATGGGGGTTAAAATAATTTTTATTAGAACAAAATTATAATTCTCAACGCCTAGCAAACAATAAAAGCTCAAATTGTTAACGATTCTACAAAAAGTAACTAGGTATTTGTGACAACACAAATGTATGCAAACGTAAAAATCTACTTCGATGTTCAGACCCAGACTGAGCCCACAGTCCATTACTTCATATATATCTTCCGAAATCAGACATTCGAGAAGGGCGTAGAACATTCTAGTAAGATCCAGAACATGTACAAATGCAGCCATGTACCGTTCAAACAAAAATTCTAGAACTCTTTTCAATGTAACACACCAAATCATATGATTTTTATTCCCGTTACAATATTAATAGTTAAAACATAGAAATAATGATTTACCTACATATTCATTGAAGTTAAAGGAAAGAATCAATACCGGGGTCACCTGTGATGTGGTTGTTAGAATAGCAACTTACAATACTAAAGTCCCACGGTGGTCTAGGATTTTTTAAAGGAAGTAAATAATCCTTGGCTATGCCGTCCTTCGGATAGGGCGTAAAATGGAGGTCCCGAGATTCCTATCCTAATGATATACCTGGATAGGCAAAATTTAGGACTCCCACTGTAGCCTCGTCCGATTAGCATTAGTAGCATAAATTGACGATAAACAAAGAAATATAAATGCCAAAATAGAATCCTTAGAAAGGTATAATAATGTTAGCAGATGATAGATAGCGGAACTTTTCTACTTTACTCCCCATATGATTACTTGTATGGAACAGTTTACCTTGGAGGTTTCTTTCAAATTATAACACATGATCAATAAATATGAATTCATTGTAAAACAGTTAAAAGGTTAAGTGCATATATTTCTCATTTATTGTTTAAAAGTTAATAATGAACGGATTTGAATTGTATTCATACCTCGGAAATGATAATAAGAAAGCATGGCAAATGTTATAATACATACAATATATAATACATACAGCTAGGAAGTATCAGAACAATCACGACATGAAGCTTCTTTTTAGTAAAAAAAAGAGGATTTCGTTGGCGGTGTTATAATTATAAATGTCGTCGTTATAAATTATGTTAATTTGTATGGAGAAGGAGAGGATTTATCCAAGGTTTATTTAAAAAAAAAAAAATCAATGAATTTTATACTATTTAATTCATTTGACAAGTGTAATTTGTATTTGGTTATGTATTAATAAAATAATTTAAATGTACATTTGTTTTTTTATGTATGGTTAATTAAAAAGTAACAGTTATAGAAAGTAATCATAGGGGGAGTAAATTAGAAAAGACCCTAGATAGCTTTTTGACTTTTCACAGCTGTGCGTAAACACTTCAATTTTGTGTTGTGATAACGCAGCAAGAAGGTCAAATGATAAGTAAAAAAATAATACGAGATTTTCGGCAATTATAAAAGATGACATATATTTTACTATAAAAATAAAGTTCCTATAAAGGCATGCTATATTTTCTCCATTCTTCGATTTATTGCATTTGTAATTTTTTAACTTTACTTTTCATTAATTTTTCAACAGTTATTTATTATTAAAAATATTATTGGGTTTATTTTTTATTTACATTTAGGCATTTAACATTCAATTATTATTGAATTTAAACAAAAAGAATTAGATATTTTTAGTTTTTGCCATTTTAAAGAGAATTAAATTTTCATTAAGACTAGCTATCTCTAAGCTTTTCTAAAAAATTTATGTCAATTGCCTACTAAATTGGACAGTACGAATTTATTAGACATCACCTACCCCGTTTTTTTTTTTTTTTTTTTTTTTTTTTTTTTTTTTTTTTTTTTTTTTTTATTAGCCTTTCCGTGAAAGGTTCAAAATTAATACCTTACTCATTGAATCAACTTAACAATATTTGAATCAACTCCATTACCGCCCTACCGAGGGACGGTATAGCCAAAGATTTTTTACTCACTTTAAAAAACCCATTGGCCACCTGTATGCGATGGCACCCATAAAAAGCTTACTGATTTATTAGTGCCATATAAAATGTCAAGATAATTATTGGGTTTTTTTAATTGTCTCACCATCTCCAGTATGTTTTGGAATAGCGTATAGGGCTGATAATGAGTCTGAACATGTTAAAATATTACAGCATGCAGGAATTCCAGGTAATGAAGCAGCAATTATGACGGGCCCAGCACTGCAAAAATATGAACATATATGAACCGAAAGACATGAAAGCATGGTTCAAGAGAGAGTAAGGAGCTATTGGAATTCCATGTGGTCTGAAGTCCCTCTCACTAATAAGCTCAGATCTATCAAGTATAACACGGGAGAATGGATTAGCGCCCTAAGAGGGAACCGAAGAGAAGAGGTAGCTCTGACAAGACTTCGGATAGGATATACGAACCTCACCCGTGTTCACCTCATTAATAAAGAACGCCAACCAGAATGTGAAATCTGCGAAACCCCTCTTGCAATTAAACATATCATAGAAGATTGCAGATGACATGAAAGCGAATTCACAAAACTGAATATACAACGTAGCATTTTGGAGGCATTAAAGGATTCACCCAAAGCTGCAGATAGCATTATAAAACAGTTAAAACAGATTTCCATATTTACAAAAATATAATAATAAATAGGGGAGAGCGGGGTTGGTTGGCATAGGGTGTTGGTTGGCCATTGGCTTATTGTTTTCGTCACACCTGTTGTGAAGGCTCCACCATTGTAACATGTGACCCGCTCGACCTCGGGAGTCTTGTCCTGAGTTTTCAATCCGATGCTGACAGTGTAGATAAGACTGTGCTTCATTGATTGATTTTACAACATGTAAGTAAATTTTTATATTTTCAGTAAAGTTGGTTTAAAGGCATGGAAAAACATTTGACTCCGATTCTGTTCACATAGTTCCAAACTCCTTTGAAAAACCTAACCTTTCGATTAACCAGTTTCTTGTTTGATTTTTCTCCCCTGTCCTGGCAGTCATCTTTCATATGATCTCTCCATCATCTCTCGATGCTGTGGGTTCCTTCTCATGTCGGGATTAAAGGAAACAAACAAGTGGCAAAAGAAGCAGCCAAGAGCTGTGGGGAAAGCTGTTAAAAACCGATTCAATATTATTATACCATTATAGTGCAGCTTTTAATAAAAATAATATGTGTCAGGCAGTACTTGAATGAGATGAAAAAACAACCCCACCTTCTAGGCCAACCTGCCCCACATAGGGGGTTAATTGGCGTACTCTGGATTGACGAATTCTTCACTTTTCTATGATCTTAGTATTAAATATTATGTTGTGAAAAAAATACTTGAAGTACTCTAATACTTGGAGTTTACAGTGGTATCAGCCCCATTGGGATTATATTAACAGGAACGACTCAACAATCAAAAAAGTGAAAACTGTTGCCAACCAACCCCGCTCTCCCCTACTAAAATATAATAGTGCATATTAATGAATGATAAATATTACAAAAATAAAATAGTACATATTAGAATAATTTAGAATCTTAAACAATAATATTTCATATGAAACAATACTAATAAAACTGAACCTCGTAGATCGGAAACACTTAAGGATAGAATCACCCATTACCTTAATGAGTTCAACCTCTCCTTGCCCACAGATATTGTTCCCCAGAAAATAGTAGATACTCCGCCATGGAAAGTCCCATTAATTAAAACTGAGCTCGAGCTAACCAAGCTTACTAAGAATACCTCACCAGAAATATTAAAATTTAGATACCATAAAATAACCGAAAACTTATATATAGAACATGAATTGATCTTCACCGACGGATCTAAGGATGAAAACGGTGCGGGATGTAGCATGGTGACCGGTACGAGTATAGATAAATGGAAGTTAACATAACATGGAGCTTAACTTCCAACAATTGAAGATCGGGATGGAAGTATCGATGCTGTGGGTTCCTTCTCATGTCGGGATTAAAGGAAACAAACAAGTGGCAAAGAAGCAGCCAAGTGCTCTGACCCTCCTGATCTAAAATACATATTTCCTTCCGAATGGGCAAAACAGGTCAAAAACAGAGTAAAGGGAAAATGGAAGGAAGAGTGGCAAAATACAGAACGTAATCACCTTCGCCTGATCAAAGAGGAAAACCGTGCCTGGGTGCCACCAAAGAATCTAACTCCAAAGGAAGCAGCCATAATTACCAGGCTAAGAATTGGTCACACGAAGCTGACTAACATCCACCTGCTTATTGGACTTCACCGGCCAACTTGCAATAACGCTCCTCTTACAGTGGAACACCTCTTCGTATGTCACAAATACTTAAAGGAACGCCGCGACCTCAACATCATAACGCCATATCCCTATAAAGTAAATAATGGTATAGAAAAAACCCTAAGATACCTCAAGAGAACAAAACTAATGTCCTACATTTAAGAAGATCAGTCGTCGCTAATGGCCAGAGCAGTCGAAGCGACGTTAAACAACATCAAAGAAAAATATCATAGAGTAAAGAAAGCGCGTAATGGCCGAGCAGATGATCGCCCATACCAAACAAACTAACTAACTATCCATTGGCCACGCGGAACGCGAACCGGCGAACTTTAGTATTGTACGTTGCTATGCTATCCACTATACTACAGGTGACCCCTAGTCTCTTGCCTACTAATGAGGCCTTCAGTTTCGTAAAGAGGCATCCTGATGGATTGCTTCTAGCTACTGTCCTGCCTTTCTTAATCTGATTGCCTTCATGTCGTGAGAAACAGACTGACCAGTTTACGTGAGAAATTCTTTTTATAATCAGTTTTTCTCTTCCTTGTTTTAGAACTTTTATACTAGTCATTAAGAGATAAATTTTTTTCTAAAAAGAGCAAGGTCGCTAACGTATTTTAAAATGTTTTGAAACGTATGTAGATAAATGAAAAAAAAATATATGAATTATTTATAATTATTAATGTAACTGTAACAACCTTGTTTGTTGGCTGACTTGATACTACTTAATGACCCCTCACTACGGCCGGTCCCAACCAAGGTCGATCCAACCCCACGAATACCCAAACACAAACACCCCGACCCTAGACGTGGTCTGCTTTCTGCTCCGTCTACATCGGGAGAACAGCAACAATAACAGGGAAACACGAACTTCTTCAAATATAGGTTCGTATTATTTGTTTAACATATTTATGCACATTAATTGGAAAACTGAAATTTCCTTTTGAGTGTGAATATTTCTTTATTAGTTTCACTTAACAATACAGTAGAAAATGCAAATCCGGATTGCCTGTGAGAGCAGGTTAAAAGCAAAGATATTAAAAATTTATATTAAAAAAAAAATTGTGGAAAACTTGCTTCTGCCTGGTCAAAAAGGAAAAAAGTTTTGGGGATCTTATTAGTGATCCGGTGTGGGGGGGGGGAGGGAGCTTTCAAGGTCGAAGTCCATTGAAAAAACAAAAGAACAGAACCTACTACCACCATGTGATGCAACTTGAGCCCCCTTGTTATAATAAGGTTACTGACTAAAATCTTTTTTTACTTTTACTTACCTATATATGAGGCGTTTGGTTTCAAAACCAAAAACGCCGTGGCGTTTGGTTCCCATTTGTTCCAAAAACATTTTTTTATTTTTTTTGCAAGTTTTTAATGTTAGAAATAATTTGTTAGACGCGTTTTTATAATACGTCTAGATCCTTCGAAAATCAATACTTAAAATTCCATTTCTTATCGAAAGCGGTTCTATCCAAGCTTCACTTTTCAGAAAACCTTCAATTTTTCGAAATCCCAAACGGTATCCATGTTTCCAAATAGTTGGATGATGTTGATAGTCTATTAAGAAAAACGTTATGGAGAAGAATGGATATCAATAGGTACCCTAGAATTCTAGAAAGTTGTAAAAGACAGTACAATGTCACCTATCCAAGTAAATATGCATGATACCAATATGGGTGTGGGTCAATATCAAGATTTAAATGAAAAATTGTATATTCAAAAAATAAAAACTATGTATATATTGTTCATATTAAATAAAGAGATTTGTTTTAAAAATGTCTATTCATAATTTAATCAAAAATTGATATTTTCTTAACAAAGTCAGGTACATCCAGCATATTTTTTAATGTTAAATAAGATTTAAAAAAGAAAATGTGATAAAAAGTTGTCAAAAATTTTTGTTTGAAGGTGATTGTTAGCAAAACGACGAAAAAGAAAAAAAAATTGTCAAATTGATTAATTTTTTTAATTGATCTTTTTTTGATCAGTCCTGAAAAATTGTTGGAAATAGATGTAGACGGTTATGAAACCAAACGCCTCATATGAAATATATAGTAAGGGAAAGTATTGCGATCGTGAAAAATTTCGACTTCCGGTTTTCAACGGAATTACACGTTTTGGGGCCCCCTTAGTCCAAATAACCAAGTCCCGCGAAGTGGTCTGTGTGTGAACAGACTACCTCAAAAACTATAAACCGCACAAACCTGAAATTGGGTATTTGGTAAATGTAAATGCCCGTGATGTGACAGCAAAAATTTCATAAAAATTGGTCAAATGGAGGGGGTACTTTATTTCATAACTTTTTACGTTTTTTTTTCGATTTTCTCAAAAACGGCTCTAACGATTTTGATTAAACTAGGTATTTGATCTAATTATTCTCTTTTTAATTTAATCTGTCGTATGACGGGTTTCTCCAACGAATAATTTAAATTAAAGTATTTAGAAAATATATTCTTATTTAGCTTTTCTCTGATTTTTTTAGAAATCGATTTTTATGATTAGTTCGGAGATAGTTAAAAGTAAAAAAAAGCTCTTAAAGCTCAACGTAAAGAATTCTGCAGGAAAAGAATGCTTTCGTTTTTATGTCAAGATTTGATGTAATTTACATGCCATCTCCCTGTTTGTCATTTTCATATTTTTGTCACCACGCCTAAAGGTCTGGCCACACATGTCCGCACCGGATCCGCACCGCAGCAATAATATAGGTTATGTTCAGAATATTTTTAATTTAACTTACATATTACCTTTAGTTATACCTAAAGGTCAGGCCACACGTGTCAGACACAGGCCATTTTAGGCATAACTAAAGGTAATATGTAAGTTAAATTAAAAATATTCTGAACATAACCTATATTAGTGCTGCGGTGCGGATCCGGTGCGGACATGTGTGGCCAGACCCTAACTTAGAGGTTTTGATCAATTAACCCTTTGCACTCGAGGTCTCCGGAGCGGAGCCATTTAAAATTTGTCTTCAAACTCGAGGGCTCCGCTACGGAGACAATTCAAATATAATTTTCAGTTTTTAACATATAAGGACATAAACAAATTGTAAAAACTATTTATAGGATATTTCGATTTTGGTGATAAATGACGATCGCGGCGCTTTTCATTATTTTTATAGTACGTTAATCTTTTAACATCGGCTGTATTTTGTGGTTTTAATTCATCTTTTATTTCCTCAAATGTACAATAATTTAGTCCGGGGCACCAAATAATCCCTTTACTTTGATTTAGTTCCCCACGTGCTTCTACTTTAACCGGAAAGTTACTAAGTAGATTTTCACATTTTAGGAGCTTTTCTGATTGGATATCTGAGGAAACTTCAACTAAAAGGTTACGTATCGTAACTTTTTTTAGCTATATCTCTTAATTTTTTAATTCATTTTAGTTCTCCAATTAGATTTTTTAAGCTATTATATATAAGGAACCTTTGTAAAATCTAAGGGATTTCCTGGTACCTTATCGGAGAAATCAGACACAAATGCAGTTTCGGCTTGACCGAAGATTCGGCCGATTTGGCTGAAACCTAAACCACGGTCACTAATAAAAAGTATGTATTCGTTCTAATGAGCCTGAATATAATTTCTACAAAACACGGAAATCCGAGGCTATTTCTTAATCAACTTGATGATGGTTGAATTACAAGGACAACTACTTCCAACATTATATAAACAACTATATTCTACCACATAACTTGTATTTCTATTAGTAATTCTATTTTTATTACAATTAAATATAGCACTATGAACTTCGGATATAAACAAATTATCGTTTGGTAAGAATTAATAGCAATTAAAATTTTGTATGATTAATCTATATAAATAGAGTTGAAATTCTGTTTGTTTGTTCTTTATAGAAATCCATACCGTTCGTCCTAAATTCTCCAAATTTCACTCAGTGGTTCTTTGATACCAGGTGCGAACACCTGTCCATATTAAAATTGCATAACTTCAGCCAATCTCTGGGTATATTCTTTATTGTTATAAAAATCGTTTTGAACTCACTTTACATTGGATTTTACGAAATCGACCGTTTGAGTCGACAAAAATCTCACTTTATAGATTTTATAGATTTAAGAAATGAAATTCTCCGGGTGGAACCGGTATATAAAGCTAGTTTGTGATAATCGATAAATTTTAAATTAAATAAAATAATGCTTCTTTTTTTTTAATGAACTAACTATATAATAACTGCATTAAATTTTGTTCAAAGAATTTCATGAAATCAATTTTCTACTGTATCTTTTCTTTCTTTTTCTATTTCTTTTTCTATTTCTTTTCTATTTCTTTTTATTTTCTACTGTATCTTTTGCTTCCGGGAACTGCATTTATAATTCGATTAGATATATCACTAATATTTTTTCTGTTTCACATCTTTTAACTCAGGCCGTTCATAAATATCATTTTTGTGAACACCTTTATTATAAAGTACTTAATTATAAAAAAAAACCAGAATAGGATAATTATGAATTGATGATAAAATTTTTTTTGTTAGAAACTATACTCATTTAATGGGCGTCTGTAAGGGGGTCAGGGCAGAGCGATATAGGATAGATGACGGATCATTAAAAATAAGATGGTAAAAGCCAAAAACCAATAGTTTTTTTAATAAACAAAATGTTCTTTAAACTATCATATTCCCCCAACGAATTGATGAAATTGAATGAAAACATTTTAATGCAAAAAAACTTGTTTTGGATATTGGACCCGACATTTCAGGTTTCCTACTTTCTAATAACACGTTAGGTGCGGCATCGGTCCCCGGGGTCCGATGTCTTACATTACCCTCTTAAAAGCCGATTTGCAAACATGAAAATGTCCGAAAGTCCGAACACTTCATACACTCAATTTAGTCGATTTTTAACAAGATTATTGCATTTTATGAATGTGTAGAAATTGTTGCCAACAGCTGAAATTCTGTTGTTTTTTTAAAATCGGACTCCGAGGTCCGAAACCGGGGCCCTGAGTAATAAAACAAGACTACTGGACGGCATCACCCTTCCCCGTCCGATAATTTTGCAACGACTACCTTTACGGTTTGATTAATTTTATGTGTTTGATTTTATACTATGTAGTTCTATTTAATTTCTTTGATTATTGCATAAATATGAGAAAGAAAACAATATATTTTTTTTAATACTTCTTACCAAGTCTGTAATCAATATATATTATAAAGCAAAGTGTACAATGTGCGTGCCGAAAAGGCTCAAAAACTACTCCACGTAGGATGAAGGAAGTTATGTCTGCGTTTAGCCATTTGACCCCTTACGGAGAAGAAGGTTTCCGTTTTTCTCTTAAGAGTGTAAAATTGAAGAGAAAAGGACTGGAATTTTATGCCTCTCGCACCATTTAATTAGCCTCTCTGAGATTGAGACACGAGTTTATGAATGAAAAATTTAGTTCGAGCTCCAGGCTACCAGGAATGTTTATTGTATGTTCACTCAATGTTTATTGTCCATTCATTCAGTATGTAGGTAATCGCTCTATATTTTTTCAGCTGTTCTTTTTAAATTACTAAAAAATTAAGAGAAAATAATTAGTTTGTGTTTAAAAATAAAATAAGTACTTTATATCTCAGCAATCAATTAGAAAACCAACTGGATTCCTTAAAAAATTAGTTTTCTCATGAGAAGGCTAATATATGATCAGCACGTTACATTTAATCTATATATAATATATACTTAAGTAAATTTAATGCAATATGAGTAAACATTTCTTAGTAGTACAGTGAGTGAATAAAATTAGACATAAAAAAAGAGATGAATTGACTAAATATACATCGAAAATAAAAAGTTTGAAGTATTCTTATTGTATTTATGAAAAAGAAGTTGCTTTGGTTACAATGCATGATGAGCATTCCAGTTGACAAAACGACTAACTCCAATAACAGCATTCAAGATTTTATCATCCCTCATAGTTCAAGATAAAAAAAAATATGATGAGAAAATTGTGCCTTCAAGAAATTTTGGTTTTCACTTTGTAATAGTAGTAAGATTCGAGATATGCAGAAACCGTTCAAATTACGGGGGATATCTTAAGGGAGGTTGAAATGTAAGAGAGGTCTTAAAAAAAAGTTTCTATGAATCTTCGGTAGTTTCTATACTTCTGGATCAAATAGAACCATCATAGTAGTCAGTGATTAAGTTTTACTCGAAATATAATTTTTTTAACTGAGATACCAGATTTTTCAACAATAATCTAATAACTTATTATCTGCTGACTGCTTGGAATGGGCTTATAGGATTCAGAATCACAGAAACCATCAAAACGATGCATAACTCGACTAAGTTGCAGCAAAATTAATTGTTCATTTACCATTTTCAACCCCCAGTAAATTATACAGGGTTCCTTATTTGGACGGACTCTGCAGATCTCAAGTCTGCAGAATATTGATACCAAGTTAAAACCGAATTTTCAAGACGGTGCTAATTTTGTTTTATATTTCCTTTAATTTTAAAGTTTTTCTGGTATTAAAACTACCACACAACTACCGGAGCGAAGCCGGGCACCCTAGCTAGTTATAAATAAAACTTACTGATATTTGCTTTATTTATTTTATATAAAGTCATTTCTTTAATAAGAAATTTTTACGTTCAATTTCATCAAAATTGCTCAAAGGGGGTACTTTATTTAATAACTTTTTACGTTTTTTTCGATTTTCTCAAAAACGGCACTAACGATTTTTTTATCATAGAGTGAGTGATTGTAAAGTAGTAAAAGACTCCAAAAAATCGTTTTAACATTGCAAACATTATCAATATGGATGGTAATTCGAAATTCCTGAATTGAAATGCTATTTTCGATAAAGTATGGCGTAAATCCTGTCCTGCGCTTATTATGTTTAGTTCCAATCCTTACCAAGAGATTATGCCTTTGAGACGCTCATTTACTTCACTTTTCACTCAAAAGATAACGCTTTCGTCAGAGCATTCCCATCGGACCCCGACGCCTGATGACGTCTGTGGCTCATCCCAGCGGTCGGACACCTGGGACCGATACCGTTCAATTTAGGATACCCCTAAAATACGCCGGTTAATACGGTGTTAACCCATCTACTACCAAATCATCATTACGCCCATTATGTTGGCTGAGAGCTTTTTCAGCACTAAACAGTGTATGTTGACTAGAATTGTCTAATCGTGTCTTGTCTAATGATGTCTTGCCTAACAGTTCTTGTCTAACAGTGTTTTGTCGAGTCTTCACAAAGTAGTCCGCCCAACCGTATGTTTACTCTTCAATCAGACAATATGCATCGTAAATATATGTATGCATATAATCCAAACTCTTATCCAATATGAAAGATATAATTTGATGAATTCGGGACCGAATATAAAATCGACTTATTTATGCCAGGCTTGAATACCTTGAGAACCTCAGACCTTGAGAAAGAACGAGGCCTATTCCCTCATTCTTTATATTTTGCTCGTGTTCTTGAATTAAATATTATTGCAGTAAAAACTTTTAAATCATATTTATCAAAATTTTGAAATACTATTGTAAATAAAGAAAAACAACAATAAGTGAATTCGTGCAATAGATAAAAAAAATGTAGATAAAATAAACTGGCACTTTAAGAACTTATCCAACGTTAATCTTTTTTCACACCTGCTAACAATTATAATAACACCCAGTGAATTAGTTGAAGCATTCTCCTTGCCTATTATTATTTTAGTATCTATTGTTGATGGTGGAGGTCCCTTATCTAGATCCTCAGTAGCCTTCTGATGATGTTTACCTTGTAGCATTTCTCATAGAATCTATGCCATGAGGATTATTAGAAACATTGGATGAAGTAATGTTTAAAACTAGTAATTTCTGGTGAATATCGTGAAATTTTGTTTATTCATTTAGATATGAATAGCTCTAGGCATTGTCTTGAAATTTTTTATCTTCTGTATTAATAAGCACTTATGCTGACAGGAAAGTAAAGAAAATATAAGAAAAAAAAGCGTATTAACTAACAAAAGCGGTCTGCAAAAAACAAAAAATAAAAAAAAAAGATCACTGTTTAATACAGTAAATATTTTTGCCAGCGCCTATACAGTCTTATTGGCAGATTGTGAGGGCTTTTGGGAATGTGTAGAGCTTGAGTTAGTGGGTTGGAATTTAGAGTAAGTCTGTCATAAAAGTTACGGTAGCGATCTATGTATGGAGGTCAGTGTGTAAGGTCTTATTAGAGAGATAAAATGGGGCATCCTCGTTCTTCCTAAGTATTTGGTTAGTACAAAAAGTAATGCAGGTTTTGAAAATTGATTTTGTTTAGGCAAGTGATTGCCTAGTAAAGAAAAATAATACAAAGTCTAGTTAATGGATGATAAACAATGGTTATTAATGTTGTTTTTCCTCAAAGATTAGTTTACTTTGTGTTACATTCTCTATGAGTAAGGACCTCCGAAATTCACCATGTCAAAACAAAATATTTGTCAAATTTATTTTTACGAGTTCAAACTTGGTTGAAGTGCGGCTCAAACCGCGCGTAACATCAAAGTTGTTTGGGGTGAAGGAAGCATTAGTGAATGTACAGTGCAGCGATGGTTCCAAAAGTTTCGTCTTGGAGATTTTGATCTCGAAGATAAGGAAGGTCGCGGTAGGCCTTCTGTTGTTGATAACGACCAGCTGATGGTGTTCAGGCAAGTTAGGTTTTAATAATAAAAACCTTTCGCTTCCCTGATGAAGAAAGTATGGCCGGTGCTCAATGCTCTTAGTTTTGTTGGTTAATGTATTAAAAGTTTTATATAATATAAGAATAAGATGAAAGATATTTAACATAAAGTTTACCTTTGTAATTTAGAGAATAATAGCATAATAAAAAAGGAGAACAAAATAATATGAATGAAAGGAAATAAAGAAAATTCTCTGATATTTAAAGCTTAAACTATAATTTATTAAATACAAATAATTTATTAAACAAGAATGAAACTAAAATGATGAAAATAAAACACAACTTATAAACTATTATAGACAAAAATATGTTTTAATCGAATGGCCATTGATGAACTATAGAGTAGAGTAATAAATAAATGATTAATAGCTAAAATACAAAGATATATATAATAACTGAATTTAGCAATTTGATTTAATGTTAAAAGGTTAAGTCCAATGTTAATAGAATGTCATTTAAAGTGGAAGATTAAACACAATGTAATGTTCATACATTATTAAAAAAAATAATGATGGAAGTATTTTACTTTAAAGGTCCATCCCGCTGGGAACTTAATCTTCCTCTTCGCTCGTCTTCTAAAATAATGTTTGCAAATGTGCACAATACACAACTGAACACCCTGGGTGAACGAGAATGTAATAAATGTTTTTAAAGAATGTTTTAAGCGTGAGGAGTAATGCGAACTCGCTTGGCGAGAATCAACAGCTGACTGACTTGAAGCGTCTTTTGTTTGTCTCAGAGCGTCTTCCACCAATCACAGACGCCCACGCACATAACACTAAACTAATGCTAATTAAATACTTAATATCGATTGATATGATATTCAATGTTAATAAACTTGATAAATACATTAATGACAATATATTAATAACTGAATTTACAGCTTATTAATTATTAAATTTAGAATTAATTTAAAAATTCTGAACTAAAAATTAAACTAAAGAATTATATAAAATAAAAAAAATAGGTTCCCTGAACAGATGGATTTGGTAAAAGAAAACCCTCACAAAACTACTCGAGACATTGCTAGAGATGTTAGTGTTGACCTTTTGTTGACATTCAACAGTTGTTCGCCATCGGGAACGAATTGGTAAGGTAAAGAAGCTCGATACGTGGATACCTCACGAATTGACCGACAGCCAAAAACATCGGTGTTTTGAAATTCGCAATCCACTTCTGTTTTGGTACCAAAATGAACCATTTCGTAATCGAATGATAAAAGATGAATCCTAAATGACAACATGAGACGGTGAGGTCAGTGGCTGGACAAGGTGAAACCGAAAATGCCTTCCGCTAGTTTATTGAGAGTTTAGATAAAGATTTTTTCTGAAACTGGAATAAAAATACTTCTGAGACGTTGGCAACGATGTGTTGATTATGATGGAAAATATTTTGAATGAATAATCTTAATTTTATAAAAATTATAATACAATTTTTTATGTCATAAAAAAATGAATTATTTTTGCACCAACCCAATACTTTTGATTGGAATGATTGTATGAATCGTATATTTTGCTGTCCCCATTAATTCAATAACTTATGTCTAAAGTGGTTTAATTAGTACTTTATTTTGTTAATTAGTAATTAATTTGCTATCATGAAAGGTTAGTTATCAGGATCGGAACATGAAGGTTTTTTAAGGATTATTTGGAAAACGAGCATTATTAAGCATTTTTTAAGGATAATATTAAATTGTTAGGATTGAATGGTTTGATGTAACCCTAAATTTAATGAATAAATAAGTTTCTTTTATCTGTTACTTCGTATACGACACTTAAACCTGCTTGCTTATTAAGTGTAAAATTGATAATCAAATGATTAAATGTTAATTTTAGTTATAGACATTTTATATCGCATTATTATTATTTGCATGTAAAATATCAATTTCCAGTTGTATAATAGTTATTTATTATACAAGTGACGAAAGTAGATCATTTTACAACTCGAGTGAAACGTTTACCCGCACGAGCGAAGCGAGTGTGGTAATTTCACGAGAGTTGTAAATTCTACTTTTTTCACGAGTGTAATATTAAATTTTTTCTGTAATCGTGTAATACATGATCAGATCTAACCAGAATATGAACAAAATTAGGATGTTATGAAGATTATGGTATGTTGTTGGTAGGTTATAAGCATGGTTGTGAAAGGTTATAAGCATAGTTATAAAACAACTAGTATTAATTTATTTTAACATTTTATTTATTATATATATTTATAGTTACATTACATTTTTCCCCTATTTTTATGTTGTTATTGTAATTACTTTTTGATTTTTGAGTTATTAGTTGACTTAGTGCAATATTGGCATTATCTCGTACTTCTAGAGGAGTTAGTTCCAAATATACTTCTGTTTCACTCAGGGGCGTACCCAGGATCAAAACTAGGGGGGGGGCAAGCTAAAAACTAGGGGGGGGCAAGCTATGGTCGTTCCGACTGTAACACCTTACCGCGGAAAAGGTGAATGAAACCAAAATTATGTAAAATTATAGCAGTGCTTTATCAACTAAGTTATTACAATTATTTGCTTTAAAAAAATGTGTTCTATTATTGCTTCCAGTCTTAAAAGCCTAAAAAATTATTGCTTCCAGCCTTCCAGGGGGGGGCAGCTGCCTCCCGCTGGGTACGCCCATGGTTTCACTATCACTATTCATTTTTATGTATAAATTGAAAATGTTTAATTAAATCAAAAATAATATAATAATAATAATATTTATTCAAACAGTGTTTTTTGAAGTTTTTTAGTAATATCAAAGATGTCTGTTTAAATTAAAATGATTGTGAAGTAGTGCAGTTATAAACAAGTGCAGGTTATAAACAAGGAAGGTAATTATTATTATATTTAAATTTTAAAATATATTGATTATTTCCACCAATAATTCATTCACATTTCAATTTATTTTGTTAAAATAAATTCTTACAATGTTAAGAAACATTTAAAAGCATTTAATTTCCAACTTCAAATTATTTTTTAATTTATGCTTATTACTAATTAAGAAGGCAATTCACTTTCTTCATTTGTGAAGAAAGTAATCACTTTCTTCACTCTATTGCAAAATTTTTCACTTTCTTCACTCATTTCAGTTTAGTAATGTTACCATTATTCAACGATTACAGAAAAAATTTATAAAAGGTATTCTCCTCTTTTACGAGCACCAAATAAGAGAGTGTGTCGGTTAACAGAACTCAGGATAAGGGAGGAGTCTAAATTAAAATTCATTCGTGATTATTTACATCGTTCTGGAAAATTTCAACTGGTATTGGTCATATTGTTAAGAAGACCTTTAATAGAGGTAGTATTTAATGGATATGTATGTATTGTGTAATTTCCTGTACGATTCCCCAGGTACATATAATTAGTACATACAAGCATATAATTAGTACAGACAATAGAACTATAATAATATGCTTCATAGTTTGAGAAACTTTAATCATCTACGTAAACTGCATTGCATGTTGTCGGTTTTAGAATTCGTCCCTCAAAGATATGGTTATAGTTATTTTAATTGTTTTAAACATTCGTGTCGGTGACACGAATAAACATTAATTGATAGTAGTTAATTCAAATAGTTTAATTGTTTTAAAAAAATATGAAAAAACACTAAGAATGAGGAAGGACGCTACGCTAACCACTTACGTATCGATACTTCTTTAGGTACGATACTTTTCGTAAAGTATCGATACTACGATACTATCGGACAAAAATTATCGATACATGTCGGCATCGATAGATACTAGAAAAATGAGATAGTTTAGCCAAAAGAAACAAAATTAATTGACAAAACCTGAAAATATATTCACTGCCAATTAATTTTGTCATACAGTCAACGTTATTTTATGTTGTTCTTTCAACCCTTCATAGGAGTGATGATAACACACTGAAGTCAGTAAAATTTTACAATAACATCGATCACATCGTAACGTCATAATAATGCCATACATTTAATAAAAAACTAATATTTAAGTTTATTTCAAATTCTTTAAAAATAAGGAGAAGAAATAAGAAGCAGGATTTCGCCATGGGGGTTAGTAAAATTCTAAAGATAAGGGTGTGGGATCAAGGTATTTTAACTAAGGGAGGCTCAATCAATTGTTTAATTATAAATTATCGATATGTGAAATTAAAATATTTTTTTACTTTCACTTACCTACATACGTAGTAAGGGAAAGTATGACTATCTTGCAAAAATTCTACTTCCGCTTTTCAACGGAAATACACGTTTTGGGGTCCACTGAGTCCAAATAACCAAGTCCCGCGAAATGTTCTATGTCTCTTCGTGTAAACATACTATGTCAAAAACAATAAACCGAACGAATCTGAAATTTGGTATTTGATGTTTGTATAAGCACGTGTATAACAGCAAAAATTTCATCAAAATTGATCAAACGGAGGGGGCACTTTATTTAATAAATTTTGTCTCACTTTCACGTTTTTTTTTCTCAAAACGATTTTGAATAAACTCGTCATGTTTAATTAGAATCAAGTATTCTTGATAGTAGCCGATCATCACCGAAACTTCAGTCGGATTTCCTAAAATCTCCCTCTTTTTTTATATTTGGACCAGTCTTGAATTGGAAGAGCGAAATTTATTTTTGATCTTATTTCCTCTTTATGTCATTTTCTAAATCGGGTAATTTAATGGTTTAATGGCTGACCATTAAGTACTGCATACGGTGGATAAGCCGTGAAGAATATAATTACATAAGATAACATATCAACCTCGACGTAAATGGAGTTACCTATTGCTGTGGGCCTTAAAAGTATGGGTCATAAAAAGGTGTTCCCAAGCCTGTGCGATGTCAGGTTCTCGCTAAGTATCCCAATCCTAATTATAATGGGATAGGCAAAATTTAGGATCCCCACGGTAGCATCTTCCGATTCACCAATAGTAGCATAAAATAACTTTAAATAAATAAACGAACACCCTAGTTAAGAATTAAATTAATTTTAAAAACTTTCCAAGAACAAGGATTCTTTATTGTAATATAAGAAGTCAGTGGATGGTGAAAGATGCATCAACCGTACGTTTTATAGCTTGTTCAATTATAATTTAAATATGTATATATATTTTGAATGCAACAAAACATTATATAGCCTTTGAATTATTCATTCATTTTTAAATGAATAATTTAATAAATAATGAGATCAGAAATGTCAGCACCTTTAGCTTATGTCTTTTTATTGCTCTGGCAAGCTAACGTCTCTCAAATCTTAATACAATGCCTTCCCAAAATAGTCTTCATTCTGCATGGTTACATTTCATTACATTTAGTAGACAGAGTATTGTTTCTTTCAAATGAAATGTAAATAGTATTGTAACGTTAAATCTTCAAATAAAAAAAAAAAAAAACATATGGTTTAAAGTCCCAGAACTTTGGTTAGAACTAACTAATATTTGGAACAAGCTGTCATAGCTTGTTGTTACTACATGTTAAACGGGGTAGAATGGCGCAGAAACGAGTTTCCTAGCTCAATCTGTTGAGGAGATAGAATTTTTTTTTGTTTTTATTTTAAAAATCTTACTTTTTTCTGGAAAATGACAGTTTCCTCTACTTCGGTTAAGCGTAGAAAAAAAAACAATGATATTTTCTTAATCAGCATTAAATTTCCTAAAATATGAATTAGGTTTGGTTATTATTAAATCCACTTTCAGTGGGATTTTTAACGCGCTAAACAAAAAACATTTATCAAAACTTAAATTTTTAATAGTTTTTGAAAATTCCTCACTCCCCACTGGAGCACCCTAGAAGCTGTCAAATTTCCTAAAAACTGCGGAATTTAGTTAGCTCTTTAGTGGTGTAACCCATGATACAATTGCACTTCACCTTTTGAGTCTAAAAGAAGTTTTTCTGATGAAAAACACGCTAGAAAATGTCACTGCTGGGGCAATGAGGAAGCAAGCTAGATCCTGCATTCAAAGCAATGGATGCCAAACTTCCCATGAGTTAGAGCTAGTTTTACTTTTTTAAGACTAGAAAGAACAAGAACAATAAAATAAAAAGGGTAATAATAATCTAAAATTAAAAAAAAAAAAAAAACCTACATAAAAAATGTTGAATATAAGTCTGCATCTAAAGTAATGGAGGAAATTTTGAGCATGCGCTGCAATATTTCATTTTAATATGGTTCTACAATAATAATATTATTTTTTATCTTCAACATTTTTTATGTAGGATTTTTTTAAATTTTAGAAAAGTAGAAGAAAGTAAAAGTAGAAGAGAAGAAAACAGTTTAATTTATTTTAAAGAAAGTATTTTTACTTTCACTTACCTACATATGAAATATATAGTAAGTGGAAGTATTGCGATCGTGAAAAATTTCGACTTCCGGTTTTCAACGGAAATACACGTTTTGGGGTCCCCTGAGTCCAATTAACCAAGTCCCGCGAAATGGTCTCTGTGTGTGTGTGTGTGTGTGTGTGTGTGTGTGTGTGTGTGTGTGTGTGTGTGTGTGTGTGTGTGTGTGTGTGTGTGTGTGTGTGTGTGTGTGTGTGTGTGTGTCTGTGTGTGAACAGACTAGCTCAAAAACTATAAACCATGCGAACCTGAGATTGGGTATTTAGTGTATGTATATGCCCGCGATGTGACAGCAAAAATTTCATCAAAATTGGTCAAATGGAGGGGGTACTTTATTTCATAACTTTTTACGTTTTTTTTTTTTCCTTTTTTTGAGGCCTTATGTAGGTATATAGAGCAAATGAAAACAAAAATAAGAAATGAATGTGGAAAATGTGTAACTTTGAGAAGTGGCATTAAAAAAACGCATTAATTTCTTATCTAAGTAAGTTGGTAAGTGAAAGTTGTGTGTTGCGCGCACGCACCAGATTTTTTAAATTTAAACTAAAGTTTTTTTTTTTAATTTTAGATTATTATTACCCTTTTTATATTATTTAGGATTCATACATTGTTCTTTTTAGTCTTAAGAAAGTAAAACTAACTCGGACTCGTGGGAAGTTCGGCATCCATTACTTTGGATGCAAGCTCTAGCGCGCTTCCTCATTGCCCCAGCAGTTATATTTTCTAGCGTGTTTTTCATCAGAAAAACTTCTTTTAGACTCAAAAGGTGAAGTGCAATCCTATCATGGGTTACACCACTAAAAAGCTAACTAAATTCCGCAGTTTTTAGGAAATTTAACAGTTTCTAGTGTGCTCCAGTGGGGAGTGAGGAATTTTCAAAAACTATTAAAATTTAAGTTTTAATTAATGTTTTTTGTTTAGCGCGTTAAAAGGCCCACTGAAAGTGGATTTAATAATAACCAAACCTAACTCATATTTTAGGAAATTTAATGCTCATTAAGAAAATATCATTGATTTTGTTTCTACGTTAAACCGAAGTAGAGAAAACTGCCATTTTTCAGAAAAAAGTTAGATTTTAAAAATAAAAACAAAAAAAATTCTATCTCCTCAACGGATTGAGATAGGAAACTCGTTTCTGCGCCATTCTACCCCGTTCAGCATGCAGTATTACCCAGTATTTTTTACACTAGGTCTGAGACACCTAGTATAAGGAGCGAGTGACTGGACAGTTAGTCTAAGTCTTGATAGTGAAGCTCTAGCCATACCAGATTTGTGTTACAAAGTGATAATTTTTGTAACCTGCGCTAACTTTTCGGTTCTTACAATTCGTATGGTATTGAAAATTGTTATTTTTCTTTGAATAAATATTGTTCTACCCACAGAAGTGTTACTTTATTCTTTTAAATGTAGTAAAGCAAAATGATTTGAATAAAAAACTTAAAATCATTGTCTAGTAATATCCAGTCCCATTTTCGAAACTGGTTTTTCTATTTAATATGAACAATTATTTAGAATTTAAACGATAAAAATGTCATAACATGATTGTTAGCTCTTCAACTAAAATTTAATCTAAAATAATAAAGTGAAATGTACTCCATGACTTTTCCGTATGTAGTCCTCTCCCCCACCACTACACCACCCAATAAAGACTTTTTGAATATTTACCTTGCTAGAGGTAATTAGCTAGGAAAAAAAAACATAGTAATTAGTTAATGAAAATTTACGTGTGCGAGAGCTAACAAGAGCGCGAGGGCAACGAGTTGGCGATAGTGGTGATTCCTGGTGGGGTCGGAGAAAACCCTCCCCCCTCCCTCATCTATAGTCTTACCTTATAAAGATTTTTGGACTAGTTACCTATGCGAGAGGTAATTAGTCACGAAAAAAAAGCCTTATTAATTATGGTTTTTAAAATTTAAGTTCGCGAGAACTAACTAGAGCTATGAATGGACATAGTCGGTCTTGGTAGTCAAGGGAGGAGAGGGACTTCCTACTCATTTATTTTAACAATTCAAATTTAAACACATGATTTGTTTAACGTCCCTTTATGCTACTAAGGCTAATTGGACGATGCTACGATGGGAGTCATAAATTTTGCCTATTCAGGTATAATAAGGATAGCGATCTTTAACGAGTACCTGAACATTTTACAGGCTCGGGACCTCGATTTTAAGTCCTATCTGAGGGACGGCATAGCCTCTTTATTCTTTACTCCTTTATAAATTTTAAAAATACTAGAGCCACCACGGTACGCGAACCCGCGGCCTATTGTAGGTTGCCATGGTAACCACTTCACCACCGGTGACCCCAAACAGAAGATTTTATTAAAATAAAAACAAATAAATTAAAAAACATTTTATATTCAAATAGTATTCCTATTTGGTGCAGTAGGAACAATTATACTTCAATAATTATTTTGTTATCTCCATCATCAAAAAATTAATTCAGATTATTTTTTCAGGTTATATAAATAACGATTGTTTAAAATGATAAAGTTGTTAATTTAATATAATATTTTTTTTTTCAAACGGAAGGCCATTCCCAGGAAGCTTTCTATCATTTAATAAAACAATACAATAAATTTATTCATTTATGTATCAGTTTAAAAAAGTAGTTCAGAAACACATTTAGGGTTTCAAAAAAAAAATGTCATGTTACAGTCCATTAATAAATAATGAATCTAAAAACATACTTATCTTCCTGAAAGTGTTTGTCGTTGATATGGATGCAAATTATAAATCCCACATATATTATTTCACAAAGCCTCAAATTTTTCATGAAATACAAGGTCCTGTCGTGCTCAAATACAATGAATGTGGTATCGTTAGGTTCAAAGTTTCAATTAAATCGCATTATCAGTTTTTGTTTTTTGGACCAAAATAAATAAAATCGATCTAAACGTAGTGATTCAACGGATCGAGGATCAAATTGGGATTTTATAAACTGCGATACGAACATTAAGACCCAGTTAATTTCCCTCGGAACTTATAGGGGTTTGCGTTTTAAAGCCCTAAAACTTACTATTTTTGAGATGACGCTTGGTTTAGGCACATCCGCCGCAAGTGGTCAACTACCTATTCGTCGTGTTTAGGTTTTATGAATTTTAAATCCGTTTTCGTCGGATTTAGAATTTAATGTTAGAGAATCGCGCTCTCACATTTAGTAATTACAGTAGAATCCCGCTTTAACGGCTTACATTTAACCGACCCTTCGGACTGAACGACGAAAACGGTAAAAGCAAAAAATAACTTTTTAAGATCCTTAACACGTTAGGTGCGGCATCGGTTCCCGGGGTCCGATGTCTTACATTCCCATCTTAACAGCCGATTATCACATGAAAATGTCCGAAAAGCCGACCACCCCATACCACTTCACTCAATTTAGTCGATTTTTAATGAGATTATTGCATTTTAGTGCAGCAAAAGTTGCTAACAGATGAAATTCTGTAGTTTTTTAGAATTGGACTCCGGGGTCCGATACAGGCCATCAGTAATAAAACAAGACTACTGGACGGTATCACCCTTCCGCCTGCGATAATATTGCAAGGACTACCTTTATGGTTATCTTTAATTTTATTTGTTTGATTTTATACAATGTAGTTCTATTTAATTTCTTTGATTATTGCATAAATATGAGAAAGAAAACAATATTTTTTTTTAATACTTCTTGCTAAGTCTGTAATTATAAATAAAACTTGCTGATATTTGCTTTATTTATATTATATAAATTCATTTCTTTAAAAAGATTTTTTTTTATCATAAGGTAAGTGGTTGTAAATCAGTAAAAGACTCCTAAAAATTGTTTTAATATTGCAAAAATTATCAATATGGATGGTAATTAAAAATTCCAGCAGTTTAATGCTACTTTCGATAAAGTACGGCGTAAATGCTGTAACGGACCCCGGGGTCATGTCCTGCGCCTGTTATGTCTAGGTCTAATCCTTACTCAGAGATAAAGCCCTTGAGAAGCTCATTTAATTCACTTTTCAGTAAATAAATAACACTTTCGTCTAAGCATTCCCATCGGACCCCGACGCCCGATACCGTCTGTGGTTCATTCCAGCTGTCGGACCCCCGGGACCGATACCGTCCAATTCCTAAAATACGCCGCCGCACCTAGCGTGTTAAAAGTATTTATAACTTTGTGAGTAAAATGCGGTAATACTTATAATAAAGTTCCCCCTCTTTTAACTCTAATTTGATGAAATCTTTGCAGTCACATCACAGGCATACATAGCAACCCCCCCCCCCAAAAAAAAGCAGCTGCCCCCTATTTTTGGTCTTTCTTAATTCCAATAATAAGCATCTCCTCTTCGAGCTGTGATTATAATTACTTTTAAAATATTTGCGATTTTCATCTCGTTTAATGAGGTACAATCCGAGCGACGATAACCGATGCGGAATTGGAAATTTTTAGAATGCTTCCTAGTCCATTCCCGTCGAATTAGTTAGCCTTTTAGGTAAGATAACTGAACTCTTAAAAAGGGGGTAGAAGGCTGTTAAGCGCAGGTTACACCAATTTTCAAACATGGATCCACTCCCTAAACATAAATAGCAGCCTTAAAGTTAAAGAATTAATCCGTTTCTATTCGATAATCTTGATTGATAAAAAAAAAAAAATACGACTTATAGTATCTATGCTAGACTCTTCACACAGAACATTTCGCGATACTAGCTTATTTGGACTCAGGGAACCACAGTGTATTTCAGTTAAAAACCAAAAGTCGAAATTTTTCACGATCGCAATACTTTCCCTTAATACTTTAATACTTTTTATATTCTATTTTTTCTTTATATTATTATACTATTTTCTTTTTATATTATACCGATGTTTTAAATTCCCTTCTTAACACCCGATTTTCACATGAAAATGTCCGAAGATCTGAACAATTCAAACAATCAATTTAGTCGATTTTGAATGAGATTATTGCATGTTAGTGCAGAAAATGTGGCTAACAGCTGAAATTGTGTTGTTTCTTAGAATCGGACTCCGAGGTACGAAACCGGCCTTGAGTAATAAAACAAGACTACTGGGCGCATCACCCTTCCGCGTCCGAGAATATTGCAACGACTGCCTTTATCGTTTGATTAATTTTATGTGTTTGATTTTGTACTATGTAGTTCTATTAAATTTCTTTTACATTCTTTAATTATAGCATAAATATGAGAAAGAAAACAATATATTTTTTTAATTCTGTCATTCTCTAGCGTGTTTTTCATGAGAAAAACTTCTTTTAAACTCAAAAGGTGAAGTACAATTGTATCATGGGTCGCACCACTAAAAAGCTAACTAAATTCCGCAGTTTTTAGGGAATTTGACAGCTTGTAGGGTACTCCAGTGGGGAGTGAGGAATTTTCAAAAACTATTAAAAGTTTAAGTTTTAATAAATGTTTTGTGTTTAGCGCGTTAAAAGTCCCACTGAAAGTGGATTTAATAATAACCAAACCTAACTCATATTTTAGGAAATTTAATGATGATTAAGAAAATATCATTGTTATTGTTTCTACGCTTAACCGAAGTAGAGGAAAATGTCATTTTTCAGAAAAAAGTAAGATTTTTAAAATAAAAACAAAAAAATTCTATCTCCTCAACAGATTGAGATAGGAAACTCGTTTCTGCGCCATTCTACCCCGTTTAACATGCAGTCTTACCCAATTTTTTTCAACACTAGGTCTGGGACATCAGGTATAGTCGTAAAAGGACTGGCGTGGAAGGTTCCAGGCCTGCGTGGATCGGGCTCGACCACCGATGTCACAAACACTTGCTATGACAGTTTGTTCCAAATACTAGTTAGTTGTATCCAAAGTTCTGGGACTTTAAACCAAATGTTTTTTTTTTTTTTATTTGAAGATTTAACGTTACAATACTATTTACATTTCAATTGAAAGAAACAGTACTCTGTCTACTAAATGTAATGAAATGTAACCATGCAGAATGAAGACTATTTTGGGAAGGCATTGTATTAAGATTTGAGAGACGTTAGCTTGCCAGAGCAACAAAAAGACATAAGCTAAAGGTGCTGACATTTCTGATCTCATTATTTATTAAATTATTCATTTAAAAATTAATGAATAATTCTAAGGCTATATAATGTTTTGTAACTAGACCCATCTCATCTTTTAGAAAATTTAATGCTGATAGAGAAAATATAATCGTTTTTGTTTCTACGCTAAACCAAAGTAGAGAAAACTGCCATTTTTCAGAAAAAAAGTAAGATTTTAAAAATAAAAACAAAAAAAATTCTATCTCCTTAAGAGATTGAGATAGGAAACTCGTTTCTGCGCCATTCTACCCTGTTTAACATTCAGTATTTCCCAAATTCTTTTTACACTGGCTCTGGGACACCCAGTATATAAGGAGCGAGTGACTGAACAGTTAGTCTAAGTCTTGATAGTGAAGCTCTAGCCATATATTGTGTTACAAAAAATATGGCTAACAGCTGAAATCCTGTTGTTTTTAAGAATCGGACTCCGAGGTCCGATTTTCGATAAAGTATGGAGTAAATCCTGTATCGGCCTGTCCTGCGCCTATTATGTCTAGTTCCAATCCTTACGAAGAGATAATGCCCTTGATTTAATTCACGTTTTAGTCAAAAGATAAAACTTTCGTCAAAGTATTCCGATCGGACCCTGACGCCCGATACCGTCTATGGCTCATCCCAGCAGTCGGAACCCGGGGACCGATACCGTTCAATTCAGGATACCCCTTAAATACGCCGCTGCACCAAACGTGTTAATATGTATTTCATATAGATGTAAAGGTGATCTTATACTGTGCGAACTTCATCCTCGAACAGGTAATCCCTCGAACCTTGCGGCACCTACCGGCGATCCAGTAACAGCTATTTACACTGAAACGAACAATGATGTCTGGCCACACCTGTGCACCTTAATACAAAAATTTTAATTTAAATTACAAAGAGGGCTGGCGTGGAACTAGTGGCTGTATAGGCGGGCGCAAGCGACGGTGCTGCTACTTTAGAGGAACTAGAGAATCGGGGATAGAAGCCGGTCCATTACCTGGGATTCATAGGGTTTTTGGCGTTTTTAATTTATTTTTCCATAATTAAAACCCGATTGAGCAAAAAATCATTTGAAAAATGTCTAATAGGTATTGCTCGGTCCCTCAGTGTTCAATTAAAAAATCAAAAGACGTGTCATTCCATTTATTTCCAAAAAATAAAAAGCTTCTTAAAGAGTGTATTGTAAAATTAAGAATAGATAAGCCTCTTTCGAAACATATGATGATATGTAGTCTTCATTTTAAAGAAAGTGACTATATTTATCCAGGTAAATATTAGTATTTGACATTTTATTATTCCAAAATGTTAATTTTATGCAAATAACATTGGGACCATAGTGTCTTATTTGTTTTTCTTTTTTAATTTTCCCCCATTTTTGTCTTACATCCGTTGTTCTTAATTGTTCCAAGTTTTCAATGCGAAGCCTGAAAGTTTTGACAAATAAATAAATAATATGACAAAGAATCTAAGCTGTCATAACAAGGAGAAAAAAAGAAAAATATTCAGTCAACTCATAAAACTCGTTGAGCGCAAGCGGAGTACGCCTTTAATGACAGACCATTGTTTATAATTAAAGCCGTTCTGTTCTTTTGAGAAGTGGCAATTAACAAAACGCATTAATTTCTAATCTAAGTAAGTTTGTAAGTGAAAGTTGTGTGTTGCGCGCACGCACCAGATTTTTATAAAATATTTTTGTATTTTTTCTACTACTGGAAAATTCAAATATCCCCAAACTTGAGCTCCATAACATACCACCGATCGTAGCGCACTATCAAACACCTACATTTTCTTCTCTACTGGAATCATTTTGTTAGCTATTATTTTATTCAATATACTTACTATTCACTGCAAATTTGGCTTTACCCATTTTCTCCCTGCAAATTCTAGGAGCTTATCTTACTTAATCAAAAGCGACACTAGCGCTAACCCCGAACAAGCGGATATACAGACAAAGTACCTAATTCTGGTATTATTTAGAATAGCCGAACCTTGTTCGAGACAGGCTGTTGGTGAGGGTGAGGTTCGCTCAGTGTAAAGACACCTAAAGTGAAAGTAAAAGTGACCAAGTTGTCCCAGTTTACAGCCATCTAAATGACCTTGGACCGTAGATGATGGCGGACCGGAATATGGAGGCACCTCCCTGGATTAGGTCAAGGCCGAATGAACTCGTCGCGGAAGGAATTAGTATTCTCAACATACAGGTCCGGTCAATTATAGTCCCTAAAAATATCGATACAGACTACAACTTGAGAGTTTTAGGGATGAATTACTATTATTTGATTATGTTTCTAAATTTTTATGATATATTAACAGTACATATTGTTGAAAGCTGATGTACCCACATCATAGGGGGATCCATTGTAAACAAAATTTCTTGCAAACTGTTACTATTTGTTTCCCGGGCCAGAGGGGAGGGGTGGGGGATTAATGCCGGGTATTATTAAATGCCCCCTGGCTCCGAGTTTTGAACTTTCTATCTTCGCAACAAACTATTCGCTGGCGCAAGCGACTGTGCTGCTTCTTTACTGGAACTAGAGGTAGAAACCGGGCCAGTACCTGGGATTCATAGGGTTTTTTGGCATTTTTAATTTATTTTTCCATAATTGTTGAGCAAAATATTATTTGAAAAATATCTAATAGGTATTGCTCGGACCCTCAGTATTCAATTAGAAAATCAAAAAACGTGTCATTCCATTTATTTCCAAAAAATATAAAGCTTCTTAAAGAGTGGATTGTAAAATTGAGGATAGATAAGCCTGTTTCGAAACATACGACCATATGTATAACAGCATCGTTCCATTAGCATTAATGGTTCGAATTTCACATTTTAATACTGTTTTTCTGTTTTAGAGGGATCAGGAAAAAAAAAAAAAAAAAAAAAAAGACCATATGTATGTAGTCTTCATTTTAAAAAAAGTGACTATATTTATCCAGGTAAATATCACTAAATATTTGATATTTTATTATTCCAAAATGCTATTTTTATGCAAATAACATTGGGACCATAGTGTCATAGATTTGTTTTTCTTTTTTAATTTTCCCCATTTTTGTCTTACATCCGTTGTGCTTACAAATAAATAAATCTTATGACGCGCGGTCATAAGGGCTTAAGTAAAATTTTGAATTTTTCAGGAGAGCAACAGCAAATTCAAAACATTATGTAAAATCTAATTATTCATATTATTTGTAATTGTTATTTTCATAAAACAATATAGTTTGACTTAAGACCTTAATACAAACCGGTAGCTCTGATTTCGAACTATAATATTATGACATAATCTCCAAATGCTCAAATGGTGACTTAAGCCCTTATGACCGCGCATCAAAGAAATAATATGACAAAGAAACTAAGCTGTCATGAAAATGACAGCTGTCATAACAATGATTGTATGAATAGGTAATTAACGTTATTACTAACCGAAAAACGTAAAGTTACAATGATGTGTTTGCATTTACCATAACTACCAGTTTTACACGTAGAATTACAAGAAAATTGCTTATTATTATTAATAAATTTGATTTCCACTTTTATTTTATGGGGTAGTCCTTTAAGATCGCTTGTTTGAAGGCACAAGGCTTGTAAAATAACTGCTTTTTTACTTCTAGAGATTATTCCACACGTAATCGTGTGGTTTGCATCAAGGATAGCCTGCCCTTCAATTAATGGTCTTTTAAAATTACCAATTATCTCTATCACATCAACTGTGTCTATCCCCGTTCCTTCCGACATTTTGCAAAACTACTAGCGCACCCTATAGTCGATTGCGCCCGCCTATTGGCTTGTGCTTTAAGTTATTATGGATATAAGCAAAGTCAATGTATATTATAGAAAGCTGATGTACTTCATCAAGGTATTCATTGAAAACAAAATTTCTTGCAAACTGTTACTACCATATTTGTTTTCACTCCCCTAACTAACAGCTATTTACACTGAAACGAACATTGATGTCTGACCACACCGACATCGATTGCGCCCGCGAATAAGGCAAGCTCCCCTTGATGAAAACAACATAATTACATGTGGAATAGTATCTAGAAGCGAAAAAGTAGTTTTTATACAAGCCTGTTGCCATCAAACAAGCGATCTTAAAGGCCTGTCCCATCAAATGAAAGTGGAAATTAAATTTATTAATAACAATAAGCAATTTTCTTGTATTTGTACATGTAAAGCTGGTAGTAATGGTAAATGCAAACACATCTTTACAACTTTACACTACATTCTTCAGTTAGTAATAACATTAATTACCTATTCATCCAATCATTGTTATGACAGCTGTCATTTTCATGACAGCTTAGATTCTTTGTCATATTGTTTATTTATTTGTCAAAACTTTCAGGCATCGCATTGAAAACTTGGAACAATTAAGCACAAAGGATGTAATACATAAATAGGGAAAAATTAAAAAAAGAAAAACAAATCTATGACAATATGGTCCTAATCATCAAATCGATAAAATGTCAAATACTAATATTTACTTGGATAAATATAGTCACTTTCTTTAAAATGAAGACTACATATCGTCATATGTTTCGAAACAGGCTTATCTATTATTAATTTTACAATCAACTCTTTAAGTAGCTTTTTATTTTTTGGAAACAAATGGAATTACACATCTTTTGATTATCTGATTGAACACTGAAGGACCGAACAATACCTATTAGACATTTTTCAAATAATATTTTGCTCTATCGGGCTTTAATTATGGACAAATAATTAAAAACTCCCAAAAACTTATGAATCCTAGGTACTGGCCCGGCTTCTATCCCCTTTCCTCTAGTTCCAGTCAAGAAGCAGCACAGTCACTTGCGCCCCCGAATCATATATCGGGTTTTAGGGAAACGCGCCACTCGGCCATCGCTCCACCAAAAACTGTTACTATATAAAAAAGCTCACATAAAGTTATAGTGTATGTCCTTTGCAGGACTTTGTAAATAGGAGAAAATTTAGAGCGAGGTACTAAAGTAAGGGGGAGGTAACGATCCCCTCCTCTGTCTCACAAGTATATGTCTTTTTTTTTTAAAAGTTTTTCGAAGTTATTTCCTTGTATCATGAAGGAATGCGAGCTAAACAACTTAAAAATAATAAATAATAATAATAATAATTAATAAAAATTAATAATAATAATTAATAAATAATAATAAATAAAAATAATAAAAGGTTAAATAGCTATGTAATTGCATTATTTCTTGTATTCCCTCCATTGATCTGCCCTAGGTCCTTTGTATTATTCAATGACTCATTCCCCATTTATACAATAATTTTATTTACGATAGGTTAAACGATGGTCAGGATTTTCAGTTTACAATGATTTGATTGTGGTAAGCCAACGTTTCGATCCAACTTGTGGATCTTCATCTGGGCTAAAAGAAAACGAATATATGAGTATCTATGCTAGAGGGTGACAATAAATGGATACATTACAGAACTGATATAATATAAAAAATGGTGTATACATGAATATTAAAATAAGTGGCTGGTTAACAAGTTACTGAGTCCAGGTGGATACTAAGACTAAAAGTAAAAATAAGGTGAGAGGTAGTGGTAGGGGGTTAGTTTGCCGACTTCAAAGGTTTATGACGGGGAAATCCAACGCTTTTGAAGTGAAGGCACGTGACAACTGAGTGAACAAAAATATTTAAAAACTAACAAAATAGATGGTAATGTATACAAATAGTAGACTGTCTGGACTCAATAATAACATAAAAATGAGATAATACATAATGTAACAATGCATAAAAATTTGGAAAATATACAGAAAGAAGTATACAATACAAAAAATAATAATAATAAGAGGTATAGAGATAATTGCAGGTACCTATGAAATCAAAACTAGGATTTGAGGATGCGGAAGATGTTAGAATAAGTGGATGAAATTATCTCTTTATCTGTTTTGTGATTTACCGGCTTACTTGTTTCTAGATGGATGAAAATGGATTCTGAAAGGAGACGTTTATCGTGGTTAGATACAGTAGCTAATATGGAGGGGCTCTCAAAGTCGAAGGAATGGTTGTGGGCAATGGCATGTTCTGCTAATTTAGATGTAGACGAATTACGCGTGGAAATACTGTATTTATGTTGATAAATACGGTTTCATCGATATACCAAAAATTATTTTAAAAAAACGTATTTATCAACATAAATACAGTATTTCCACGCGTAATTCGACCTTTGAAGTCGGCAAATTAACCCCCTACCACTACCTCTCACCTTATTTTTACCTTTAGTCTTAGTAACCCAACTGGACTCAGTAGGTAAATATCAGATTCTATTTTATCTTGTTAACCAGCCTCTTATTTTTATATTCATGTATACACCATCTTTTATATTATTATCAGTTCTGTAATGTATCCATTTATTGTCACCCTCTAGCATAGATACTCATATGTTTGTTTTCTTTTAGCCCTGATGAAGATCCACAAGTTGGATCGAAACGTTGGCTTACCATAATAAAATCATTGTAAACTGAAAATCCTGGCCATCATTTAACCTGTCGTAATAATCATTCAATATTCAAGGCTTTCAGCCCCTCTACCGCCAATCCTCGAAAAATTTCTGATCACTCCAGTATGTACATACATGTCGCTAATTCTTTATATGAATAAATTTACTTATTCTCGTGCAGATAATTCTAATGAAGTTTTTCTCAGTTCCTTTAAAATCCCTGCAAGGAATGACATTGAACAACTTATTATTCGTTATTTTTAATGTAGTGGGTTAACAACCTTAATAACTAAAAAAATACGGGTAATTATAATATTAATTTTAATTGTATTAGATTATTTTGATTACTTTCGTGCATTCATTGTTTGGTATAGTGTGTTTCTCACCAATTTAACTGAAACGAAGTTGAATTAAGAGATAAACTCTGTATTTTTATTCACAAATTAAAACCTTCATTGAGAAATCCCGATCCTTTTGGTATTTAATATTAATTAATAGAATTTAAATATTAAAAAATTAACAAAAATTAAAGAATGATGATATTTTTCCACATGTGCATCCCGGGGGGGGGGGGGGGGGGGAGGGCAGGGAAGGACATCTGCCCCCCTAGAAAATATGAGACACAAAAATTTTGAAAAATGAACATTTTTTCATTAAATATATTTATTAAGTATTGTATAAATAAATATTTTTATTGTTATATATCAATAAGCTTTATTTGAAGCCATAATTTAGCCTTACATAGTCTGAATAATTCAACCTCCTCCCCCGATTTTATCAGCCTCCCCCCTTGACGAAATTCAGCGGGTGTGCTTGTTTATGTAGATGTTTTGGACAATTTGTATATCTTCTGCAACAGAACAAAGAAAAAAAAACTAACGTAACCCAAACAAACACCTAGCTATGATTATGTCTTTAAATATCAACATAATATTTAATTATATTCATGTTTGGAAGTACACCGAAAAATAATTCAACTTCTCGGTGTATATACATTATCAGGCGTATGAAAGGGGGGGGGGGGCGCTGAAATATATATGTAATGGTAAAGTACTGCGATCGTGAAAAATTTCGACTTTCGGTTTTTAACTGAAATACACTGTGGTCCCCAGATTCCGCATATACAAGTCCCGCGAAATGTTCTGTCTGTGTGAAGTGTCTAGCACAAGATGAGTCGGTTTTTTTTTCCCCTTTTCTTAATACAACCATTTTCATTACAAAGACAGCTGACGTGGAAATCGGTTTCAGTTTCGTTGAGGTGCCTTTATATTGAGCGAACCTCACCCTTGAACCTTGGTGTACAGGTATACTACAAACAGTTATTTACACTGAAACATGAGGTCTGACCACACCTATGCACCTTAATAAAACAATTTTCATTACAAAGACGCTTTTGTGGTTTTTGTAGCAACTTATTATGGATATACCTAAATATGCACAGGCATATGAAAGGGGGGGAGCACTCCCCAGAGTTAGTAATATAAAGATAAATATGAGTACCATAATCTAAGTATGTCAATGAATCATGCAAACGATTAAAATAGGTAATAATGTTATTCAATTGTATTTTTCTTGCCACAATCATTATCATCTGAGGCTTTTATTTCATCAGGATTAGCTTTGTACAAAAACCTTCGGGAATCCCTGCTCTTGATAATAGAAAAAAATTTTGTTCTTTTCGAACCCCAGATATGAAGTATATTGTTATTCACATCTATAATTCCAGTCATAAAAAGTTCAAAACAATCCAGCTTTGAATGCCCTTGAAGATATCTCTTTTTTTTTTTTAATTAATATTTAATTTTATTTTTAATGATAATTGCATCTCTTCCTAATTTCCTATTGAAGGTTTATTCTGTATTGATAACCTTCAATTAGCATTATAACCAAAATAGTTTATGTTAGGTTTCAAAACCTAACATAAACTATATAGTTTATGTTTGTTCTGAATTAATTAAATGTATCATCAAATTAAGAATAAAAAAGCCTCATGTATATAAAAAACATTACCGCAATTAATTACTATTATCAAATAATTATGTATTTACTTCCCTAATCTATCTACCTCGACAATAAGAGGACAAAGAAGCCAAAGTAGGAATTTCCTTCAGTACTGGCAGCACCCAGACCAATTTGGGAATTATTTTTGAACCACTCATAAACAATTCAGTGTGGGACCTCTTTTTTTTAGTGCAGAGGGGAAAAAATTATTTTAGAGGACTCACAATAAAAATAAATAAATATAATTATTTTTTTAAACAATTATTATCTATTTGTATCATCAAGTTTAATATTTCATATAACTCACTCCTTTCAACAACGTCATATCATAAAAATCGGCTATTTTTAATTATGAATGTACTTTGAATCAGCTGAAAAAGTAGTATATCCTTGAAAGATTTACAAATGTTCAAATCAATCCAATGAAATTCAAAAAAAGGAAGTCGTACGCCAGAGTAACTGTTTCTGGTTTAAACATTATATGATTCTTTTTTTTCTTCAAACAGATAAAAAAATTCAGTTATCTGAAACAATCTGCAGAAAAATAAAAATTTTAATCCTATTCTGAACACAACTTTATTCAACTTCTAAACTTTAAATTCAATCTCCTGAATAATTAATTTTTGAGATATGACGTTCTTGAAAGGAGTTAGCGGTATTAATAAAATTATTTTTATGATTTCACACAAAGATAAAAAAGCCCAAAACAAAAAATGCTCTGAGCAGATCGATTTTGATTTATTCTCAGTAAAGTTTCTGTTTATAATAAACTAAAATCTTTTTTTTTACAAAAATTAGATTGTCAGGCTCCTTGAAAAAAGGTATTTATTTGGTTGTCCCTGTCCATATCAGATTAGTTATCTTATAATTTTGATGGTTAGCTAGCAAAAATTGTTAAAATGGAAATGTAAAATACATTTTACTTGCAGGTAACAGATGGACGTTTTCATGTTTCTTTCCGCTGCATTGGCGGGCCTTGTGATATGGCTGTTGTTCCCAGACAGGAAAAGGAGAATGGCCTGGAAGATCCCAGGTCCTACAGCTTATCCTATAGTCGGCAACATTTTTGATTTCATAGTTATGGGACCTAGTAAGTACAGAAGTACCGACTTCTATAAATGCATTACTAATCTAAATTGTCTTAAGATTTAAAAATTTAAAAATAATGTTTGTTTATGGTTATCTGTGATTTAGAATGTTACATTTGTCTAAAATTCCATTAGATAAATACAAACAGACCAGCCAAAAATGTAGTAAATGATTCGCCTAGCTACACCTTTCATTTAGGATGTGGATAGCTTCAAAATCAATCTGGAGATTATAAAAATTAAAATAAAAAAAAAAATATTTGCATTAATATGGTTTGTATCAAAGGGGGAGGTGGTCAAACAACACTATTTTAGAAGTGGTAAAACATAACTTTGTTAAAATTGCAACATTGTGAAAAAAAAATTCCAAATTAATTCAATAGTTCGAACCGAATTTCCTGACAATTTCAACAATTATGAAAAAAAAAATTGATAGTATAAATTTGTTTATATGGAAAAACATTTAAATAATTATAAATATTTCAGATTTGAACATTTTAATTAGCTGATGCAAATTTTATAATTGATAACAGTTTTAGTTTTTTTTTTTTTTAAAGAAGGAACCTCTTCCATTAATTATTAATTTATTATATCTAATATTTCGGGCTTCTGGCCCATCTTCACAGAATTATCTGGAATAATATTATTAAACACCTCACAACCATCAGGTTTGTCAAAACTTTTTATATAATATTCACATATCAATGATTAAAGTAATGTCTAAAAACATTTTTTGGTGGTTGTAGAACTTCTTCCATTGTCACACTCTTTTCTCTGATTAACTCAATTCTTCCTCACATCAAGTGAACATGCAACAAGTGATTACAATTTTATTTTTTTGTCTAACATTTTACCAATAAATTTGTATTTTTTTTTATTAACTTAAAATTGTTCTAGTATTTATTGTAAACAGTATTAACTTGTTAAGGGAGTTGTTAATTCATTTTCAAGTTTTGGGGCTTTTAAACTATTTGAGAGGTAGGTGTTTCCCCTTCCACGATATCATACTGTGTTGTAAGATCTTCCTTAAAGGAGTCATCTTATTTATTTTATATAGTTCTTAATCAAAAGTTCAAGTCAAGAGTCAAGTTTTCTTAACTCTGATTTCTTCTGATTTAAGACTGGCCATTAATACAGCCTCTGGATATGACTTGATTAACGCCGAAGAGCTCCAGCAAATGCCCAGGAAAGCTCTAGTGTTTCTGAGGACTATTTACAATACAATACTGAGAACTACTGAATTCCCGTTACAATGGAAATACTCTCACATAACAATGATTCAAAAGCCAAACAAAGACAAAAACATGCCCTCATCATCATCTGCTCTAAAATTTTCGAAAGCCTATTGTACAAAAGACTTTTTGACATACTAACAAACTTACATATAATACCAGACCATAAATTTCGATTCAGGACACACCACTCAACTATACATCAACTACACAGAGTCACAGACTACATATCCATGGCACTAGAGCATAAATTATATACGACTGGTGTTGCTCAAGCGTTCGACAGAGTGCGGCATCAGGTACTTCTCTATAAACTCAAGATAATACTTCCACCTACCTACTATCTTATTCTTCAATCCTTCCTTACTGACAGATTTTTCTCCGTTAGACAGGGATCAGAGATGTCTTCTATATGGTCAATCGCAGCAGGAGTACCTCAAGGTTCCGTGCTTGCCCCATTACTCTACATTACGTACACAAACGATATTCCTTGCAGCCCCGAAATTTTAACAGCAACATACACCGATGACACAGCAATCCTAACAAGGCACGAAAATCCAACCCATGCATCACATAATTGACAAAATTATATGACTGGTTTAAACTTTGGAAAATCCGACTAAATCACGAAAAAATCACAGCACATAACCTTTACTCTTCGACGTTAAATGTGTCCTCCTGTTTTACTTGACAATACACAGATACCACAACTACAGTACACGACCTTGGTTTGACATTTGATTGAAGGATGACATGGGGTCCACATATTAAGAAAAAAAGAAAAGCTCTAAACCAAAGATTAAAACTTTTTTTACTGACTTCTTTCAAAGCATTCAAAACTAAAACTAAGACAGAAATTGAACACCTACACTTACTTACTGAAACCTATTTGGACCTATGCATCACAAATATATGGGACGGTAAAAAAGACACATATAAACAAACTACAAATCTTTCAAGCAAAAACATTCAGAATGATCACTAAACCACCATGGTATGTTAGCAACATAACTTTAGACACCGACCTATACATGCCGACTGTCAACGAAGACATACCAACCCACTTCAAAAGATTCCATGACAAATTACATGGACACTCCAACTCATTCCTTAATGACATGGCTACAACAGCCAGGTAAGTAATGACATGCCAGGTACCGCCCGTAGAAGGCTAAAGAGGAGCTGTATGAGGGACCTCCTCTTCTAGTGGTCAAACCAAGGAACATTCAAGCCAGGAGGAGATGCCGCTTGGTAATGCTCCCCCTCATGCCTCTCATGCCATTGTTATAAATTTATTGTCAGCAAATTCACTGGTTGTTACTAATGTTAAATAATATTAAAATCATTCAATGAAAACTGCTTCTTTTTCATTAGAGGCTCCAGAAAGCTGGAAAAAACATATGGATAAATATGGCTACGCATTTCGCGTTTGGCTTGGACCTCAATTACATATTTTTTTGGCAGATCCTGATGACATACAAGTAAGTAGCAAACATCAGATCCTATATATATATATATTAATTACTAATATACAAGAAAATACTAACTTCCATTGTTTTATATAATTCAAATAATAGAATGCTTAAAATTACCTTTATTTAATCCTCATGATTACTGTTAAAATATTTCAATATAACTTTAAAATTTTAATTCAATGATTTTTAGATGATTTTGTCCAGCCAAACTTTAATTACAAAATCATTTAGTTATAATGATTTGATTCCTTGGCTTGGGACTGGACTTCTAACAAGCACAGGTATGAAAATATCTAAAATAAATAAAACTGTAATAGTTCAATTAATAAAATTTTAACTATAGCTATCATCAAAGCGAGTAATCATGGAATTTTATTTTACAAAAATACAAAGATAAAATGTTGCACCAATCATGATATTTTGCAAAAATAAATCTTAAAATTAAACTTTGTAGGTTGCCCATCATTGATTTTTTTTTTTTTTTTTTTGATGATTTTTTGAACATTCATAAAATTTAAGGAATTTACTACCAAAGGTTTATCATTTTGATAAAAATTCATAAATGCCCAAAAAATTATTTCTTGGATTTTTAAAAACTGAGCATTTCATTTAACTGCAATATCAGTAGAAATTAAAATGTTTGATCTTCCATAGCTAGAGAGAAATTAATAGAGTAATAATTTGGATTTTCTAGTTTGTGTAGAAAATAATAAATATGTCCAATTTCTATTTTAAGTCAAAGCCTGACTTTCGAAAGAACATAATTTTTTATTTATTTCTAAACCTTCTTTTAATTTCCGGCTCAGAAATTTAAAAAGTGCTGTCTAGTTGAGAACCCATGAGGTCAATGCTTTTGAAAAGAATAAATTGCTGGAATAACTAGATGAATAAAACAAAATGTTAGCTTAAAAATTACCAAAGCAAATTTGAAATTATTTTTATTTTGATTTACTTACTTCTTCTCCTATTAAAGATATGCTCTTTTTGGAGCATATACATTATCTTCCTCCTTTCTGTTGATTTTTAATTTAATTGATTTCATATCTTTTTCTGTTATAAAAATAAAATCGTTTACTCTAAGGCTTACAGTTTATATTAATTGTTGCATTGTTGTAACAGAAATTTGTTGAGGAGAGATTTTTATTTTAACAGTTTCATCCTGTTTGTAGGAAAATTATGGCAGATGAGAAGAAAAGCTCTTACACCAACCTTCCACTTTAAGATCCTAGATGAATTTGTTCCAATATTCAACAAATGTTCAAGAATCCTTATAGACTGCTTTAAGGATAAAGTTGGACAAAAGCCATTCCACTTGACTGAATACATGTCTAACTGTGCTTTAGATGCAATTGCAGGTAAATAGTAACAGAAGTTGTCCTATAATAACCATTAATAGATTTATAACAATTCTCTAACCCTTCTTAATAAATTTCACATCTAAATAAAAGAAATGGTTCGAATAATATTTTAAAAAAAATGTTTTTTACAAAAAAGACTTTTTTTTACAAAAAAAATACTTAATGCTTTCTTTATATTGCATACTTAATGTTTTTATTACGATCTCAGTTTCTCAGTATAAATGTTAAAATTCTAGTAAATGTTGTGATAAACGTATAGTTGAATAGGAAGTAATACTAAATAACTGTAAAAATGACAGCTTTAGAATAGGGACAAAAGAAACTTGTTACATCATACAGTTTATTTATACTTTTCATGTTATTGTTTCTTTCATTGGTAATCTTATAAAACAACTATTTTATAAATCTTATAAAATAAAGATTTATTTCAAATTATTTTAACGCAAGTGGAGTTCTGAGGGATCTTAAACATCAATATACTTTGGCTTGACAAGTTTTGTCCTGATATTTTTGGAAATGTTAAGATTTTTGGTGCTTCTGACTCTTTCATTAGAACATTAATTTATTTCGTTATAATGTGATTATGACTACTTTACTCATAATTTCATTTTTGCTGACTTAACATGTGACAGTATTTTAACTAAGGGCGGGGGATTGATGCCGAGTATAATTAAGTTTTCCCCTGGCTCCGGGTTTTGAACTTGCTGTCTTTGTATTTTCAATGAGATGTTGCCATGGGCAACGTGCATTTTCTAACGCGTTTGCCCACTCGGCCATCCCGCCACCCGACAGTATTTCAAAATATTTCAAATATTATCAAAAATAATATTTGATAAATTGATAAACAAAATTGATAAATTTCAGCAATGACAAAAAAAGTATCAACACTTCATATGTTTAAACTTGGTTTTATTAAAATTACGGTTAGAAGTTTAGAACCTTGTCAGACCACTGTGTATATGGTAATAATTATTCTTGTCTGCAAAAATAAATTTGTTTTAACCATTTCTCTTTATATTTGTTTAGAGACTGCCATGGGCACTGAGCTAAAAGCGCAAACCAACCCAAAGTCAGAATACCCAACCAGTATATTTAAGTAAGACCTTAAATTTAAATGTTACATTATATTAAGACAATGCATTATCTCCAACAAAAATTATTAGCATTACTTCATTTTAAAAATATATTAATTATTTAAATTAATGAATTCATTTAATTAGATTTACAAAAATTCTATGCAAGTGGATCTGATGAATATTAGTCGATTTCATAGTTCAATTTATGATATTTGAGGTTAAATATGTTAAATTTTGGAATTAAAAAATTATGAACTATGAAGTGCACAGAAAATTAATTTGAAAATATAATTATCCTTGAATTTTAGTATACCTTAGAAAAGTTAAAAAGCTTACTCCTTTAAGAGTGATTAATTTATTCATTTTGTAAGAATAGAGTGTATGAAAGATATATATATGTATGTATATTTTTTTATACAATAAGAAATAAGGAATGATTGATTTAATGTATTTTTGCTTTAATTACGATATGATAGTGATAATTTTTTTCTATTTTATGAAATACATTTTAGCTAGCTTATTAATTGATGATCAATTTCAATTTTAACTTAATATATTTGATAAAAACTGGTATATATATTCATTGATTGGTGTAGTAGTTCTACGTGGATGATATTCAATACGGTCCCTCAAATAATAAGAAAGTTACACACCATTTTCATTTTATGATAGTATTATCAACCAAATTCATAACTGAGTATTGATTTTATAATAATGATAATTTTAATAAATTTTCATTAAAGATGAAAATATTGATCAAAATTGTATTTTCAGGATGACTACCGCTCTTATGCAGAAAATTGCTAATCCTTTCCTAGGAATGGAACCATTATACTCACTCTCAGGTCGGAAAAAGGAAGAAGCGAACCTTCTCAGAATACTTTTTGCATTGCCAAGGGAGGTAACAAAATTTAATAGAATGATTTTACTTGGAGTCCTATAATTTAATCTAAATATAAGAGAATGTTAATAAAGAATTGTTTTAATGTACAGGTGATAAAAAGTAAACAATATTCCTCCAAAATTACTCAAAATGGCCATACTCCATCAGATGAAGTATATGGTAAGTGATATTTGCATGTATATTTATCATTATTTATAATTTATTGTGAAATATAGTACATATTTTATCAAGAGATTTTTAATCTTTAAAGGAATTAAAAAAAGGACAGCTTTCTTAGAGCTTCTTCTTGAAATGAAAAAAAATAATGCCCCTGCGTTTCAAACAGATGCAGACGTCCAAGATGAAGTTATCACATTTATGTTTGAGGTAAGTTACTGAATGATACAACTTATAAAATATGTTGGAGTTATATTTCAATTCTCCTAAATAAAGATAATCTTTTTTGTATTAATGGAAAATGTAACTGGATTTATATTAAAGGTATTTAATCCTCCAATGCTAAGCTGTTGTTTGTTTAAGGTCACTTTATGCCAATAAGGCTAATCGGATGATGTTATAGTGGGAGTCCTAAATTTTGCCTATCCAGGAATAATTGGCATAGGGATCTTTAAGGAGTACGTGACATCGTACAGGCCCAGGACCTCCATTTTAAGTCCTATCCGAGAAAAATAAAAATGAAAATGAGGAAAATAACTCCAATTCATACCTATAATAATTAATAATTTTGTTACACTACAAAGCGTACTATTTTCCAAATATTTTATTTTTGTCTTCTCTATGAAATGAATAATAGAGGTTTACTTTTGATCTCTTCTTGTAAGGGATGGATAGCAGAAAGAGTAACTATGCAAACAAGGCATAGGAAATTTCCATTTTCGAATAATAACAAAGATACCTGGAAAATTAAATGGGAAAACCTGACAATTGTGATGATCTCACAAGGGGAGGCTACGGACGCGGGGTCACCGATTACAATGAAACTTTTTTTCGAGTTTCTATATCCAAAAATATTAGATACGTGTCCGAGGGTTCTTGCCAATGGGCCTTCTGAGCCGAGAAAAAAAATTTCTTAGGTACGAAAATAGCCAAAAATTGCATCAACAAAGTTGCCGCTGCTCAAAGCTCCTTCAACCAATTTCAATGAAATTTTCAGGGATGTCAGAGTATTGAAAAATATTAGACACATGTATAGGGGATTGGTGAAATTAGCCTCTGGAAGCCCAGAATAAATCATTCAATATTGTGGTATATTCGTGCTCTCTGGGTAACGTTAAAAATCAATTCTATTACTTTGTAAATTGAATAAATTAAGTTTTTCAGCTTTTTACGTCAAAAACTAAATATTTGTATTTAAATATTATTAAAAATTTAACAGGAAATATTTTTCATGAAAAAGCATTTTTTGCTTAGACTGAAGAAAAATTTTCAACCAAAAAAAAAAAATACTATTTGAAATATGTTCCAGTTTTTTTGTAAAAAAGCACAATTTCATAGTTACTTAAAAAAATATTTAAGATAATTTTGAGAAAAATTGAATTCGAAAGTTTGAACTTTGAATCTGAAAGTATTTCCATTGTTGTTTTCCCTTGCCCAAAGAATTAAGGAATTATTTTATGATTGAAAACGTTTGTTAAAAATTAAGAATAATAAATCTTTGGAAGACGACAACTGTTTTTATTGAATTAAGGGATTGCAGTTATAAACACAGTATGAACTTCTAAATACAAAAAAACAGCATATCGTCAACCATGTGATGTTTATTTTTTTCGACAAGTAAAAAACTTCATTAAAAAAATACGAAATTGCCCTGAAATATTGATACTGAAAATACTGAAGTGATGGTCGTCAGGAAATTAGTTCAAGGGAAGATGCTCTGAAAATTCATTCCTTAATTCATCACCAATTATCATCTCCATTATTTGTTGACATGGTAAAATATGCTTGGTTTGCATCCAAGTTGATTCCAATGAGAGCAATATTTGAAAATGTCAATCAAATATGTTTTCCTGATGGAATGAAAAAGGAAGGAAACTGCAACTGCAAAGGTGTACCTTTTATTAAATGCTCTCATTGACGAAAAAACTTATGTTTTAGCTGGTTTTTGATAAATATCACCCTAACGAGTGTGGGGTGTAAACGCATATTTTTAATTTCCTAGTTAGTATTTTAGGATAATTTGGTACTTTATAATGTTTATGTAGTCCAGGAAAAGTCTGAAACATTTTCCTGACAAAAATATGTTTTTGGACAAAAAAGTTTTTAATTTTAATTTTTCAAAAATATATCACATTACATTTAAATATAGGTACTACTATTTTACGAGCATAAATTTTTTGGTGACAATCTCTTCAATCCAAGCAAGGAAATTTTGTTATGAAAATTATTTCCTGTTAAATATTTATAATATTTAAATATAAATTTAGAAGAAAAAAAAAAAACTTCGTCTCAAAATAATTTGTTTTTAAATATAAATATTTAGTTTTTGAAGTAAGAAGCTGAAAAAACGTTGTTTATTCAATTTAAAAAGTAATGGAATTGATTTTTAACGTTACCCAGAGCGCGAATATAACACAAAATTTAATGATTTATTCTGGGCTTCCAGAGGCTAATTTCGCCAATCCCCTATACACGTGTCTAATATTTTTCAACACTCTGACATCCCTGAAAATTTCATTGAAATTGGTTGAAGGAGCTTTGAGCAGCGGCAACTTTGTTGATGCAATTTTTGGCTATTTTCGTTCCTAAGAAATTTTTTTTCTTGGCTCAGAAGGCCCATTGGCAAGAACCCTCGGACACGTATCTAATATTTTTGGATATAGAAACTCGAAAAAAAGTTTCATTGTAATCGGTGACCCCACGTCCGTAGCCTCCCTTGTCAGTCAAATAACCTCACTGCACCACTGCTGACAAGAAACAGTACTTCCACTACCCTCCACGGGTTGTCTAAATATATGTGGACTAAATAACCTGAGAGATTGGCATCCAAGGCAAAAATACTAACTGTGTACTATCTCATAACTTGGCAGTCAACATGTTAATAAAATTTAAATGAATATTTAAAATTTAAAGATTTTTAGTAATAATTTAAACCTTATTTTTAGGGTCATGATACAACTACTATGTCTTTAACTTTTACTACGTGGCTTCTTGGAATCCATCAAGATGTACAGGTTTGAAATATGAATAAGAACAATGATATTATGCTACTTTAACATTTTAATTTTTTTCTATAATTCAATTTAAAGTTAAAAAATAAAAGCTTGAATAAATAAAAACAGAGTATGCATTTTAGAAGTAAAGTAATAAAAAATAAATATATCCATAGGAAGAATTGTACCGGGAAGTGTCTAGTATTCTCGAAGGCAAAGAAGAACCTTCGATGGAGGACTATAACAATATGTTCTATTTGGAACGGATCATTAAAGAGAGTTTAAGACTGTATCCCTCAGTTCCAATTATAGGGCGAGAGGCTATAGAAGATGTGTTCCTTCCTTCCAGTAAGTATTTCCATTTGAAAGAAAGCTTTGTTAAGGCAAACTAGTCCGACAAATTAAATGGAACAAAATGATCTTTTAAAAATGATAACAATAAATTATTACCTATTCCCACGGTCAATAATACAGGCATAATCTATTCTTATATTTATTGTAGATTAATATATCATGTTAAGGTGGTGAAGGTAGCACTATATTGTACTTAAAACTATTTATGACTTTATAAAGATTATTTGATTTTTAAACGTTATTACTTACTTACTTCCTCGGCGCTATGGTCCTGAAAGGACCTTGGCCTCTTCAATAATTCTTTTCCATTTGTTTCAGTCCTGGGCGATATTCCTCCATCGCCTCACTCCAAGCCGCCGCAGGTCGTCCTCCACGTCATCCAGCCATCTCAGTCGTGGTCTGCCTCTTCTTCTTGCTCCACCTGGTCGACTGTACATTAGGTTTCGAGGCAAACGCTCTTGAGACATTCTTTCGACGTGTCCTAACCATCTGATGCGCCCACTTTTAATTACAGATACCACAGATAGAGCTGTTTAAGTTCTGCATTCGTCCTTATCCTCCATTGTCCATTGTGGTATACTGAGCCGTAGATCTTCCGGAGGATTTTCCTTTCCCATATGGCAATCATCTTTTCATTTTCTCGGGATAACACCCATGTCTCGCTACCATACGTATCCATTGGCCTTATTATAGATTTGTAAATTAACTCTCGGGCCCTTCTAGACAGTACCTTGAACCGCAGTGCCTTTTGGGCTGCATAATATTGCCTGTTTCCATCTGCTATCCTCGTTTTGATTTCTGTGAGCATGTCATTGTCCTCTGTCAGTATCGATCCTAGATACTTGAAATCTTGACATACCGGAAAGGCATGCTCTCCCAAATCCCGGAAAGGCATGCTCTGAGTTCTTCCGTTCGCTGCACATGTTGAGCGGTAGAGGAAAGCATGTATGCCGACTTGCGCTCGTTAATTTTAAGGCCCCGCGCTGCTGCAGCCCTTTCGGATTCCTCAAGGGTACCTGAAAGTGCCGGGATGGTTCTTGAAATCAGTGCCACATCGTCCGCGTATGCCAAATGCTGCATGATTCAGTTGCAGATGGTTCCTCCTGGGTTGGTTCGTATTCCTCTTATGGCCATTTCCATTGAGAGGTTGAATAGGGTTGTCTCCTGTGGGTCTCCCTGTCTCAATCCTGATCGCACTGTAAATTCCTTGAAGAGTTCTCTTTGTAACTTGACACGGCATCTCGATCCTGCCATTGCCGTTCGCACCAACCGCACAAGTTTCTTAGGTACTCCCATGTTTATTAGGTCATCTATTAGCCTCTCCCTGTCAATGGAGTCGTACGCTTGTTGAAAATCTAAGAATAGGTGGTGGAGGTTTATTTAATAGGTGAGAGGAGGTTTACTCAACTCGGTAGAATAGGTTAAACTCATGCGTCTTTTCCAAAACTTGACGCATAGAGAATATGTGATCTATGGTGGATCACCCTCTCCTGAAGCCACATTTGTACTCACCGACCTCTCGCTCCATGTACTGTATTAGCCTCCTGTTGATGGTCGTGCTGACGATCTTATAAGCCACACTCAGAAGTGAAATCCCTCAGTAGTTGGAGAACTGCAGCTTGTCTCCTTTTTTGTAAATTGGGCAGACAACAGCAGTCAACCACTCATCTGGCATTCTCTCTTCAGTCCACATATCCCACACCAGTCTGTAGAGTTCTTCTTTGACCTGCTCGCCTCCATACTTGATAAGCTCTGCTTGCAGTTCATCTATTCCGGCTGTTTTATTATTCTTGAGCAGCTGTATTATTTCTGCTATTTTCTCTTTATCTGGGGGGGGCTTCTTCTTCAGATTCTTCTTCTGGTTCTATGTTGGTGTCCTGGCTTACGTCTATTTGGCTGCAGTTTGTTCTTCTTTCTTTGTTCAGCAGTTCATCAAAATATTCTGCCCATATTGCTAGAACCTCTTCTCTTCCCATCACAAGGTCGCCCTCACGGTCCCTACAACACTCTACTCGAGGCTTAAACCCACTTTTTATCTCTTTTATCCCTCGGAAGAATTCTCTGCTATTGCACCTAAATATCAAACAAATATGATTTCTAATTCTCAACTTGTTTACTTAATAAGTTCTTTATCTCTAGCAAAAATGATCTGTCACAAACTCGTCAGCTGCTTTACAAGAAGCTTCCTTCGGGCCTCATTTTGGCGACATCTCGAGCCCATCCCAACAGTCCAATCCTTAAGAAATCAAGTAATACTGAATTTTTAAAATCTATTTACAAAAATAAAAGTATTTTAGAAGATCCTCTCAGTAATAATTTTTCAGTAAAACAGTTTTCATGAGATTATATATATTAGGAGATAATAAACTATTAGAATTGATATGTCACATCATCTATTCATATGTTGAATATCGTAATATGCTGAACACTGATTGTTACATTTATAAGTCAATAAAAAATCTGGATGGTGTGGCTGAGTGGGCTAACAATTGGCCACTGACAACTACATGATAAACCGAATTTAGTGAGTTCAAATCCCAAGTACCGGTTTTTTTTTTTTCACTATTCAGCTTTAATCTCCCATTCTCCCTCTTGGCCCAGGAAAAAAAAACGTATAGCCGTAATGACTCAGAAGGGAAGGGAAAATAAAAGTCAATAGAAATCCAACACTACTAGTGAGTTTAGTCTAATAAAAAAATAAAAAGGACTAATGAACGCAGGAGCTTCACTGGAACTTAATGAATTATTCCAGCTTCAATAATAAGTTATATGTAAAAAGATCAAGGTTTTTTTTTTTTCTAGGTGGCATCTTAGTGCCAAAAGGAACACAGATCACAATGCCTATTTTTGCATTGCACAGGAGAGAAGATCTATTTCCAGACGCAGAGAAATTCAATCCTGATAGATTCCTTGAGCCACAAAAACACCCCTTTGCGTATATACCATTCTCAGCAGGACCAAGGAACTGCATTGGTAACCACTTATACATAATATTGTTATAGTTATTCTGATTTTTAATTTTTTTAAATATAAAAATGTTTAAATTATTTGTAAGAAGTGAGTGAATTAATATTTAAATTCAAATGAAAAATGATTGATTTGTTTCTCACTCTATTACAAGTTTGTTACATAAATTGTGTTAAACAAAATTAATAAAATTTAAATTTTTAATATTTATAATTTTAACATTGACAAAAATTATAAATATTTTAAACTTGAAAATGGGTTCTTGTGGGCTTCCTTGGGATTAGTAAAGCCAGGAAAGATTAATCACAATTTTGAAGACAATGAATGGAGGTTACTTGTTTGCTTGAGTATATTCTGTTGAAGTTAGAGACTGTAGTGATAGCTAACGGTAGAAACTTCCACCATTCCTAGCAGTACTTAGCAATTACAACAAACTTAATCACATTGACAGAAAGATAAGTTCAAAGCAGAGTGGAACTCAATCGACTGAGTTTATGATACAACCGAGAGTGAGTAAGGCCATCCCGATTTTGAATAAAAATAGCATTTTGTTGCAGGAGTCTCATTTTTGATAAGTATATTATTTAAACAATAAATGAAAAAAATAATTTCAATTTAATTTTTAGAAACAAAGAAATTTTGCAAAGAACGAAACTAAAAAGAATTGGATGATGTTTAATTTTTGTAAAATTGTATCAATTGTGTACATTTTAATTTTTTTTAGGTCAAAAATTTGCAATGCTGGATATGAAGGTGATAATTTCTAATTTAGTACTTCATTACAAAATAAAATCTGAGAAGAATTTAGTTCCCAGCCCAGAAATGCTTCTTCGCTGTGCAGAAGGACCTTATATTAGTATAACACCTAGGAATTAATAAATGCTTTGTCATTCTTTTTTTTTTTTTTTATTGTTGTGATTACTATGTTTATATTAATATATTTTTATTTTTAAGTTTTTATTTATTTTCCTGTTTTGCTATTCTAAATTTTAGTTTATGATTAAAAAACCATAGGATAATTTTATTTATTAAAAAAATGAAAATCACAAAACAATTGTGACCTAATATTACTTAGGTTACAAAATTCACTACCCCCAATCGAAGGACAGAACAGAATTACAAAATGGAATTAAATAATTATAAACACTTTTATTTAAAACATTTCTTTCAACACTTAACTTTGATGAGTCAGTGTGAGAATGAAAGAGACTTAACGAAATGCATTTATAGAAAACAGAGTGTTAAAGCTGCCTTAGTTTTTAAATATTGATATTTTTCATAAGATTCTAGCCTGATTGACAAAAGATTCTGACCATCCACATCTCTTGCTGTTTCTTTTTATCAGTTCCCATATCATATTCCACTCAACAAAATAAACATACTAATGTAAAGTGGTTAGCATGGCAACCTACAATACTAAAGGTCACAGGTTCCTGCCCAGCGGTGACCCTAGGATTTTTTAATGGGAGTAAAAAATCCTTAGCCATGCCGTCCCTCAGAAAGGACGTAAAATGGAGGTCCCGAGCCTCTACAATGTCAGGCACTCGTTAAAGATCCCTATCCAAATTATACCTGGATAGACAAAATTTAAGACTCTCACTGTAGCATCGTCCGATTAGCCTTAGTGGCATAAAGTGACGTTAAAACAAACAAACATGCTAATGTTACTCAATTTCATAATTATAATATATAATTTTCAGAATTTCCCTTATTTTCAATTTTGTTGATGTGAATCAAATGGAAAAGAAATGGAAAAGGAGAAATCTAGAGGCGAATTCAACACCTCGTTTGAGGGGGGGGGGGCATCCCCCCCCCCCCAGTCTCATAATCACGTTTTGCCTTTTGCATGACAGCACTTTTGTTTTCGAACTTTTCATGAGATTATTTCCTCGTATCAATAAGGGCTGCGGTCTAAACAATGAAAATTGTTATGTTTATGGTTTAGTAGCTAAATAATTACATTATTACTATAAAAACAACAAAAAAAAAAAAATAAATACCAAAAATATTTGAGGGGAGGATCATGACCCCTGTGACACCTCCCCTGGATCCACCCTTGGAGCGATCTTTAATCATTTTAGAAGTTGCGATTGGGGTAGACTTTAAATACTATAATACTTGTACTTGTATATTACATACCATTACTTATTTATTAAAAAAGGGTTAGAGACTTGCAAGTTATGAGAAAAATAATTTGGATCTTTGCTCTACTGCTATTTATTTTATTTTCTACATTACAGACATTTCGACCTCCAGGGCCGTCCTCGGTGCCTTAAATTACTCCATCCTAATGCATTGTGATTGTGTCATACAAAGTATTAGGATGCAGCAATTTAAGGCACTGAGGACGGCCGTACAGGTCGAAACGTCTGTACGGTAGAAAATAAAATAAATAGCAGTAGAGACGAAGATCAAAATTATTTTCATCATTACATAAATTATAATTAGTATGCCTTATTGAATGGAACTTTAAACATTTATAAATACACGACCCTCCCATAAGGTTAATATGCAAGGGGAAAGATAACACTTAAAGCTATAAGCCTATGTTTAAAAAATCTGGTGCGTGCGCGCAACACACAACTTTCACTTACCAACTTACGTAGATTAGGAATTAATGCGTTTTGTTAATTGCCACTTCTCAAATGAACAATGGTCTGTCATTAAAGGCGTACTCCGCATGCGTGGGCTCAACGAGTTTTATGAGTTAACTGAATATTTTTCTTTTTTTCTCCTATTTATGTTTTCTTTGTTTTTATCATATCTCATATATAGCCATTTCTTATTTTTAGGCGTAACGAGAGACAGTTAATTTCTCCATATAAACAAAAACATAGGTACTTTATAGGACACAAACAAACAAAAAAGGCCCCAACCCCCCCAAAAAAAGCCCCCTCAGAACATTTTAATAATGATAAAGCTTACTTGATATTGAGAAAAGAACACCTAATTTTCATTAAACATGGCGAATTTGATAAAAATCGTTAAAGCCGTTTTTGAGATCATCGAAAAAAAGGTAAAAATTGGAAAAAAATTAAGAAGTAAAGTCCCCCCTCCGGTTGATCAATTTTGATGAAAAAAAAAATACAGTCATATCTCGGGCATATAAATAGATCAAATTCTCAGTTTAATCAAAATTGTTAAAACCGTTTTCGTGTAAATAAATAAAACACGTAAAAATGATACAAAATTTATTAAGTAGTCCCCCATCCGGTTGATCAATTTTGATGAAATTTTTGCAGTCGTATCTCGGGCATATAAATAGATCAAATACTCAGTTTAATCAAAATCGTTAGAGCCGTTTTTGAGAAAATCGAAAAAACGTAAAAAGTTATTAAATAAAGTACCCCCTCCCTTTGAGCAATTTTGATGAAATTTTCGCTGTCACATCGCGGGCATATACATACACTAAATACCCAATTTCAGGTTCGCAAGGTATATAGTTTTTGAGCTAGTCTGTTCACACTCACACAGACACACACACAGACCATTTCGTGGGACTTGGTTAATTGGACTCAGGGGACCCCAAAACGTGTATTTCCGTTGAAAACCGGAAGTCGAAATTTTTCACGATCGCAATACTTCCACTTACTATATATTTCATATATAGGTAAGTGAAAGTAAAAATCATACTGTGAAATGCTTCAGGCCAAGTGAGGTAGGTATAGAAAATATGTACTCAGTGTTTTTAGATTTTCTCCTCAAGCTCTCGGGGAATCAAACATTATGAGATGAAAGGCAGTGAGTAGTTCAAGTTTCATTATAAATATTTTTATTTCATTAAACTTTCAAAAAAGGTGTTGGTCTGAAGTGGGATAGAATATACTCCTACAAACTCAGGTCAGTTTTTAGAGGCTATTTTATAGCAAGAAAGCTTTCTTAACAAGCAATCTTAACCTTTCTTGTAAGAAGCTTTTACAAACCTCATTTGTAAAAATTCAACTAATAATAGTAGCGTTCAACTACACAGCTTTTTAGTATTAATTTATAACGATTGTTGATAGGTCCAGCTTGTCGGTAGTGTCGACAGTGGCCTCTGGTATTAGAGCATTGCTGGAAATAACTATCGTCTTTACTGTCTCTATCTAGTAGTAATAACTCTTTTTTGGGCACAGACTGAGGTAGTGTTCACATTATTTGGCACAAAAATCTGTATCATTTCAGCATCCCCGATACTACCATACATTAATTCACTATCAGTCTGTTATTGATCACAGTGTGGTCAGTTATAAATTACTGATTCAAGTAGAGTTTTATTCCTTCCATTTGTATTATGCCTATATGGCTGTATTTAGATCAAGGCTTTGAGTTTACTTCATAGAGTACCGCCTGATCATAGACTTTCGCTACATTGTCATCCCTATTCAGCTATTCTGTCCCACTCAGCATTCCGCATTATTATTATTATTTTAATACTGAGGGATAGGAAACATTTCCTTGCAAAGCTATTTATCAGATAATAATTTAAACTGCTCTGATTGATATTATGCAAGGTCCATACATACATATATCCATATAAGACAAAAATTGAATTTAAAAATCAAAAACTCATATTAGACAAGCCGCTATTAGACATATTAGACAAAAGACAATCTGTTGTTTAAACTATATAAGGCCACATCACCAGACTAGAAACAATAGGTTCGAAACAAAACTAGAAGATTGTTATTAGATATATGTATTGAAGAGGGTTCCAATGTTTCAAAACTTTTAGTACTCAGTGGGAGTGAAGAGATGGTCAAACTAAGAAAAGTTTTATCATAGCCTGGTAGACGGAAAGAGCTTCATATCCACACAGTATTTACCCAGTATTTTCTTGGTCCTTTATCTATTTATTTCAGATTGAATTATTCAGATGTTATTTGTGTTGTAGACCTACTATTCCATAGACCAGTAACTGATTTATTTTATATCTTTAATTTAAATTTTAATTATTAAAATTAATAATTTAATTTTATATTAACCACTTATATTAACCACCTACTTTTAACTCTTTAAGAATTTTGAATGCTGTAAAGTTCCCTTGTTTGTAACCATATGATCAAGGAAATTGAGTCCTGTATCACGACTTTTGCTGCTTTCAGATATGGTTCAATTGGTCCTTGAAACTCTCTTCAACTTCATTGCACAGTTGCAGAAGACTGATCTTTAATTATTTGGGGACTAATATTCCTTTTCAGAGCCTTGTATTTTCACAACTATGCAAGTAAATCTGGAATGAGGGTGGTATTTAGAAGTAGCATAGTTTGGCTGGACACATGCAGCTATTAGATATTTCACTATCTAGTTAAATAGCCCAGTAAAACCAGAATACAATTTAGAATTTGATTAGATACCCAAACCAAAATTCTTCATAATGTAAATATTATTACATATGATTAAAAAAAGTTCTTAAAAAATAGATTAAATTCAATAAACAGAAGGACAACATACCATTTGAAATTTTAAAAACAATATGAAAATACTTATAATAGAGGAAGCAATAAGGAATCCCACCGTTTCATTTAAATAAATTTCATTAAAAATTACAAAAATTAAATTTTAACTTCTAAAGAACATTGGTAGTTACTTAAATGAATTTGTTTTTTATGGTTTCTAAAAAATCAATTTTCAAATGATAACTCATTTTTAGATTATTTTCAACTTAAATTCCATTTTAGTTTTTGTAATTTGATTTATGTTTTCTCTTCCTGTTTATCTGATTGTCCATGGTTGAATTGGTAACTAGGAAATAATTCATTAAATTAACTAAATTTAATAGCCCAACTATTGGTGGCGGATTTAGGAAGTTCCGAGGGGATCACTACCTAAGTTCTAAAGGAATGCCGAATTTATCTGAGATTATTTCCTAGCATCATGAAGGACTGCGTTCTAAGCAAATGAATGTTTTATTACGTTCGTTATTACCCGGTAACCCTCCCTCTGAATCCGCACTAGACAATTACATCACTCAAGCCACAGGAAAACGTGGAAGGAAGTTCCATACTTTATAAACTTACTCAGAGATCGACATTTTGTTGAACGGTATTGATTTTACTGAAATAATTACACACTGTTTTAGTTTAGAGTATTTGAAAATTAATAATGTGTAATAATTAGTAAGTTCTTCAATAGCATTCATGTCATAAGACGTTTGTGAAAAAGACTAAGCTGCAGTCTAACCCCCCCCATCATAAAAAAAAGGAATGGTTCTTAATTAAAAATTTGATTAGTTAAAACAAGAAAGTAATAAATAACTAAATTAAAAAAAATCTTTATTCGCTTAAATTCTACGGAAATCTAATAATTAATAAATAATAATTAAATAAATAATTTTTTTTGAAAAATTAATATTTTCTAAAGGTGAGTTTTGTAGTTATAGATATGAATATAGTTATTTTCATTTTAATTTATTAAATTATCGATATTTAAAATGCTTTCATTTGATAAAATCGAAAAAAAAAAATCCTCCATTATATTCATCTCCATCAATTCGATATATCGATATCGCATTGAATATGAAAGTGTCAAATGCTAGTGCGAAGGTACTTTGATCCATTTAGTATTATGGTGGGAATTACCAAGTTTTGTTTTTAATTCCGTGTTTATTCTATTCTGTGCTTCCCTTGACTCAACGACAGAAGATTTTCTCCTTACAGAATAATATGCAATTTATGAGGTGTGTATAAAAAGACTTGAAATAACTTTTGCATTGTTATCTGATTAGAAAACTTTCACAAAATGTTTGCCAGGCTTTCTTTCTACCCTACTTTACTTTATAATGTGGTTATGGAAAAGTTTACCAGTAGGAACTGGTATGATAGAATTGATGAAACAGTTATTCTTGGTGCTCTTCCATTTAGGAGCATGACTGACCAATTGATAAATGAAGAAAATGTAAGAGGAGTGGTGTCCATGAATGAAGACTATGAATTATACATGTTTTCTAATTCTGGTGAAGAGTGGAGAAATAGAGATGTAGAGTTTCTGCAGTTGAGTACTAGGGATATATTTGAAGCTCCGTGTCAGAGTAAAATAATTCAGGGAGTTGAGTTCATTAAGAAATTCAAGGATTTAAATCAAAGTGTTTATGTTCACTGTAAAGCAGGGAGGACTCGAAGTGCTACTCTTGTGGGCTGCTACCTCATGGTAAAGAACGGTTGGGGACCGGAAGAAGCTGTAGAGTTCATGAGGAATAAAAGAGCCCACATTCTTCTTCACTCAGTTCAGTGGGAAGCTTTAAGAACGTTTCATTCAAATAATGCTTCTAGGAATTTTAACAACCTCACTCAGTCTGAAACAACTAATGCTAATGAAAATACAGACTGACAATGTCTTAACCCTTAATATTAATACTTAATACTTTTATGAGACTGCGTCTTTTCCCAAAAGAACTCACTATATTTTTATATTGTTATATGTTGACGTATCATACGTGAGATTACTTTATTATTGTTGATGAAAGTTTTTGAACATAGTTATGTGAGATCAGAATTTAATTTATTATTGGGTGATGGATTTTTAAATAATTTAGTATTAACTTTTGCACATTTTAAGTGACTTATTGAATATGATATAGATATTGTGATATAAGGGCTTAAGCAGTATTTAACCTTACTTTGATTCCTGTTGTAGCTGGTAATATTTTAATTTGGGTTGTGAATTCTTGATATACTAATTTGTTTTAAGTGTTTAGTATACGAGGAACATTATGCTCCCATTCAGAGTGTTATGTTATCTTTGTTGTTTTCAAGTAATTTAATGAGGAATCGAGTACAATAATAGTAATAATTTGAAGGTTGAATTAACTACTTGCCAAAGAATATAACAAATCCTCCTAACTTGTAATATTTTATGGAATTCTATCTTTGCTGATTTCAAGTAATATAATGAGGTATTAAGAACCATAATAGTGATAGTATGAAGGTTGAATTATACACCTGCCAAAGAAAATGTGCAGCAGTATTCTGTGTTAATTCAATTTGTAAAGTTAAGGTTAAATCACGTCTTTCAAATTCATAAATACTTTTTCGATATTATATTAAATGAAGATACTTTTTATTGCTTTTTTAAAAATACCTTATTGATATTGTTTTGTTTTTAAAATTGTTATTATATTAACTGCTTTTAACCTAACTATTAAGGTGCTGTTGCTGTGGCCTTTAGATTGTCATTTCTCTTGTGTATTTTGAAGCTTTATATCCTGTTAAGAAAAATAAAATCCGTAGATTAAATTGTTACTCATGAAAATCCTAAAATTTACCCAGTTACGTAAGCAAGGTAGGTTTTTTTTAATAGTTTCCTTTCTTATAATAGGAAATCGCTGTACCATAAACTTTTTTTAGCAACAAACATTGTATACTCTTGGGTAGATTGCTAAATAATGTTTGAAAGATGAAGTTCTCATGATGATTCACTTGTATTTACATTTTTCGAATAAGTTTTTATTACACTATAATGTCTTTCTATTGTATTTATGACAAGAACGTGTTATCCCTGAAATATTTATCTGAATCCATTGTTATTATCTTTTGTTATACATTTTATTTGAAATATCTATATATAATAGTCTTATAGCAATTACTAATTATGTACTTTATGTTAGAAATGTTTGTTATACTTAAATGAAATTAGTGATCAAATATGTTGTATAGGTAATATGTATTGGTAATTCAAAACTTATACTTTATAACAATTTAATATTAAAAATATTTTAAAGTTACTTAATAGTTTATTGAAAATAGAAAAACTCAAAATTCAATAAAATGTATAGGTTTAATAACAATAAACTTAACAAGTTCTTTATCAGTACTAGTAGCTTTAACAATATAATGTATGTTAGTTATTAAGCAATTGTACTCAAATGTAATCAATCATATTTATGATACTTAGACTTGATTATGTTTAATAAAACTCTTTTTTATGATTTAACTTTTATTTTACCTTTTTTAAAAAAATTAATTAAACATTCGTTCTCAAAAATAACAAATTAATTTATTTTTTATCTGAGGCAATTTTTTTTTTTTCTGGTCCAATCTATATTTACCTAAAATGTCTTGAATTGTTGTTCTTTATCAAATAGGTATTTGGGATAAACTTTTGCTTATTGTGCTTTTTTTAGAGAAGCACAATACAAAGTTAAAATAAACATTATAAATTCTAGACAAGGAACTAAAACTAATAAATTAAACTAGAAAGTTTGAAAAAATCATCAATTGAAGAATGAACATTATTCAGAAACAAAATATCTATTACTGTGTGACCAATGTTTTTGTAGGCCAAAAATGATAGATATTCAATGTATTTTATCAGTATATAATATGCCTTTTCAAATTAATTCAACATTTGCAGTGGGATATCATTGTTATTTATATAAAACTTTTTCTCTTAATTGTTTTTCTTAATGTTTCAAAGGTAAATTTATTATAAAACTACACAACCTAAATTATTTTAAGAACAGAATTTCTCATTGATGGTGGCCCCCTTTAAAGGTCTAATCTGTTATCGAATAAGGTTATGGGACACAATAAGTTTTTTTTGACCTGGATACAGCTACTATTGAGATAATTTGTTATCATTTCTTACCAGACAATAGCAAATGTTAGAAGAAAAAAGCTATTCATTGGTCCCAAATCGTGTCAACTGCCTTATCCTTTGTTATATATATTTTTTTCAATCGTATAATTTTGAAAAAATAAATATATTTATAAAATAGGAGAATATCATTTAAAATTTTATTCCAACATAAAAATTTCTTGTAGACATAAATTCAACCTATAAAGTTCTTGTGGTGTATTTATTTAAAATTAAAAAATTTTTGTTACAAATATTTAAAAGTAAATTTTTATTACCTTTACATACACTTAAACAAAAGTCTCTGCACACCCTCCAGCTTTTTTTTTATTTTACCTAAAGATAGGTTATGAGCCAGATATTGGCAATGAAACACACATTTTTTACATAATTTAATATATTGTAATTAACAATAATCAAATTTAATAAAAATTATTAAACTTATAATTTAAGAGGAAAATTACATAAAATGTCAGAATATTGATGCGCCAAAAGTCCCTGCACACATCATCTTTCTTCAACTTGAAGTTTAATTATTGATGCCAAATCAACTTTAATAGGTAGTCGTTCCTACCTTATTTCTTATTACTTCTCATAATCTATTTGACATATTGTGAACTAGTTTTTTGTAGTTTCTGGAGTAATATTATCCCACAATTCCTTTAGTACTCTTTTAAAGTGGTCTTTGTTCTTTATTTTAATTTTTACTTTCTGACGACTGATTTACTTTTTAAAAGGCCTAGTTGATCCCACAGATGTTGTATTGGATTAAGATTAGGAGATTGGGGAGGTGTTTTAAGTTGCTGTGGAGCATTGTAGAGCAACTATTCTTGAACTTTCCGCGCTGTCGTTATTTTGTTGAAAAATGTATTTTTCCTTACACAATCAAACTTCAATTAAACTTTCCGGTAAATTACTCCTCAAAAAATTTATATAAACGTGTTGGTCCAAAATTCCATCGATAAATTTCAAATTACCAACTCCAGCAGCACACATACACCCCGAAACCAAAACACTCCCTCCACCATGTTTCACATTACCAGCTATGTTTTTTTCCAGGGGCTCTTTGTTAGGTTTTCTCAAAACTTTCCCCCTTCCATCTGATCCATGAATGTTAAATTTACTCTCGTCAATAAACAAAACACGTTCCCAGAACTATAAGGGCTTGTTTACATGTTCCTTTGAGAACTGCTGTTTCAATATCCGGTTCGTTTACTAATGAATGGCTTTCACCTAGGCTTACGCACATTATAGCCACCTTTCTTTAGGGTTCTTCTAATCGTTTGTGCAGATACCCCAATCTTGTAATTTTCTTACACCATACCTGCTAAATTTAGAGCACTTGTGTGGGGTTCTTTGGCCAAAGTCCTTATGATAGCCCTCTTGTGGTGAGCTTGGAGTATGGGGGGGGGGGGGCGGCCAGAGCGGTATCTACTTTCCATTGTACCCAGTTCTTCATACCATTTTAGGACATACCTTACCGTATTATAGCCCCTGTTGACGATTTGTCCTATTTACCTGTATGAGTCGTATGAGTTTCCTCAAATTTACAATTTGGTCGGGAATCGGTGTTGGAACCTCCATTTTTTATCACACTCTAAACTGTTTGGGCCCAAATTAACAATGGCAAGTTAGGATTAGCCGGAGGATGAATGGGATAATGTGCAAACTGTATACATATCAGTATCTTGGCTAATTCCACTGCGTGCAGAGGCTTTTGGCCCATCAATATTTTGACATTTTATGTAATTTTCCTCATAAATTATAAGTTAAATAAATTATATTAAATGTAATTGTTAGTCATTAAAATAGATTAAATTATGTAAAATATATGTGAGTTTCGTTGCCCATATCTGGCTCATACGGTATCTTTAGGTAAAATAAAAAAAAAAACTTGAGGGTGTGCAGAGACTTTTGTTAGTAAGTGTATATTAATCCCTATCTAGATTGTTTCACATACTGCAGACATATTGCACCTGTTGTAGAATAAAGGGACAACTGAAAAATTTTATTTGTTGGGAAATCATTGATGATGTTCTAGTTCTACACATTTGACTACACCGTTATTAAAACACACTGAACTTTCGCAATATCTTCCACCTATCCTTTCTAACATGATATATCACTGGTGTTTGGTGGTTAAGTCATCGAATGTGAAGTTTAAACAATGATTTACCAAGCTATTGAAAATCATTATAAATTCTTTCTGATTGTATTTCTTTATTCCAGAATAATAAATGAAACTATATTCTTTCAACAGAGACTTTAATAAATTATAAAAAAATTAATAAATTATAGTCAGTTATGAATTTTAAGAAGACAAGACAAAAACAACTTTTTATGACTTAAGCCCTTTTGCCCAAACATGAATGATATATTATTTCAGTAGGCTATAGTCAGTTAATTTTATTCTTGGCCAACGATTGGGTTTTTTCAAAACACTGAGATATTATTTACATCTGTTCCCAATTAAGTTTTGAACGTTAAGTAATGAAAAAAAAATGACAGTTATTTCACTTCAACAAATAATGTTTCCTTAAAATAATATATATGTTTCCATATAATCAAAGTATATAAAATGTTCATCATAAGTTATTTAATTTTTTTTTGAATGGCTAACCATCCCAAAATTAATTTCAAGCAAGTAACCAAATGTTCTCAGAATAATGAAAAAAAACATCAATCAACACCAAATGTATTCAAGTTCACAGGAAATAGCAAATGAAGTTTGAAGGAAAAATAGAATGCAAATTTTGTATTAATTTTTAGAAAATTTTAAATTGAAAACATGCAAAAAAGACAGTCAATCAGAATAATATTTATTATTGTTGTTATTTTTATTATGTAATTTACAGTATTATTACTATTCCTCATAATTATAGGTGTTTTTCATGATCACAGATTGAATTATTTTGTAATCCTCTCCTAGAACTAGTTAAAAATTAACTATTAAAAATATTACAGTTATAAATGAATAAGTAAAACTAAAATTACAAATCTTATTTACATTTGACTAATAGGAATTGAATAATTATTTTAAAGAATTATAAAAGTAAGCATTCAATATACAATTAAGTGTATAAAAGCTGGTTAAAATATACTTAATGTAAAGCAAATACAACATATTGTTCTCTGGAATCGGAGGCCCTTTAATTGCCTACATTCTTTGTGTTCTTCAACACTTATTGTCAGTGTTAACGACTGCCCATTACTCCTTTTTTACAACTAATGGTTCTTTCTGATATTAACTCAAATATTATAGTAAGGCAAAGGGATTTTCTTGGTGGAGTTTGATTTCACTAAAATTTAACTTTTGTTTCTTTTCATTCACATTAAATTATTTTTGAATAGTTACTTAATGCCTTAAAATAAATGAAATCGTGATTCAATTTATTACCAATATGAAAAGGTGTTTTTTCCCTAATTTTGCACTTTAGTTGATAACATTGAGAGGTCACATAAATAGGACCAGCTTTCAGAGGTTTTGCGATTTCTTTTTGGTAAAGTCATGAACTGATTGCCTTTGTTGTGTGTCTCTCAGTGAGAAATTTGTGTTAGATTGTCCTATTTTTAAAGGCACACAGTGCATTCATCCCATCCAAAAAACTAGTTGTAACCGATTTGTCTCTTTCTTGTCTGAACAGAAAAGACTCACTCCCCTCCACGATTAAATGAAACCCCTTGCATAGGTTGTGGTGGTGAAGCCTACTAGAATACCCTTCTGTTCCAAAAAAAAATAGGGGACCCCCCCATCCCACTTCTGGGGCTTACTCAAACCTTGCCATTTTTGAGTTGTACCTTTATTCTATGATGGGTGCGATACAAAGGATTGTAAAACACTCAAGTTGAATCATGGAGAAATGTTTCTTAAGCTCAAGTGTCAGCAATCGCCAGCTTCCTTTGGTATTTATTCCAGAATTTTAATTTTCTTGTTTTTTCACGTATGTAACAATTCTAAAACGTAGTAAAAAGATAAAAGTGGAATTGAAGTTGAGAATTTAAATTTCATTTTAATAACTGCATTAGATGAAGAACAGAGAAGCATATCCCATGGCACAAATTCTTACACAAAAAAGTGAACAATGATAACTGAATTCCTTACAAAAATTATTTTTACTCAGAATTGTTTACTGTTTACAAACCTATATCAGTGAGCTTATAGGTATTTATATATTTTATCATGTTATTTATTATTATTTTTTTAATAGTTTTCCCAAATACCCTTTATAATGCTAAGATGCCACTGAATCAATTAGTATAGATTACTGATATTGCTCTTTATAAGAGATTTCCATCTGGCACAGCTTTATGAATTGGCTTTTTAATACTACTAAATTTACTATAATTTTTTAACAGTCTATGGGAAAATCGTAAATTTTTCCAGCTCTCAGTAGTCGATGTGAGATTGTTCTAATAATTTGGGGATATCATAAAGATGTTCATATATATTGTCTTTCGTATCACAATCAAAGAGAAATAATGGGATGATTCATTAGAAAAAAAAGATGTATGAAAATATTACGTCTATGTTCCATAAGTTAATTTAATTTAACAATATATGAAGAAATACCCACAAATCCAGCTCATTCATTCGAAAAAGTAAAATTATAAATAATTTTCCTTAGTTTAAAATATTTTAAATGCTTCATATTTCTTTTTCAAGTTCTTTCATACTTCAATATATCATAATTATTTTTAATTCACCAATAGTGATAAATTAAGACTTTTTTTTTTGTCCTCACCTTTTAGGCTTTACGGGTTTCCTAGGTCAAGGGAGAGGGTGGGGAATTAATGCTGAGTATTACTAAACTTCCCCAGGCTCCGGATTTTGAACTGACTCTCTCTGGGTTCCATTCAGGGGCAATGCTTATTTCCTAAAGTTTTTGCCCACTTGGATATACTGCCATCTGATGAATCAAGATTTAATGATGTTCAAAAAAAATATACTAGATATGATTAGGTTTTTATTGGATTGTCATAAGGTATTTTCAAGAAACAAACCAATTTCTATCAAGGGGGAAAGCATAGGAAAGGAAAATGTGTCATAGAAATAGAAATAGAATAGAAAAAAAACTGTAAGGAGTTTATCTTAAAAAAACAAACAATGCCTGCTAGGATCATTAAAGAAAATCCTACAAACAATGCCATTTTATTTCCATAAATCATCATAATCACAATCACTACAACTTTGGATTTTTGCCACAAAATGGATGTCTTTTGGAAGCAAGACATCCATTTTGTGCAAGAGTTAGTTAAATATGGTGGTCAGGAGTTCCAGAGCATCAGCTTTGACCTCATTTGCCAATCTGAAGTCCTGATTATCCTCTCTTTCTCTTCCAACCGCATAGATGGAAAGGGGTTTGATAGGTGGGTCAACATCTTCAAAAGTTAATGTTTTTACAATCTTCTAAGCATTCTCATGACTTTGCTCTCGAAAACTTGTAAGATGATGCAATCTGCTTGTGATTGGTTGTCAATCTACCCTTTTTTGTTTCAAACCTTTGACACCAAGCTAACAACTATAAAATATGAGAATATTTATTAAATTAATATAATATTAAAATAAAATTTGCACAATACAAATACAGTCGAACCTGGTTAAGTGGGACCTGCTTAAGTGGAATACCTCTAAAAGTGGTACAAAACTTGTTGTCCCATCATTTTTCTTTTAAATAAACTCTTTAACTGGAAGTTTTTCACCTCTATAAGTGGAATCCACATTTCTAAGATAACGTGAAGGGTTATCCTGTTCAGCCACAGGATTAGGAAAATATGATAGGAGATAGCAATGAGAAGCTGCCAACATTCAAAACAGTGTGCCCACAGGAATGACGAAATTATAACAGCAGGAGAGCTGAATGATGAAGAAATTCTTGAAAAACCTAAATGCCTAAAAATCTAAGACGGAAGAAAACGAAGACCACAAAAATTCAGAAGAGCCAGAGAGGCTACCAGTCACTAAAAATGATGCACTAAATATTTTTGAGAAGTTGCAGACTTTTTTTGAAATGAAGAAAGCGGCTGAAGGTGAAATCTTTGATAAATTATGTGATATGGAAAAAAACATTTTTAAGTGCCAAAGTAAAGTGCAGAAAAAAATAACTGATTACTTTAATTAATAAATTTGTACATAATTACCTTGTCATTATTTTATTTTCACATTACAACAAATATGTAATAATTTTATCAATATTTTACGTATTTATGGTTTTAAGTGTGTACTGTAACTATCACTATACTAATTCTGGGTGTAGCCTATTTCGGGAGGTTATTTGACAGTTATAATAGCTTTCTCCCAGATTCGCTCACGTCCTTTTCAGTTAAAAAGGTGTTTGATCAGCTTTATTAGATTCCAGCTTTCAACTCCCACTCTTCAGAGATAAATATTCCCCCAAAAGGGTTGCTTTCATTTGAGATTGGGGCATAACTAAGTGGCGCCATATTTGCCATGCCTATAAGTGGCATAGTGGTAGTAGTACCAAATTTTAAATGCTCAATAACCCTAGTAGTTGCTGGACATTCTTTACCCATGACATATAAACCAAACAATTTAATACTGGTCTGTGCTATGAATTTCGGATCAAAATGACACTGAACTTTGCATTAAAATAAAATATTTCCATTCTTGTAAGTGTGGTTTCATTAAGATGTAGGCTGCAGAATTCAACTAAAGCTGTGAAAAAGCAAAGCTTTCAATTGTTCATAGAAAATTAATGGTTTTCTTGATTTTTACAGATCTCTTTTTTAAGGTGTCAGCACACAGCCAACTCCAATTTATTTCTGCTGAGGTTTAGGGTTCGAGAAGAAAGTCTTAGAAAACAGAAATCCGTTATTATTTAGCTGTTTCAACCTAAAAAAATATATAAATATTCTGTCAAAGTATTCTATTTCTATCATACTACGTTATTGCCTACGTATAAATATAATTTTTTTTTTATTTCTTATGGTAACATAGTAATTAAAAATCTCGGGTCAATGCTTATCTTTTTCCATTTTGACTGAAAAATCCTTTCATTGGGATTAAGTTAATTTTTAAAATAAACCCAGGTCAACGGTTAATATGGTAAAATATCAAAGTTCTGTTCATTATTTCTCATAAAAATTTTTACCTCTATTCTTAAATATTTTAAAAAATATATTTTATTACAAAATGTTATATCTAATGTAATACAATACCATTTAAGAGTAATATTTTTATTTAATTAATATTGGACAAAAATTATGGAACAGTTTCAATCTGGGTAATTTTGGATTATATAAATGTATGTTTTATTCACATGATTAATGATTAAACAACCAATCAACCTAAATAAGTTAATAAAATCTAAAAAATCTGAAAGAAACACTACCTGGCAGAATGACAGAACTAGTAGGACTTCCATCTTTGTCATAAATAGAGCGAAACCTCTCTGAAACTGAGACATGATTAATCCTAATTGCTAATGTTAATTTTATAACTTTAAAAATGCATAATGATATGCACTTGTTACTTGAAAATCTGTATATTCTCCTCAAGTTTACTTAAGTGAATACTTTTCCCCAATAGACTAAATATCTTTCCCCTGAGGTGTCACTTACAGGGGAATTTCACTGTTTATACCATTTTTCTACCTCCACATCCTGATCGAGTTCAGGCAATATACAAAAGAGCATCCTCTAGACTCAACTTCAAATTAATTAAAAGATTTTACCCACATATGATTCATTGTAACTGAAAATAGGATTTATGAAAAGCTGTGCTAATATGATAGGAAAGAGTTCTCCAGCATTGATGTTTATCGATTCAGTTAGATTTAGATATATTGTGGGGCCTGGACCAAACTCCTGTTATTAAATATTAAAAAGGAGAAACTAAAATAAATGTTTATTTCTGTTAACATTTTAGAAAAAAACATGTCAACTCATCTGGAACAGTTACAATTATCACCCCATGGTCTTATGTTATGGAAATTTCTCAAAAAGTCTAGATCAGGCATTCCCAAACTTCTCCGCGTTCCAGTTTTATATACCATATAACCCTTTATATACCAGAATTTTCCCATGGCACCCCATGTCAAATCTTATGTTACAAATAGTTTTTCTTTATTCGATTTCATATACACATTGATCAATGTATACCTCTTATCTTTGTAATTTTGTTTAGTAAATGATCAAAACTTTTGATTTCAACTTTTCAACTAAAGGCGAATACAATTTTTTTTTTTCCAATAATATAAAACACGTTTTAGTTGTCGTGGTGATATCTATATTGAGATTGGGTAGGCACTGGTATCTTGGTCATAGAGACCATCTGTGTGTTTGAATGCATTCAATGCAGCCACTGCACGCATTTAAACATTTGATGTGGTTTGGTTAGTTTAAAAATAAATTAAGCACATATTTTTTCTGCATATCAATCTCACTTGGTAAATATGCTACAGTCTTTCAATCAGAAGTGCTAGCAATTTACCAGTGCGCTTCGGAGCTGCTGGTGGAAAATACAATAAATAAATATATAACCATCTTTACAGACAGCCAAGCAGCTATAGGAGCATTAAACAATAATGTCATTAAATCACAGATCGTCAAAGACTGCAAAATCTCGCTCAACAAACTAGCTGAAAGTAATAGAGTTAGAGTGGAATGGGCGCCCGGACACTCTGACATCTAAGGAAATGAAAAAGCAGGTGGCCTTGCAAGGAAAGGCGCAGCTAAAAGACCAATGACCATATATGAGATATATGGTGCAATTAAAAAACAGAATTGGAATGACAAAACACAGCATCACTCCAATTTCTTCCTAAAAGGCTACTCTGTCAAAAGAAGTGATACTCTACTGAACTTGGACAGGAAAGCACTCAAAAGAATTACAGTGATCCATACGGGACACTGTAAGCTAAACAAACACATGCATAAGCTTAAACTCGCAGACACGCCCATATGTAGATTCTGCGGCAGGGAGGAAGAAACAGCTTACCACATTGTGAGGTGGTGTGAAAGACTTGCTAGACTAAGATTCAGTACCTTTGGCAAGGTCAACATACCTGACCCAAGTTCTAACGATCTAGTCAACCCGACAAGTCTGCTTAAATTCACTGATGCTCTAAATATAGCCATTTAGAAATCAGGCAGAATCAGGCGCAAAATAGACCCAAGAGGTCGCGGTGCATAGTGCCGCAAAAAACAAAAAAACAAAACACATATTTGAAATTCACTAATAATGTATTTTATAGACAATGATATAATAAATGGTATGAGTGGGATACATTTTATAAAGTAATAATGTGTGTGTAATATTTTAATAATATTTGAACCGAGCGGTACAAATCTTGGCGTTTGCAGACGATCTTGACATAGTTGGCAGGTCGAAAGGAGCTGTAGAGGAAGCGTTCCTTGAGCTAAAATCCAGTGCAAGAACCCTAGGGCTAATTGTCAATGAAGACAAAACCAAGTATATGGTTACTGGACAACTAGTGGATCCTGGGGAAAGAGGGTGGTTCGGTAGTTACAGATTTGAGAAGGTGAACAAGTTTACATACCTGGGAACACAGGTGAACTCAGATAACGATAATGCTGCTGAAATAAGGAGCCGGATCACTACTGCTAATAAATTGTTTTTGTTCAAAGACCTCAGCTAACAAGGAACCTTCTTTCCAGAACAACAAAGCTGGTTCTCTACAAGGTACTTATACGGCCTGTCCTTACTTATGGGTCTGAAGCTTGGACAATGACAAATGCCCAAGTGTTTCAGATATTTGAAGGGCATATCCTACACTGCATTTATGGAGGAATCCAAGTCGGGAATAAATGGAGAAGGCGTTCAAACCAGGAAATGTATGACCTGATGAATGGGCCTGATTTGGTTAGAGTAATAAAATTTGGAAGACTGTGGTGGGCCTGGATGGATGACTCAGAAAGTAAAGACACTCACCGAGGTACTCCAAAGAACCCGACGACGTGGACGGCCATAGACTGAGATGGGAGGACAGCCTGGTCCATGATGCAAGATCTCTCCTCGGAATTCAAAACTGGAAATCGGCTGCACAACACAGGGACAACTGGAGAAAGCTGATCAAGGAGGCCATGACTTGTTAGCGGATTGTAGTGATGAATAATAATAATATTTTGTAATGAAAAAAAAAAAGAGAACAGCCCTAAGGTGTCGCAGCGCACGGGAAAGATCGGTCTTGAGCCTTCCATGACAGACTAAATATACAAGTAATCGTTTGACTGTTGAGTCAGTCTAACCTGCGATCAGTGAAGCATAAAGTTACTTTTTAGTTACTGTTATATTTAACTGTTTAAAGTTAATTATATTTTATGTTCTCATTGCTTTTTTGACATTTTTGTAAATAAATATTATTTCTACTATTATAAATAAAGTACAATATTATAACACATTTTTGTTCACTAAAGGGTTTTTTATCTAACAGAAAGATAAATACATATTTAATTGTTTTCCTTCCAAAGTAACCCTTAGGAAGAACTTTTTATTTTGCAGTCAGGTGAGTCAATAACATTGGTATAGTATTATAAAACAATACAAAAAATACTTTCATGTCTCAACTCATGATAATCTATTGTATTCAAGAAATTGTTTTTTTCAAAAAAATTAATTTCTAGAGTCCACATTTTAAATTCCTTTTGTCAATAACTAATGTATAAATAAAGAGTATCATAAGAGCAGGTGGGTCATGTAAAATTACAAATTTGTTAAATGAAATAAGATTAAATATTTTTTGAAGTTTCGAAGTAGAAATTTAATTGTTAATTGGGTAGTTTAGCACCCAATTCCATTAAAGTCTGAAGGGGTTATATGTCCTAAACCTGCACAGCAGTTTGGAATGCCTGTGAATAAAACCAATTTTACTCGTATAATTTGAACTCCTGAAATAAAAAAATAAAAGTTTTGTAGTTTAAAATGAAAAAACAATTCTTTCTTATCTTACATTACCATTGATTCGAAAGAAAGAAAAAAAAACTATTAAAATATAATAGATTTATACAATAAAGTATACCATTGGTTTGCCGTGTTTAAATCCAGAAGAAATTAAATATTTGAAACATCATCAATTATCTTTCCATCCTTCTGCTTCATTTTCTTTTTCAACATTGCATGATGTTTCTTTGATTTCTGATGAACCTCCCACTGGAAGTCACCTGCAAAATGAATTTCAGGATGCTTCGATTACAGAAAAACTGATTGTAGCAATATTATAGAATGTATCTTTTAAAAAATGAAAAATTAGATACTGACCGATAAATATCCTCATGCAGACCCTACATAACCTTTCTCCTTTCAAACTTTTTGGTGCAGCGACCTTTTCTTTTGGAAGCGGCTGCTGTTCTGGCTCTGGTCCTGTTCCGAGTGTATACTTAACGATTGACACAGCAGGATTGTAAACTTTCTCGTCCCACTCGCTTGGATCAGTAGCATCCAATGTATAAACTGGAGGCACCTGTAACAATTAAATTAAATCAAATTTACAATCAAATGATGAAGATTTTTGTCTAAACATAATTTAAATATTTATTTAAAAAGTTAAAAAATAACATATTACTGATTTTTTTAATCATATATGTATATATCTTGGAAATATAATATATGATGAATATAAAAAATGTTAATATAAACAAAGAAGAAGACATACCATTACATTTTAGAAATTTTAGTTATGGTTTAGAAAATCGGACGATCAAAAAAACGGTAGAGTAGGTTGCTTTCCATGGTAATGAATTTCTAGAGAAGCTCTGGGGTTCACGAAATAGAGATTAGATTCGTGCTCAAAAGCAGGTTGAGATTAGAAGGATAGAGAATTAAACCATTCAATGGCATTTAATTTCACAAAACTATGACTCGTGGTTGATACTTTCATTAACTCCATCCTGTCATATTCATATTAATACTTATAAAGTCTTTCTATAGTTATATTGAGGAATAATGTAGGGGAGAGCGGGGTTGGTTGGCAACAGTTTTCACTTATTTGATTGTTGAGTCGTTCCTGTTAATATTATCCCAATAGGGCTGAAACCACTGTAAACCCCAAGTATTAGAGTACTTCAAGTATTTTTTTCAACACGTAATATTTAATACTAAGATCATAGAAACTTGAAGAATTCGTCAATCCAGAGTATGACAATTAACCCCTATGTGGGGCAGGTTGGCCTACAAGGTTTAGTTGTTTAGCCATCTCATTCAATTACTGTCTGACACATATTATTGTCATTAAAAGCTGCACTATAATGGTATAATAATTGTGAATTGGTTTTTAACATCTTTTAAGGGAAAATAGAATGCCAATAGAAGAATATAGAAGTTTAGGCTGTCGTCACTTTCTGCATAGGAAATATCGCTCCCATGCTCCTCGCTGGAACTAAAAACATTTCGTAGTTTCACCTTTGTTTATGTTTACCTTGCTTTTGTGAATTGCTACTGCTCTAACAAATCCCAGTTGAAGAGAGCCAACTAACCCCACAGGAGAGGTCATATGAAAGGTGGCTGCCAGGACAGGGGAGAACAATCAAACAAAAAACTGGTTCGTCGAAAGGTTAGGTTTTTCAAAGGAGTTTGGGTCTATGTGAACAGAATCGCAGTCAAATGTCAGGACAATACTCCCGAGGTCGAGCGGGTCACATGGTACAACGGTGGGGCCTTCACAACAGGTGTGACGGAAACTATAAGCCAATGGCCAACCTATCCCCTATGCCAACCAACCCCGCTCTCCCCTACTCCTCAATTCAAATGTGATAAAATGGAGATCATTATGATCTGCTTCTAGCCAAAACTCGATGCCTTTTATTGTTATTACTAAATTTATATCACCTTTGTGAAAACCGTTGAAGAAACGCGTTACCAATGCTGCATATGTACAATTATTTTTTTTTAGATGTCTTGTTCATCATGGGGTATGTCGCCCAAAGCCTAGCACTCCAATACACTTCAACCTCGATCTTAGCATTAGATTCGACGTCCCATAGTTCAGGACTAGTAAGTCGATGCACAGCTGACATAGATCCTCATCTACACATGGAGCAATGTGTCGATTCGATTGTTGCGATACGTTTGAAGTGGTTGTGGAATCAGTCATGTCCATTCTTTGTCTGAAACTATTTATGATGGACTCATTCCATGGTATCCACAGGAAACAGTCCCTTTTTATCAAGCAAATGGCTTCTTCTTTAACACCATAACACATTTTGTTCCTAAGCTGCCATGCATGCTAGATATTTTATATATAGTAGTATTCAAGAAAGGTATTTTTGTATTAACCTGATCTATCGTTGACTGATTGTCTCATGGATACAATGTAAACACATCTGTGCCATCCAAAATCAAGATTTAATTATTAACATCATTCCTTATTATAAAACGGTTGTCCATATGGATTAATGGAGTCCATTTTTATTAGGCTAATAAAATAATTAAATGCTAGATAGTTATTTTCTATAAGGTTGAATAAATTAAATAGTACCTGACGGTCAACTGATCTGAGGAACCTGCCCCGTATCCACTTGATCTGTCGACGAGCGTAGCGTCTTGTTGCTAGCTTCAGCTGTTCAAGGCCTTCCTTGAGGAGTGATTCTGCTTTTGGGTCTGACTTATCCTCAAGAATTAAGTAGCTATGGAACTCTTTGAGGCCGATGGACTGGAATATACCCTGAGTATAGGATGGGCTAGAACAGAAATATTAGAAGATTATAAAAATTACAACTCACTATATTTGTGGATCTTGGAAGATAAGGGGTCACCAAAGAGACATTTTTCCCATTTTGAGTAAATCAAAGTTGAACTTTGAAATTGCAGAGGATTATTGAAAGATTGCAGTTCTTTGACTTTCAATGTAAGTTTTAATATTTTTAGTTTTAGGTTTTTTATAATATATTATATAACATATAATATATATGTTTTTAAAAACGTTGATGGGGAAAGTAGAATTATACAAATTTGAGTTTGCTTAGATTAAGTGTTATTATAAATTAGTTCCATCATTCTCCTCCACTAATTTTCGCTTTATATTGAAGATCTAAAAAAGAAAGAATCCCTAAAATTCACTTTAGGGGGCCAGTATGACCGAGAGTGCTTCAAAAATGTAATTTAGGTTAAGCAACAGGAGTGGGTTGTCAATACTTGGATGGCTGATCGCTTACATCGGGTGTCCCAATACTTGTGCTGTCACCTTAATGGATTCGAATTAAACCTACTGGGCGTATGATGACCCTAATCCTTGTTTCAAATCGAATGGTGTGTTGTAGTTCCCAGGATTGGGCCAGGGGTTTGGTCCATGAGCGGTTTGTAGCAAAGCGTGGTTTTGGTACCTTCCTTCAAGCTGTCTGTGATCCCGCAAGTAAAATATACATCAGTAAGAAGATTATGTCTTGTGTGGCCGGCCAAACATCTCATTAGTGGTGTAGAGCCAACCCGAAAAAAAATTAACAAACTTCTAAAAATGAGCCCCCCCCCAAGTAGTATAACCTTGTTTCTGGAAAAATTTAAACCTTCTGGGAATCCAAGAGTAATAATACTAAATTTCTTCATCAGTAGTATATGAGGAAAAGTACATGAATCTCCCTACCCCCAATTAATGAGGCAGAATGGCGGTCATTCGCGGGCGCAAGCGACGGTGCTGCTTCTTGACCGGAACTAGAGAAACGGGGATAGAAGCCGGACCAGTACCAGGGATTCATAGGGTTTTTAATTTATTTTTCCATAATTAAAACCCGATTGAACACAATATTATTTGAAAAATGTCTAATAAGTACCTATTGCTCGGTCCCTCTGTGTTCAATTAGAAAATCAAAATACGTGTCATTCCATTTATTCCCAAACAATAAAAAGCTTCCTAAAGAGTGGATTGTAAAATTAAGAATAAATAAGCCTATTTCGAAACATATGACGATATGGAGTCTTCATTTTAAAGGAAGTGGCTATATTTATCCAGTTAAATATTAGTATTTGACATTTTATTATTCCAAAATGCTAGTTTTAAGCAAATAACATTGGGACCATAGTGTCATAGATTTTTTTTTCTTTTTTAATTTTCCCCATTTTTGTCTTACATCCGTTGTGTTTAATTGTTCCAAGTTTTCAATGTGATGCCTGAAGGTTTTGACAAATAAATAAATGATATGACAAAGAAACTAAGCTGTCATGAAAATGACAGCTGTCATAACAATGATTGTATGAATAGGTAATTAATGTTATTACTAACCGAAAAACGCAAAGCTACATTGATGTGTTTGCATTTACCAGAACTACCACGCACCAGCTTTACACGTACAATTACAAGAAAATTGCTTATTATTATTAATAAATTTGATTTCCACTTTTATTTGATGGGGCAGTCCTTTAAGATCGCTTGTTTGAAGGCACAAGGCTTGTAAAATAAGAGTTTTTTTACTTCTAGATATTATTCCACATGTAATTGTGTGGTTTGCATCAAGAATAGCCTGCTCTTTAATTAATGGTCTTTTAAAATTACCAATTATTTCTATCACATCGACTATGTCTATCCCCGTTCCTCCTATAGTCGATTGCGCCCCCGAATTCCTTCAATTTGATATAGATATATCTAAAGATTATATACACAATTTGATATTTAAATATTTGTATTACTAGTAGAAAAAACAAGAAGAGGCTTTGCAAAGACGTAGAGAGATATAGGACAGTGTTATATAACACGTAACCGCCAAGGGTCGGACCAAACAACTGTTTGCGACAGACTGGAGCTTGACCCGGTGAGCTGAGTCACGGAGGAGACGTCACGGGCTACGTGATTGGCCTACTCAGCGTTGCAGGAACAGCTGTCAGCCAATCATCACTCTTAATGCATATGCATTAATGTCTATTTATTTTTTTATTATTAAAATGTTCTGAGGGGGCTTAAATGAGGAAGGGGTCTTTTTTGTTTTCCTATAAAGTACCTTTGTATTTGTTTATATGGAGAAATTATCTGTCTCTCGTTTCGCCTAAAAATAAGAAATGGCTGAATATGAGATATGATAAAAATCAAGTAAACATATAGAGGAGAAAAAAAAAAAATATTCAGGCAACTCATAAAACACGTTGAGCCCACTCATGCAGAGTACGCCTTTAATGAAAGATCATTGTTCATAATTAAAGCCGTCCTGTTTAATTACAAATAATAAAATTTTAAGTGCCTGCATAAGCTTCAATTTAAATGTTTGATCAGTCCCTGATATCCGGTAACATATGTTTGATGGTCTTTATTTACCACTAAGACACTGGCGTAAATAGAGAATCATTTCTTTGGGGGGGAGGAGGAGGAATGATGAGGAACGATGATTGCCATTTTTAACGACATTAATCCCCGGCCTATATCTTCCCTGGCGAGGGGGTAAAACCGCACTACAACCGAAAAGGCGAGGAAGAGAAGAAAACAATAAAAAAAAATAATTTTCAAGTGTAAAATTTAATATTTTTAGTCTATTTTTCAATATTAAGAATCGAATTGACTACATATTGTAACATTTATGTTGGTTGAACAATTTTTATCAAAAGAATCATAATAATTTTCTTTCAATGCTACACAAATTATGAGAACAAAAGTATTTAAGACGTTCACATTGGGGTCACCTGTGGTATATTGGTTAGCATGGCAACCTACAATACTAAAGGTCGCAGGTTCGCGCCCAGCGGTGGTCCTAGGATTTTTTAATGGGAGTCAAAATTCTTAGCCATGCCGTCCCTCGGATAGGGCGTAAAATGGATAAATGAAAATTTAACATAAATTCATTTAGTTTTACTTTCACATACCTATATATGAAATATATAGTAAGGGAAAGTATTGCGATCGTGAAAAATTTCGACTTCCGGTTTTCAACGGAAATACTCTTAATTTTACCTCAGATATACATAAATCATATTAATTTACTTCATATTTCTAATAATGTGTGAACAGACTAGCTCAAAAACTATGAACCGTACGAACCTGAAATTGGTATATGAATATGCCCGCGATGTGACAGCAAAAATTTCATCAAAATTGGTCAAACGGAGGGGGCACTTTATTTCATAATTATTTTCCAATTTTAACTTTTTTTTCGATTATCTCATAAATGGCTTTAATGATTTTGATTAAATTCGTCATTTTTAATGAAAAACAAGTCTTCTTTGTTATCAGGTAAGCTTTATAATTATTAAAATGTTCTTAGGGGGGCTTAAATCGGAAAGGGGATTTTTTTTTCTTATAAAGTACCTTTGATTTTGTTTATATAGATAAATTAACTGTCTCTCGTTATGCCTAAAAATAAGAAATTGCTTAATATGAAATATGATAAAATCACTTAAACATACAGGAGAAAAAAGAAAAATCTCTCAACGTTGAGCCTACGCCGTACGCCTTTAATGACAATCGTTTGGTTTATGATTAAAGACGCTCAGTTCATTTAATTGGATTTTATTTGTTTCAAGGTAACTAAATGGTAATTAAAATCATACGCGATGTAGTAATATGCTTGCATTGTCGAATTATCACAATTAAAAACTTTTATTAAATAATAAAAAAAAAAATAGCGTACTTTAGAGAGCAAACAGAAACAAAAGTAATTAAATGAATGTGGAAAAATGTGTGTCCTCGAGGAATGACATTTAACAAAACACGTAACTTTCTAAACTGAGTACTTTAGCAGTACTGAGTAATCGTACCAGATTTTTATATTTATATTCATATACTTATAAACGTATAAACATTTTTTCATTTTTTAATGACCATTATAATTAATATCGTATAGTAAACATAACTAGTAGGATAGTATTTTTTATTGTTTATTTTATTATTGTTGGATTGTCAATACTGCATAATGCCCTGGAATAGCTCCTGCCCGAGAGAGCGAAAAGCATTAAACAGTCCCGGCGTGAACGTGTTAAACAGGTAACAAAAATTATCACTTGAGCCTCAGCACTAAGACAAACTCTCCAGTCCATCGCTCCTTATATTTAGTCGTAAGAGGGCGAGCCTCGAACGTTTTAGGGCGGATTCACACTATCGCTCCGCTCCCGCTCCACTCCCGGTCCGCTCCCGCTCCACTCCCGGTCCGCTCAAATATTCTAAAGAGAAATAAACAGAGAATTCCACTATCGGTACCGCTCCGGTCTCGCTCCACTCCCGGTCCGCTCCCACTCTACCCCATTCACACTAGCGCTCCGCTCCCGCTCCGCTCCAGGTCCGGTCTCACTGGCACAATATTCTAAAGAGGAATAGAGAGAGGTTAATCACAATATTGGCACAGGTCCGGCCTCGCTCCGCTCCCGCTCCACTCTCGCTCCACTCCCGCTCCACTCCGGCTCCACTCTCGCTCCGCTCCCGCTCCACTCTCCTAAAGTCTTTTCATATTCACATCATATAATTTTACACCGTTCACGATTGAAGCCATTAATAATCGAAACCGTCTGTATTTGGATTTTAATTAATAATTAACTTGCAGTTATTAAAGTATTTATTTATTCATCAATTTTACGGCCAAAAAAGTTCAACTTTAAAATATATATATAATATATAGAAATAATTTAATTTTTTTTCCGAATGTATTCGAATACGCTTGAAATGATAAAAAAAAAAAAAATCACCAACAATACGCGCGGTTTTTCGACCTGAAAAATCCATGTTATGTTTGAGATATATTTTGCTATGAATTAATGTACTCGTAAAAAATGGTCACCGATTTATTTATTGACTACACACTCATTGCTATTATAAAATAACGTTTAATTTGAAACGAATAAAAATGCAGTATATTAAGAAAAATGTCAGATCATTAACAAAAAAATATATTAAAGCAAAAAATAATTAAAATATTAATCAGGAAAAGAAGAGAACACAATCGGTAAATTTGTGGCATTTACCGATTTCAACTTGAAATTTTCAAGCGTATTCGAATACATTCCGAAATAAATTTAAATTATTTCTTCACCATTAATTAAATTCATTTATAATTATTATTAATAATTATCATTGTGTTGCAATATATTCTTCTTATTATATTTTTTGATAATATTATCTTCTTCATCAAGAAAAGTACACTTACCAGCTATTTCTACAAACGAAAAATTGATTTTTTTTTTTGGCCGTAAAATTGAAGAATAAATGAATACTTAAATAACTGAAAGTTAATCATTAATTAAAATCCGAATACAGATAACTTCGATTATTAATGGCTTTAATAGCTTAAACCTTTCAAAATTGAACGGTGTAAAATTATATAGTGTGAATATGGTAAGACATTAGGGGAGCGGACCGGGAGTGGAGCGGGAGCGGAGCGCTAGTGTGAATGGGGTAGAGCGAGAGCGGACCGGGAGCGGAGCGAGAGTGGAGCGGGCGCGAAACCGATAGTGTGAATAGGCCCTTAACTACAGTCGCTTGATAGAGACAGTGTGGTCAATGAAGGTGTGTTTTCCTATAGGGTAACGCTTTCGCGACCATATTGTTTTCAACTGTACTGTTTACCTAATGCTAATCAGTCTATATTGTGTCTACTTTTGGACCATTACAACCGTTTTTTTTTTATTGTTTTGTATCAGTATCTTGTGTTTTTCATATTTTATAGTTTTAACTATAAGTTTATAAAATAGTTTAGTCGTAGTACCTACGTATTTAGTTTAGCGTAAATTTAAAAGTAAGTTGTTCCTGGGGCTTAACTATCCCTTAATTTTTTTTTTTTCTGAATACCTATTTTATTTGTAATTTATTTATTGTATTCCCTAATTTATGTTTATGGCCTTTGTAATTTATTTGACTAAACCTTTTTGTAAATAAATGAATTTTTTTTCTGAATACCTATTTTATTTATTTGATGTAGACTATAACTAATATTTGATACCTTTTTTTAATATTTATTACATAAGTAACTACCACTGATGTTCAATGATATCAAAACAATGTCAAATAATTATATTTATGTACTGAAAATATAATTTAAAAACACATAATTAAGAATAGAGGTGAGAGATAGTCAACTGTAATTATTTACGATAATTAAATGTTGGCTTTTAAAAATAAAAAAGTTTTATAACTGAAAATCTTGACAATCATTCATAATTAAGAATATTTGTGTGTTAACAATAACAGCAAGAGATCATTAAGGCTTTATGCACAAAATATGGTTTTTAAATTTTTTTTCTTATGTATTGTAAAATGTAAACTAAAAATTCTTGAGTGTTTCTCTTTTATTTGATTTCTCAAATTTTTATTTATTATTTTTGAAAAGAATATATATATATATATATATATATATATACATCATAATTTGTTTTTGGATTAATGAAACATAATACATAACATAACTTAATAAAATTACTAATTGTGGAGCTTCTGAATGAAAATTGGTATTAAAATAAACTATCATTTATAAATATTATTAGTAAACTAAAATATTCATCTCATGGAAAAATATATAAACATTATCAATAAAACAAGGTCTTGAATATTATCTGTTTACTTAACAGCACACAAAAATTTGTGGACTAGTTTAACTATTCAGTCCCCATTAGTGGATTAATTTAGACAAAAAAAAAAAGTCTTTTTGCATTTTCAGGAATCAATTGAATAGATCCAAATAAATAAGACAATTTTGAGTCAAAAATGGTAGTTAAAATGTGGAAATTCTTAGTTAGGCTGATAGAAACCTTTATTCATTTGAAAACAAGATGGCGAACACAGGAGGTTGACCACATTGTGTCTATCAAGCCACTGTAGTTCTAACCGGGGTAGATGGTACTCGAAGTTTACATGGTTTAACGTTACAATATATAAATAAAAAGAAAGTTACATGTATGGTATAAATTCAGTCCTGCCTTAACCACAGAGTTTAGCCAAGCAGCCCTGCCTCAACGCATACACTCCCAGCTTAGCTGTAAGCCAACTCCGGCTGATAATAAAAGACCCAAGCCCAGGGAGAGGGAGCGGTGTAGGGTTACCCAGGGCAGTACTCGACCCAAACTATTTTGGCCCTAGGCTTCAGTTACAGGCTCCCTAAAGTTGGCCCTTAGGGTCTGACTCACTGAGTTACTCCCATAGATCTCAGGGTTTCTGTCTTGTAGCTCTCAGAATGATGGGGTAAATAAAAACATCAGACTTTAGGAAAATTCCTAGACTATTCTAATAGTCATGCATTTGAAGTTCTATTTTAAAAGTATAGTTATTAAGCGATTAGGAGAAATAGATCAGAATCGAATAAATATATGTATTAAATTAAAAAAAAAAGTACATTTATGAATCCTTGACCATATAGGTTATCTACTGAGTTCTAATACTTAAGGAGCTTTTACACTAAAGTCAATCAAAAATAACGGGAATAAATAGCATTACAAACATGGGGCTAAGGCAGAGGTTTTCACCGTGATCGAATTTGCCATGACCTATTAATACAATTGTAATTTTGCAATGGATGAAATTAAAACGCATTATTATCTAATAATTTTACAGCCATTCTTCTTATTTATAAAATATATTTGGTGCATTAACATAACAAGTAAAGCTCAATAGGGAAAAAATTGAATTTATTTTAAGCAAAATCTATGCTCATCTCTCTGATATTTTTTTTTTTTTTAAATTGTTGATTAGGGCGAACAATAAGTCTCAACACTATATTTTCTCGTTAGAACTTTATTTCTGCATACGTTTCGGCCAGTTCGGCCATCATCAATGCTAAATGTGATTGATGGTAAAAATTGTTTTCTAAAAATCCACCATCAGTGGTTTGTCTTAAATAATTAAAATATATAGGTATCTGCTACCCTGGTCCAACTACCTGTTTAAGATTTTCATTGTATCTTGAAGAGAAGGGAGAAAAATTAATAATTTTTTTTTTTTCTATAGAGATTTATCTTTTATATTATTGCAGCTAAAATATTTTATAAGAAGAATGGCTGTAAAATTATTGGATAAAAATGGGTTTTGATTTCTTCCACATTGACTATGTAATTTATGAAAAGAAAGTATTTAAATTGATATAACTTCTATTATTGGCAACATAGACTGATTTTTTCCATACTGGTAGAGGGTTTAGGGTGCTAAATAGGCCGAAAATATAATGAAAGTTCAAATGTAGTGATTTAAATCGATATATCGCCGATCGATCGGCGATATATCGATTTAAATCACTACATTTGAACTTTCATTATATTTTCGGCCTCGAATTAGACTAAACCATAAAACATACTTATCGTTGAATTATATGACAATATTTTATTCCGTTAAAATTCCTAAGAAATGGGGCATTTTTAATTTAATTTTTTGGATTTTTTCTTATTTAGACAACAATTATTTTAAAATCTTTCAAAAGGAGCAAATGCCTGAAAAAGAAATGTATATAAGCAGAAAGCTCCATAGATAATAATCCTGACTCATTTCATTCCCTATGTATAACCCTGTACCGAATAAACTATTTTATTTAAATTTAAGTGAAGAAAGAATTCATTTAAAAATTAATTTGAAATACTTTGAGTGATAGTGTTTTCTATTTTTTGTTCTCACTGATAAAGGGAATCCCATGCTCTTTAATGAAAATAGTTATTTATTATACGAGTGACGAAAGTAGATCATTTTACAACTCGAGTGAAACGTTTACCCACACGCGCGAAGCGAGTGTGGTAATTTCACGAGAGTTGTAAATTCTACTTTTTTCACGAGTGTAATATTAATTTTTTTCTGTAATCGTATAATACATGACCAGATCTAACCAGAATATGAACGAAATTAGGATGTTGTGAAGATTATGGTATGTTGTTGGTAGGTTATAAGCATGGTTGTGAAGTAGTGCAGTTATGAACAAGTGCAGGTTATAAACAAGGAAGGTAATTATTATTATATTTAAATTTTAAAATATATTGATTATTTCCACCAATAATTCATTCACATTTCAATTTATTTTGTTAAAATAAATTCTTACAATGTTAAGAAACATTTAAAAGCATTTAATTTCCAACTTCAAATTATTTTTTAATTTATACTTATTACTAATTAAGAAGGCAATTCACTTTCTTCACTTGTGAAGAAAGTAATCACTTTCTTCACTCTATTGCAAAATGTTTCACTTTCTTCACTCATTTCAGTTTAGTAATGTTACCATTATTCAACGATTACAGAAAAAAAAAAAAAATCATTCGATTATCGTCGTTTAGTCAGGAGTTATAGATTTTTGGCCGCTAAATGACACAATTTTCCCACTGTGCGACTTAATGTATGGAACATTAAGGTCCTTATGGATGAGTTTATTTGTGACGAAATAAGGAACATTCAGGATTTTGGATTGCAAGGATTGGATTCGAGAGGAGTTTGATGGTTTGGTGGAGCCAAAATTATGGCAAAATATGTATGTGATTATGTTAATAGTTTAACTAAACTTTCACAATCGCGATACTTTCCCTTACTATTCGTACATTTTGTCATATTATCACAAATAGTTATTAAACATACAATTTATCAGTTAAATTGAGTTTATTATTTTCACCCCATCATTAAATTAATTAAAGAGAATAAATAGCCTAAAGGCACCTATTAACTTGGTTTCCCCGCAAATATGTCCAATTTATAGTATCAAGTACCGTACGTAAGGACTCATAATCTCCGCTTTATTGTGCTCTCCACCCAATTGGAACAAAAAAATATTTCTTTATAAAGACCTAGAAGACTGAACTAAAGTAAAAATATGATATAACAAAATATAAGAAATATTTGTGAAAAAAAATATATATGCTATTTAATACAAAAAACAGACAGTTATAATAACTTAAGGTTCAGGCAAGTGGGGATCCAGGGATATATTGGGGATAGATCGGTAAACCAAGAAGCAACGTTTAGTTTCAAAAACAACCGTATGAAACGTTATTTTTTTGTTTTTATGCAGACCAATTCTCCCCACCCCTTCCACCGAACATTTTTTTTTCTTAGAAACCGCGCCTGTTTCTTTCCTTTCTTTTTGATTCTAAACAAAACTGGCCAACAAAAGAGATTGGTTTTAAAAAAGAATCACATCTGAAATATAACGATTGTGTTGTCAGGTGAGAGGAGGGTTGGAATATAATTTAAAAGACAGAATTAATCGCGGATAAACGGTTTCCCAGATATTTAGGCTTCATTAGTTTGAGACTTAATGGCAATAATAGCATTTCTGATTCCTTTCAGCTGGGTGCTTCCGTCCGGAGGATTAGAAATTGTAATTGCCCTGGGAACTTTTCTTAAGAGTTTTCTAATTGATTTTAAAATAAAAAGGAGAGCTCGTATCGCAAAAGTCTCAAATCCCAGCTGACCTCTCTGAATGGGGAACCTGAGGCGGTGATCACGCCATCTATCTTAGAAACCAGTTTGTCTTTTAGAGGTATTAGGAAAACAAAAACCACATCGAGCACAATGAACCAACAAACTTACTCCAAATGGCGTTAAGTTAGGCGACGAAGTCATTTTCACTCTATAAGTTTACAAGATCAAACTGTCATATTTTGGAACTAATATCATGTGAAATTTATAAAAAGAAGAATCCTTAATATGAGGGTACAGTGGATCGAGGATATAAGCAAAGAAACAATGAATAACTTTTGGTAGTCCTCTGAAGTGGTCTATTTTGGCGCCTTCTACTGCGGACCCCTGGGGGATATACTAATCCCTTAAAAGCGAGCGAAGCGAGCAGGAACTTAAATCTGGGATTACATTGTGCTAATGAAGGACATTTTTAAACAAAAAAATACTGAGAGTTCGATAATATATAATATCACGATCACATGATTTCTTTTAAAAAAATCTGGTGCGTGCGCGCAACACACAACTTTCACTTGCCAACTTAGATTAGAAATTAATGAGTTGTGTTAATCCTACTTCTCACTCAGTTACACATTTTTCCACATTCATTTCTTATTTTTGCTTTAATTTGCTCTATAACAAACACTAATTTCTTTAATTATTAAATAAAAGTTTTTACTTGTAATGATTCGGAAATGCAAGCATAATACTCCAAGTCGTCAGATTTTATAATTCTCTTAGTACTTGTTGAAAATTTCATTTAGTTACCATGAAACCAATAATTTCCATTAAATGAACAGAACGGCTTTATTCATGAATAATGATCTGTCATTAAAACGTTGGCTCAAAGTGTTTTATGAGTTGACTGAATATTTTTCTCTTTTTCTCCTCTATATGTTTACTTGGGTTTTATAATATCTCATATTTAGTCATTTCTTATTTTTAGGCGTAATGAGAGACAGTTAATTTCTCCAAATAGACAAAAACAAAGATACTTCATAGGTAACAAAAACAAACAAACAAAAAAAGGCCCCTACCCCATTTAAGCCCCCTCAGAACATTTTAATAATGATCAAGCTTACCAGATATTAAAGAACACCTAATTTTCATTAAACATGACGAATTTGATGAAAATCGTGAAAGCCGTTTTTGAGATAATCGAAAAAAAGGTAAAAAATTGCAAAAAAATGAATATGAAATAAAGTGCCCCCTCCTTTTGACCAATTTTGATAAAATGTTGGCTATCACATCTTTGGCATATACATACATCAAATACCCGGTTTGATCAAAATCGTTGAAGCCTTTTTGAGTAAATAAAAAAAACACGTAAAAATGATACAAAATTTATTAAGTAAAGTCCCCTCTCCGTTTGACCAATTTTGATGAAATGTTGGCTATCACATCTTTGGCATATACATACATCAAATACCCAGTTTGATCAATATCGTTGAAGCCGTTTTTGAGTAAATAAACAAAAACACGTAAAAATGATACAAAATTTATTGAGAAAAGTCCCCCCTCCGGTTAATCAATTTTGATGAAAATTTTACAGTCATATCTCGTTCACACTAATACATCAAATACTCAGTTTAATCAAAATCGTTAGAGACGTTTTTGAGAAAATCGAAAAAAACGTAAAAAGATATTAAATAAAGTACCCCCCTCCCTTTGAGCTATTTTGATGAAATTTCTGCTGTCACATCGCGGGCATATGACTACACTGAATACCCAATTTCAGGTTCGCACGGTTTATAGTTTTTTAGCTAGTCTGTTCACACACACACACACACACACGCACACACACACACACACACACACACAAACGCACGCACGCACGCACGCACCCACGCACGCACGCACGCACGCACGCACCCACGCACCCACACACACACACACACACACACACACACACACACACACAGACCATTTTGCGGGACTTGGCCATTTGGACTCAGGGGACCCCAAAACGTGTATTTCCGTTGAAAACCGGAAGTCGAAATTTTTCACGATCGCAATACTTCAACTTACTACTTATATATTTCTTATATAGGTAAGTGAAAGTAAAAATAAATAAACACAAAAGGATAACAAAACCTTTTAAGCTATTTTATTAGAAGATAAAAGATTCGACCATGACCCTCGGCATCTACGTCGCAGCCCTCTTACCACTGAGCTCAGTAGATGCAGAGGACCTGGGTTCGATTCCCGGCCGTAGTCGAATCTTTTATCTTCTAATAAAATAGTTTAAAAAAAGAAAACATAATCTCTTAAAAACTACAAAGTAAATCAAAAAGCTTTATTTGAAGCATTAATTGAGCAATATACAAGTTAAAATACCTCGACACCCTACCCCAATCATTAGAATTTTATAGCCAGTCCCCCAAGACGAAAAGTACCAGCCCCCCCCCCCCCCCCCCCCGGGAATACATAGACGAAAGAGAAGAAGACTAAAAAATACTACTAAAAGAATGAAGGAAGATTCCAAATTAAAACTGAAAGGGTCTCAAAACTTTCTTTTTATTGACTTTTATACAGCCAAAGTCGTATACATTGAATCTTTGTTGACGTTTCGCTCATTTTTAAAGCATTTTCAAAATTTAAAAATCTATGTAACATGTAGTAAAATAATTTAAAAATGGCAATTTGTATAAAAGAAAATTAGAGAAAAGAGTACACCATTGTAATGAAAAAACAATCCTGAAATAAAATAACCTTTTATTTTATTTTTGTCCGTGTTGATGAGTCCTAATTCTTTATTAGCTAACGTTGACATCGCTTTTATATTCCATTTAGTTGTTTCCATCTCTTAGACATTATCCTAATTTAATCCTAAAACTATCTCCAAACCTTATGAAGTAATTATTAAAGATGCGAAATTAACTAAATTTCTTTTCAAGCACAATAATCATCAATAGATTAATTGAGGAGTCTGTTATCAGACTGTGATCATAACGGGTTATCACCATTTTATTCTATGAAAAAATATATAATGTAAAAATAAACTCTATACCTTTTAATATTTATTCTTGTTTCATCCATGATTGGCATATGAAACTATAAATGAGATATAACAGATGAATATATCATTATGAAATGTAACACACGAGATGAAATGAAATAGCTTAGATCTCTTCCGTTTTCAAAATAAACTTTGGCACCATAACATTGTAGAAGAAATGCACTAATTATACACGAAAAAAAAAATTACAGAGTATACTTCGTAGCCAAAAAGATAATGATGAAACCTTAAGAGCGGAAACGAATAGCGCCAAAGTTTGAGAACACCGACCGCGAAGATCAGCGCCGGTTTCGCAATATTTGGCCTCCCCGACAATGACCAGCCCTAAAAATAATCCGGGTGGGTAACTGAACACTCTACGAAATCGAAAAGGAAGAGAGGTCGTTAGAACAAAAAAAGCAAGATATTTCACCGGACATATCCACTCCTGGCCAGTTTCCAAGGGCGTAGATGTCATTCACTGCGGAGGCGGAGTCACAACCTCTGAGTCAGCCTTCTAGGCTTCCGTCCCGATCTACGATTGCTTCTAGGAGTATCGGCTATATTAGTGAGCTTAGTTATGAAATTTAATACCGTTGAAGGAAAATGGGTATCTAACTTTTACTACAAACTTGGCCCTAAACTGACAGACTGATATGACGTAGATGTCTACGTTGTTGTTTATATTTATCAAAATTGAAATACCTATAAAAATGCAACTCCTGGAACTTTTACGCGATGTTACTGTTTTGCCAAATAGAGGCCAAGTCTAAGTATTTTATGTTAGTATCCCCTAAGTAAAAAATTTATAACCTGTACCACTACAACCCATAAAGGGTCTTGGCTTCAGTACTATGTAAAGAAGAGTACTGTTTCTTGGTCAGCGGTCGTGCAAGTAGGTGATTTGTGATCACGCTCAACCGCCAGGTTTTTTCCCCTTAATTTTACAATTAAGGGTACCCACTTTATAGAGGCTGGGTTTGCCCAAGGAGGCCCACGAGACGAACTGTGGCGAATAATAAAGATATCATGAGCCAATGTCAGATTCGAACTCGGGACCTTGAGCACAGCAATCCACTGCCTTACCAGTGGGCTAACCCGCTCCCTAAGTAAAAAATTTATAAGGAATATAATTTTTTGTTTATATCAATGTAGTTTAAAGTCCGTTATGTTTTTGAAACATGATACTTTTCTTTTTCGCTACAAAATTAATAAGAAATTTAAGATATTTTTATTTTGGATCGGTTTTCTTTTACTTTTTTTTTCCGTTTATCTTATATATAAGATTGCAGGGGCCGTACGTTTTTTACCTCAAAACTCCTAGAGTAGCCGATGGATAAATCTGAAACTTTTACGGAACTTGGCTGTTTAGCCCAAATAGCTGCCATGTACTAATTTTATGATAGTACCTACATGGAAAATGTAAAAAATAAAATACAACTTTCCGTCTTTTTCAACCATCTTTATAAATACAATTTGAAAATGTCAGTAAAAATTTTATATATCTTCCCTATTCCACACCAATTCAAAGAAGGCCAATACGTGTAATGATATTTTTAGGATAAATCTCGCAGAATTCATTTATTTTCCAAAAAATTAATATTAAAGTAACCCACAACAAAGTTTTTTCTTACCAAAAAGGAAAAAAAAGAAAATTCCTAATGAATTTTACATGAAAAATGAATGTATGAAGCCATCTACCAACATGACATATCTCGGCGACTCCTAAATTTTTCGAGACACTTTGACAGAAAAATTAAAACATTAAGACTCAAAACTACTAATAACTACCAGTTTATCGATACGTTTAAAAATTTGACTATACACATCCATAATTCGGCCGGCGCTATTGTACGGTGCACCTCTATTCAAGCATATAAGCAGATCAACTAGAAACAAGCTGCAATCATTTCAAAACAAAATAGCAAGGAAAATAGTCAAAGGGACTTACATGCAGCGAATGAGGACATTAGAGAATATAGAAATACGCTTAGTCCACAAAAATTACATTTTTTTTTCAATACTCCTTCAAATGCACAAAAAACAAAACAAAGATGGGCTGGTTTATCTAGTAAGTTATAAAACTAAGTTTAACATTTCATATTGTTTATTTTATACAACAGGATGAATTTTCCGCTGAAAATGAACAGTTTGTATGAACCAACTTTACACTGAAAAGGACCCGTAGGGCGTTTGTTCTTACATTTCTGTTATTTTCTTGCAAGTGACAGTCGTGTAGGATATGTTTGAAAGTTTGTCCGCGAGAACCCCCATAGTATCCTTTTTAGTTAAAAAGAGCCTGATTATTTTTGTTTGTTTAACGTCCATTTTTATGCTACTAAGGCTAAGCGGGCCGGATACAGTGGGAGTCTTAAATTTTGCCTATCCAGATATAATTAGGATAGGAATCTTTAACGAGTACCTGACATCGTACAGGCTCGCGACCTCCATTTTACGTCCTATGTTATGTTATTAGATCTCAGCTTTCGACTTCCTAAGCTCGCTCAAATTGGATAACAAAACGGCCAATGGGTCCTTTTTTTTTTATTTTGAGATCGGGGTAACACCAAAGAGACATCGGCTCAGATTTCAAGAAATTGACTAAATTATTCAAAGGAATTCAATAAATAATTAAAGTTTTAACACGAGAACAAAAAAAAGTAACATGTGGAAAGAAATGACAATACAAAACAAGATAAAAGAGGGTAGATCGGAACTAGTTTGTGTAACCGAATTGTTTCTGGTCTGAAAAGGTACAATTACCAAAAAATGTAAATGGACGACGAACACAATTGTAATAAATATCTATCAAATTAACTTCATGTACCTTTTGATTCAAACATCATTAAGTTGTGACATCCATTGGATACTGTTAGATCATGGCTTGACAAGGGAAATAAGAAAGATCACTCTGTAGCAATAAAAAAAAAAAAAAAAAAAAAAAAAAAAAAAAAAAAAAGCCTTTCCATTTTGTAGCGAAATGTTCAGCTGTTAGATTATTAAAACAAAATATACGCCTTTAAATAAATAACTATCAGTGGCCACATGCTGTTAATAATAGGGTGTATAAAAAAAAATGACCGTTTCGTCAAATGCATGAATTCCAAGAACTGTAAAGACGTTAATCCTATTTATTGTTTACCAACAAGTCCTGTACTCTTTAGAATGTTAATCCAACTTTATTTATCAACACTGGACTTACTCAATAATACCTCAGTTCACAAGTTTTTGCTGGAGAAGCAACATGACGGTGTCTTAGGAAATTCTTGTTATTTTGAGACATTATTGGAAAAAATCGTGTTCTGCCGCTGAAGAGGCTCGTGAAATCAACAGAATTGAAGGAGAAGGTCTCCTTGACGAGCGTACCACGCGGCGTTGGTTCCAAAAATTTCACAGTGGAGATACGACCTTAGAACGGAAGAAGGGGTCAGGGCGACTATGGTTGGATATAGATGATGCTCTTCAGGAAGTTATAGACTCAAATCCAGCCACAAGTACTCGAGACCTTGCCAGGGAGTGCGGAGCGTCGAAAGATCCTGTGTGTCGCCATCTGCACAGCATGGGGAAGGTGAAAAGGAGCAGCAGACTGGTCCCGCACGAGCTGACGCCCCAGCAATCTGCCAAAAGGGTAGAGATTTGCAAAAATCTTTTGAATCACCCTAACGATTTGCGATTTGACAAAAAAATTGTTACTTGTGATGAAAAGTGGATTTACTGGCGAATTCCTGATACTAGTGGGCAGTGGTTAAGTCAAGGTCAAACGGCCTTTCCGGTTGCTGGAAGAGGACAATTCGAAAAAAAATCAATGCTTTGCGTATTTTGGAACTATGAAGGTGTAATCCATCATAAATTCGTACCTCATGGAACCAAAATTAACTCTGACCTCTATTGCATACAGTTAGATAGAGTATATGCAAAACTGTCGCAACTTTATCCAGCTTTTGTCAATCGAAAAGGAGTTCTGTTACAGCAAGATAACGCCCGGCCGCACACTTCCCGTCAGACCAAGGAAAAACAAAAAATCTTGATGGGATCGAACTTCTTCCTCACCCACCATATAGCCCAGACCTTGCTCCATCAGATTTTTATTTGTTTCGGTCAATGGCCCACTTCTTGAAAGGGAAAAAAATTGATACCTTTGAAGAAGTCGAAACAGCGGTGCAGGAATTCTTCGATAGCCATCCTAAAGAGAGGTACCAGCAGGGTATCATGCAACTGGCGGAAAGATGGCAAGAAAAATTAGATAACAATGGGTTATATTTTGAATACTAATTTTATTGTAAAGTATAAAAAAAATATATATTAATTTTTTGTCTAAAACGGTCATTTTTTTTTTATACACCCTATTAGGTCAATTGTTGAAACAACAAGGTACGCCTATGAAGGGATGTGGAAGTTATATTATGGAAAAATATGTATTTCAATGTATTCTCAAGGCCTTAATATATATGCAACACGTGCGTAATAACTACACACGCGTAGTACACTAAGGTCAGCAAAATCGCAAATCGCAAATAAGTAATTTACGTCAAGACTGACGTCGCTCAACGCTGAAACGAGGCGGACCCTGACGTTAATACTGCAATTTAAAATAATCCTTCAAGGTATTTCCAACTGAGAGTTAATAGGTTACGGTGGAATTATGGGAATCTACTTCACTTTTTTACTAGAAAATGTTCAATAACTCTTCAATATAATTAATAATATATATATAATATTATTATCCATGATATGATCAATATAATAAATAATAATATATATATATATATATAATATTATTATTCATGATATAATACAGGCTACTAGCGAAAATTTATAATAAATGCCGACAACCATACTAAAATGTCCATTTTTCAATTAACGGGGTCTGCGTTATTAATATTTGTAAAAAAAAAAAAAAGAAGTAAATATACTATAATCTCCTTACCCAGAAATAATTGAAACAAAGGGGATTCAGTTTAGTGAACAAAAAATATGTTTACAACTAGATAACAATTGTAAAAAAATTATTCTTGTGAGACGCCTTTACTGAGAGCCCGTTATTAATGGAGACTTATAAAATTGCCATACAGATAAAAACAAAGAGGCATTTATTGTTCTTAAGAAATTAGTGAGAAAAAAAAAACTGAATAAGCGAAAAAAAAACATGGTGCTCAAATTATTCATAGTTTTTTTTGGTAGAAAACATGGAACAAGATCATCTTTATTCATTATATTTTAGTTTATTAAATTTAGCTCCTTCATAGATGTCTAAATGAAATATAAGGTGGTTTTTCTGGAACAGTAATCGTTGTCGGTTTGTGGAAAGGCATTAGAGACAAATATTCTATACTTAAGCTTCAATTTACAAAAACTGTTAAAAAACTTTACTGTTGATGAAATTAAGATTTTTTTTTCAAATATTAAATTAAAAATATCCGACGGAGTCAGAAACCCCAGCTCATGTATTGGGCAATTTTCCTCACATCCCCCTCGTCGCCGCACAGGCAATTTATTTACGGATATCAAAATTTTAAAATACAGGGGCTTTGGTTCGGGAATAGAGGGACCATCACTTCATCAACTAGTGATTTTTTTGAGAAGATTGGCGCTGGAAAGGAAAAAAATCGAAACAATTACAGAAAGTATAATCCTAGACTCTATAGGTATTATACACCACCATATTTATTTAAAATGACCAAAAAGCTGTCATCGAGGTAGCAGCACGCATTGAGAAAAAAACACGATTGGAAAAAAAAACAATAAAAAACAAGTGTGGATATATACTCAATGTCTGTATAGATGGATCAGTACACAGTAGGGTAGCACTACCTAATATTTTTTTTAATAAAGTATTTCTCTCTAATTAATCGAAGATGAGACCTTTCAATAATTATAATACTCTACACTTTATTTAGAATAACAAAAAAGAAAAAAAAATCTGGTGCGTGCTCGCATTACAAAACTTTCACTTACCAACTTACTTAGATTAGAAATTAATGCGTTTTGTTAATTGCCACTTCTCAAATGAACAGAACGGCTTTAATTGTGAACAATGGTCTGTCATTAAAGGCGTACTCCGCATGCGTGGGCTCAACGAGTTTTATGAGTTGACTGAATATTTTTCTTTTTTTCTCCTCTTTTTGTTTTCTTTATTTTTATCATTTCTCATTTTTAGCCATTTCTTATTTATAGGCGTAACGAGAGACAGTTAATTGCTCCATGTAAACAAAAACAAAGGAACTTTATAAGAAAGAAACAAACAAACAAAAAAGCCCCCCCCCCCCCCAAAAAAAAAAGCCACCTCAGAACATTTTAATAATGATAAAGCTTACCTGATATTAAAGAAAACCTAATTTTCATTAAACATGACGAATTTGATAAAAACCGTTAAAGCCGTTTTTGAGATAATCGAAAAAAAGGTAAAAATTGGAAAAAAAGTCATGAATTAAAGTGCCCCCTCAGTTGCACTAATTTTGATGAAATGTTGGCTTTTACATATTTGGTATATACATACATCAAAAATCTAGTTTCTTCAAAATCGTTAAAGCCGTTTTTGAGTAAATAAAAAAAAAACGTGAAAATGATACAAAATTTATTAAGTAAAAGTCCCCCCTCCGGTTAATCAATTTTCACAGTCATATTTCGGGCATATAAATAGTTCAAATACTCAGTTTAATAAAAATCGTTAGAGCCGTTTTTGAGAAAATCGAAAAAAACGTAAAAAGTTATTAAATAAAGTACCCCCTCCCTTTGAGCAATTTTGATGAAATATTTGCTGTCACATCGCGGGCATATACCTACACTAAATACCCAATTTCAGGTTCGCACGGTTTATAGTTCTTGAGCTAGTCTGTTCACATACACACACACACACACACACAGACCATTTCGCGGGACTTGGTCATTTCGACTCAGGAGACCCCAAAACGTGTATTTCCGTTGAAAACCGGAAGTCGAAATTTTTCACGATCGCAATACTTCCACTTACTATATATTACATATATAGGTAAGTGAAAGTAATAAATAAATGAATGTGGAAAAATGTGTTACTTTGAGAAATGCCATTCAACAAACACGTCAATTTCTAATGTAATTAAGATGGGAAGTGAAAGTTGTGTGTTGCGCGCACGGCACCAGATTTTGTTTTTTAGGTGTGGTTCAGATTTAGGAATGGTCTTAATAGCGGATCCATAAATTTTCTGAGGGGGCACACTTTTTTTATATTTATAAGTAATGAAGGACCCAATATAAAATATGTATTAGTACATAGTGACGTTTTAAATTACTGCTAAATATTTAAATACAATCCGTGGACTTAAAAAATGAAAAAATATAGCGCATTTTATATAGACATAGTAAAAGTTTATAAGTATCTTCACCTCTCGGGGGGAGGGGGGCGCCAGATTAGTGAGATTTAAATAAGCATAAGTTCAAAGTAAAATGAAAAGGCTTAAAAAAATAATTTTAATGCACATTTCTTAAAATCTAGTGATACAATATAATTTAGCAGAATAATAGTAATATATTCAACTTATTTGTTTAACCATAATTGATAATAATAGAAATATTTAAATTGGGATATATTAAGAATGATGATAGATATATTATTATTACAGTAGAAGGCATTGAACTCGAAGAAGCGGAACAAACCCTGACCGTGACAAAGATATTTGGTGAAGGAACCGGCGAGAGGTTGATGTAGGCACTCACGTGATCTTTGCGTGTTTACCGCCGTCTTTGAGTCTTGAAACATCACACACTCAAATACAAACACAAGAGCACTAAATTATCGTTAAGGCTGACATTTTATTGACAAAAAAAAAAAAAATGCAGTGAAATTTTTAACTCGTTGAATCAACATATAGTTTTAAATCTTAAAACTTTACGGTACAGTATTGCAAAGAAATCGAAATCAACGCTCGAAGTGCTAGTAAACTAGTAAACAATAAAATGTATAGTAACATGGAACAAAAAAAAATATTACTTGAAAGAGTTCTAAACTTTTTTCAAGAGATTTGTAGAGCAAATATCTACAAACTGTTCTATTACATGTTCATGACTGAGAATCTTTTACGCTTGTCGGGGACCTTCTAGACTTTTCTAATTCAGGCTAAATATAAGAAGCAATGGACTGAAGAGTTAATCTTGCTCCGAAGGTCGAATCATATGGTTATTTTTGTGTTACTGAGTCGTGACAAGTTGACACTCTTTGTAACCTTGTTGTTTATTTTTCAGACATTGTGAATGGTTATTTTCGTTTCAAAATTATTTAAACCCACATAAGTGTTACAGAGCAATCTGTATAGCCGTTATGTTAAAATATTTGAGGGGGGGATCATGACCATTGTAACTCCCCCCCCCCCCTCAATTCACCACTGCTACAGGGTCATATAAAGCAAGAAAAATACATTATATCGTACCTTCAATGCCAGACCATCTCAAAATAACCTTTATCAGAAAAAATTACCTTTCCAGTGTTTCCTTTAATCTTCAATAAAGTTTAGAAGAATAAATATTTTTCCAAAAACCTTAATCATTACTGGTATTAGTTTTTGAACAACATATTTTGAAATTTCTTATTTTAGTATTTAAATTTTATATAAATTACGAATCAGCTAAAAAAAAAAATTTAATAAATGTTTTAAATTTAGGTAATCTTTTAAAATATGACGATTTTTCATTTTGCAGACCAGCCGCAGTGGTTTTAAAATAAAATTTAAATTAAATATCAATTTTTTCAGTTACAGTAATCTTGCATTAAGGGTGCATTAGGTTTGATTCTAAGTTCTAATAATATATGCATGTGGGAGGTAATAATGAAATTCAGGGATCTCTTAGTGCAAAAGTAAAATATTTTCTTCGATTTTCCATAAATATTATGCTATGAACATGTAGGGTTTTTCAAACGACTAATTTAAATTTAAGAATTTTGAAGTTTTATTCTCATGTAGCGTTTCGATTTTCTTATTTTAGAGATTAAAATATATTATAAAAAAATAAACAAATCGTAGAGGAAGAAACATTCCTTACGCTCAATGTAAAGAATTCTGCATGTAATGAATGCTTCTTTACGAATATATAATTGATTTTTGAGACATATTCCTGGTTTTTACAATTGGAAATACTGAATACATCAATAAGATTTTAAATGATATTGAGTAATTTTCTTATTTTTAAACATTTTACGGAAAACACGGAGAAAAACTAATAAAAATCGGTGGTAAGTTACTGTTTCAAAAATATTTTCTGCAATTTCGAATTCAAAATTTAATTTTGGAAAAAAATATCCGCTATTGTAAATCAGGCAGAGAGTCTTTCTAGTTGCAAAAACTAAATAATATATGAATTAAAAAATGATATAGGTGTAACAAAAAAAAAGTAAACATTAATTATAATTTATTAACATACGGTTAATATAAGCTAAGAGAAAGACGGAGATCATCTGTAGTCCTGCTTTTCATATCACTTGTGAAAGAAAGTCAGACTGTAAGTTCTCCAGCCTGATAAAAGTAATAGAGCACAAGCACGTATGTCTGTTTTTAAGATATTTATTTTACTGCGTTTATTCATTTTTTTGAAATCTAGTATATACTTTACCTGATATTTTTCTATTTAATATTTTAGTAATTTTCAGGTTATTAGTATTTTCTGTAAATGTATTCATTAATCATTCTCCTTGAGGTGAGATGACACCTTATATCTTCTTTATAAAAAAAAAAAAAAAATGTATAATATTAGACTGTAATGAAATTATAATTATTCATTTTTTCTGTTGAAAAATAATTGCATTCTTGCCCCTGGCGGAAATAAGTGGCGCCTGGTGATGACGCATACGTTTAGAGCGGCACATGCGAAAAAAATTTAATCCAAGAAAGATTAGCTAACGACCGCGTTATGTGAAGACTTCTTATCAGCTCATTGTAGTACTAGTTACTGATAACACGAGCGATAGTTCTATGCTTACTAAGCGGATTTCCAAGTCGGATCAAGTGTCTGAACCGATTTTAAAATTGATCGAAATAATTTTTATCAGAAATGATAACGTTGGGGGAATGATACTTCAATAACGATCAGATCATTTTTTGGTTTTTGTTTTGTCAGTAATCTATATCTTTGGCTGCAGCGTAAAAAGAGTTACATCCAAATGAAACTATCACTTTTTTGCAATGACTTCTCTGATTTTTAACACATTTCGTAGTGTGTTATTTGTTTAACGTCCCTCTATGCTGCTCAGGCTAATCGGACGATGCTACAGTGGGTGGCACTATGTGGTATAGTGGTTAGCATTTAAAGGGAGCGAAAAATGCTTACCTATGCCGTCCCTCGTATAGGACGTAAAGTGGAGGTTCCGAGCCTGTGCGCTGTTAGGTACTCGTTAAAGATCCCTATCCTAATTATAACTGGATACGCAAAATTTAGGACTCCCACCGTAGCATTGTCCGATTAGCCTAAGTTTCTTGATTCCTACAAATGCCAATGCTTTATAATCATATATTAATTATTTGAAAAAAAAACTATAGAAGTGGGACCATTATTAGCAAAGTTAGTATATTGCTCCCAAAGCGGAAAAGATACACTATTACGGTATCTAAAATAGAATTGGGTTTTCTTGAAAGCTTTCAGGAAAACTAAACCAACCTTATTGAAATGAATTCTTATTTGATATGAATTGCCTTTTACATTCAAAACGAAAAGAATGCATCCAAGAGGCTCTTTCAACAGAAATGGATATGTCTATATTCAACAATCAGTAAAACCAAAAACAGTGATAATCAACAAAAACCGAAAAAAAATCGCGTACGAACTTTTATCATAGGAAGACATAGTCCACTTCGAATGATATTCCGCCACATATTCAGTTTTAGATGATTATACAGACGGTGTTTTTATACAAAAGCTGATTTCCTCTTCTGTTATTAAGAGCATCATCAAATGCGGATGTTGGCACACCACGTGATATCATTCATAGCACCCTGCGCTAATTTCAGGAGTAAATAGAGCTCCGATAAAACCACTATTATCGATACAGTAATATTTCATTGAAAAGAAATAAATCGATATTTATGACTCAAGCGAAAGGTGTATTATTATCCCGAAACCGAAATTTGCATGAAAATAGCACTCTTCGTTAAAACGAAATAAGAAATTTACAATGATGAATGTCTTATTTTCATAAATATTGGATCTGCGAAAATGGCTCTCCTTCGATTCGGAGATCTGTTTCGGCAACTTTCATTTTAATAGGTTGGGCCACCATGTAATTATCTCCACTGATGATGGGTCGTTATAGTCTATTGCCCTCTTAAAATTGATTTTGCTAGTAAGATACATGGGTGGATCCAGCCGATTGTAAAGGGGGTGCTGCAGTCCCACAGAGGGGGGGGGGGGCTGTAGCCCACATAGACCTTCCCCTTGATCAGCTTTTCTTACCTTTATGTCCTTTCCCACAGCTAGAATTCTACTTGTTCTTTTCCTTAATTCCTTACTTTTAGTAAAGATTATTTCTATCTTTAAATGAAAAAAAATTCCAAGGGGGGGTGCTGGTGTGATAGTTAAGTAATATTCTATTTTGCAATAACTTTTGGATTCTATTTAAAATGCAGATTTCAACATGTGCAATAACATTGACTTGTATAATTTAAGACAGGAAAACGAGTACGATAACAATTAATTAATGAATAATCATACAGTCAACGATTGATGTATCGAACTTCAATGAGTCGAATACTTACGTAACAAGTCGAATATTATCTGTGGTCCATGTGAATTCCATCTCAATAAATAGATTTTAGGAAAAACGAGGAAAATTATTTAAATAAGCCCAAACGAGAGGAGCTTTCTATGACTTCCGCCTCTATTTACAAGTAAGTCGAGATTTTAAAAATCATTACCTCTATAACTCAAATTCGAATTGAAAACTCATTTTTAGTTTCCCATTATTTTCCCCTTTCAATTTTTGATTGACAGGGGAGGTGGGGCACAATGAAACACAAAAGTTTCTATTACCCATAGCACCCCACTTGAGATTTTATTTTCAATTTTTTATTTTTTCCATGATACCTTAGGAGATGAGATCCTATGTAAGTATGTAATGCGTTAAATATTATGGAGGTCCGGAGCCTGTACGATGTCAGGTACTCGTTAAAGATCCCTATCCTAATTATACCTGAATAGGCCAAATTTAGGACTCCCGCTGTAGCATCGTCGGATTAGTCTTGGTGGCATAAAGTGACGTTAAAACCAACAAACAAAAAACAATAAGTTTATTTATAAATAATAATATAGCAGAATCAGAATTAAAAACGTATGGTGTAAAAAAAAAAAACTATTAATTAACAAGATGATTGTAAAAATAATGAAAATATATTATAATTGGTGTCAACAGATCTATAGCTGTAATTGTTTGGAGCCACGTAAATTCTGCCTTATTTGTCCAGATTGCAGAGCCACACATTCTTAAATTTTATATTTAAATAGAAGAAGAAAATAGTTATTTATTATAAAAGTGACGAAAGTAGATCATTTTACAACTCGAATGAAACGTTTACCCACACGAGCGAAGCGAGTGTGGTAATTTCACAAGAGTTGTAAATTCTACTTTTTTCACGAGTGTAATATTAAATTTTTTCTCTAATCGTGTAATACATGATCAGATCTAACCAGAATATGAAAAAAATTAGGATGTTGTGAAGATTATGGTATGTTGCTGGTAGGTTATAAGCATGGTTGTGAAAGGTTATAAAATGTTATAACAATAAATTGAAAATGTTTACTTAAATAAAAAATAATATAATAATAATAATATTTAATCAAACAGTGTTTTTTGAAGTTTTTTAGTAATATCAAAGATGTCTGTTTAAATTAAAATGATTGTGACGTAGTGCAGTTATAAACAAGTGCAGATTATAAACAAGGAAGGTAATTATTATTATATTTAAATTTTAAAATATATTGATTATTTCCACCAATAATTCATTCACATTTCAATTTATTTTGTTAAAATAAATTCTTACAATGTTAAGAAACATTTAAAAGCATTTAATTTCCAACTTCAAATTATTTTTTAATTTATACTTATTACTAATTAAGAAGGCAATTCACTTTCTTCACTTGTGAAGAAAGTAATCACTTTCTTCACTCTATTGCAAAATGTTTCACTTTCTTCACTCATTTCAGTTTAGTAATGTTACCATTATTCAACGATTACAGAAAAATTATATTTTTGATTCACACAATAATTTTGGTATCCTTCATCGACTATTCTATTATACCCCGTCTTTCTTTCTAACGGGGAAATGGATCGATGGGCCGTGCTTTCGCTGTGAGCATCGGGATCAAGCCAGCATTTGCCATACTGTCCTCGCTGAGCTGACCATAGGGAAAAGGACAGAGAGTACAGAGAAGTACCTAGCCACTTCAGAGAGAGTCTAAAAATTCTTTCAGAGTTTTTTGGCTCATTTTCGAACTCGGGACATAGGTAATAAAAGATAAATGTGTCTTTCCATTGAGCTACCCAACTACCTTAATACTCGTACATTGGTTAAAATTTTTTTTCCGATCGCTCCCTTCATAAATGGAAACCCTTCGGACGTTTTCCTGTCGGCAAAGCGCTTTCATTCGTTTGCAACAAGACTCGCAATTCTGCATGTCGTTGATAAGTCTGTTGTAGCACAGGGCCTTATTATTTTCAGACGCCTCAGGGTAGGGGGGAACAGGCCGGTTAAATTCTTATGAACGAGGTATTCTACTTAAGATACAATTAGTGTTTTTTTATATTTTTAAAATAATACTTTATAAATATAGGGGCCGGGATGGCCGAGCGGACAAAGGGGCTTACAATCAAGGCAATCAAAGTTAAGCAACGACTCACACCGACTTGGCGTAGGAGTGATGTACCTTCCCCATGTATCCCATCGAGAATCGTGGTGTGGTTTTCCAGAATATCAGTAATCGCCCGGAGGTTTGGTACAAGGACGGTTTGCTTCGGGGAAAGAAATATAGGCCCTCGGGGCCTGCTGACTCTGGGCTACCATAATCCTTGGACCTAGACCAATTTGTCACTGTCCTTGAACCCGAGAAAGCTGACGCCATCAGTGGGACGGACACTGCCAAATTGGTCGCAATGGGATTATGGAGGTATGGGCATTCTGCCGCTGCACCATGGTGACCATGGCTTGCAGCAAGCTAATGTCTGTAAGACCACACTGCGCGACCAAAGGTCTCATTAGGCCTAATGCGCCAACCGAAAAAAAACAACTTTATAAATATAGTGAATGAATAATAACTTATTTCTCATATTTTCTAATAACTGTCTTCCATTACTCCTGCCCCACCCTACGGATGCCCATTAATAAAGTACATCTATAATTTTATCAAATAGCTGAATATTTGTTTCTGTGAACATGTTAAGGGTCTCATATATGATATGAATAAATACGCGTCGTTATCCAAATAGTGAACGAACCAAAAAGCGTATTACCGCAGTTATGCGGAAGTAAGTTGATGGATTAGACTGTCTGCCTCTTCGCCATTAGCAAAAGTAACAGTTAGGCAAGAAACGATTCCGACGTAGAGGATACCCTGGAACTCTAGAGGCACTTTAAACAAACGAGCGGCCCGAGTAATAAGTCGGGGGAGAGATGAATGGCGGCCTGTAACCTCGGCAAAGAGGTTAGTGTATTTGTCAGCGACCTCCCTGCTCTGCCCGGGGCGTTCGCTGAGTGCTCGCTCCACTGCCAGCTAGCTCGGGGAGAAAGTGAGTTCTGTCAGCTGTTTGAGTTCTCTTTGATATAACGTTACCAACCAGCCAGAGGGCGTGGTGTATTATTGCCGAGGCTATTTCAGCCGAGGCATATTCACTGGTTGAACCAGGATTTATGAAATTATACCGGCCATATTTCTCTAACAAATGCGTATATTTTTTTTAACGTACTTATTCAGTTATTTTATAACATGACAATGTAGTGATCATATTCATAGTAGACTGAAAGGTGTAGTGTTCGCAACAAGCCAAACCATAATTTATATAAAATTATGGCTAGACTAAATCAAGAAGTATGTGATTTAAGTCAACAGGCAGACATCCGAGTTTATTTAACCATATTTTTTTCAAATTTTCAACTGTATAGAATCAAATAGAATAATTACTTAAAGAACCCTATATAGCTCCACCTCTAACCCTCGGACGTTTTTCAGTCGGTAAAGCGCATACTAATCTTTTAGGTATTCGTTCTCACAATTTTTTAACGCGCGAATATCACGCTGATTACATTAACCGAGCAAAGTTCACGCAATTCCACATGTAGTTGATTAGCCTGTTGTTCCGTCAATTTTAATATAAAAGTGGCCGTGATTTTTAATGATCACGTGGTCACATTCTTTTCAGACGCCTCAGATGATATGAGAATAAGACGAATAGAAGGGAAGCTAGGTTGGATACAAGAATGGTTAGGGAGTTTCTTCTGAATGAATGTCCTCGATGTTTTTGCCACTACACGTTACAGAAACTAACTGAGTTTCAATTTGTATAAGTTTCACGTTCCACACGACCCCACAACATTAGGAAAAGGGGAGTTTTTAGAGATAAAGCATGAGTCACGGCCGGCAGGCTCGAAGGGTGCGCTACCTTAATTTGATATTTGTGGTCCTGATTTCTGTTGAGTTAGTTAATAAATCACTAATTACAGGGAAATAAAATGTTCTGTTTGTTATAAATTAAACATTTTACATGATAAGTTAATATAAAATGAAGTACGAACCTATATGAAACTGTACAATGTTTCCTTCGCCATTTAAGCTCCATCAGAACATTTCTATGATGACAAAACCTACCTGATATTAAACAGTACTTGATTTTCATTAAACATGACAAGTTTAATCAAAATAGTTAGAACCTTTTAATCAAAATGGTTAGAACCTTTTTTGAGAAAAACGCAAAAAACGTAAACATTTGATAAAATTTATGAAATAAAGTACCCCCTCCTTTCACTCGTTTTGACGAAACTTTTCCTGCCCCATCAAGGTCCTAATCCTAACTGAAATACCTAATTTTATACTTTTCTAAAAGTCCACATAGTACCACCAGTATAAATGTGATAATAGAATAAATGTTTCTATCATATATGCCAAAAAATGTAAAATGGAAAGGAGAACAAAAGCCTTATGTATACCGATTAAAAAAATGTATGATGACAAGTGGCAATTTGAAATGAGATAGAAAGTAACTTATAGATAACCCCAGAGGATGGGCAAATAGCCCGAAACATTGGGAAATCAAATAAAATTTGAATATACGGAAGAGACTCCTTCACATAAAAAAAAACCTAATTTTATGTTCATACGACTAATCGTTTTCGAAATAGTCTGTTAACACAGACTATTTCGCGGGACCTTGTTATTTAGACCCGGAGGACCCTAAAAAGTGTATTTCGGTTTGAAAACAGGAAACCAAATTTTATTTTTTTTTTCATATATGGGTAAGTCAAAAAAAATAAAAATAAAAGCTTAGAGTTTAGTCAAGCAAATACTGAAGGATTTACGATTTCTAAAACTTTATTTTTGTAAAATGGGTTAAGGTTTTTAATTTTATTTTATGCCACCTGGAACAGATCTTATTTATTGATAAGTTACATATATTATACATTAGAAGTGATAAATTCTCTCGAATCCTTAAACTGCATTTCCATTCCAAACCCACTCACGGTTTTTTATATTTCAAGTGAAAACTAAATCCTTCCTAGAAGATGAGTCAGTAGCGCCAAGCTAGTAAATGGGCCACTATTATTGTAGAACACTTTCCCAGATTCCTGGCAACCGCCGATTCCAATAAGAAGACCTCACGCTCGCGTAGAAATGCAAATTGCACTCGCTAAATATGCAACCGGTGCACTGAAATAGACCAGACCGTGATTTCACCTTCCGAGAAGAAGGAGAGAGTTTGGATCGGGGCCAGCCATTGGCTGAGGGCTTTTCGAAACCGACCAACCCGTGAACGGCTATGATTTACTAGCGTGTTTTAATAATCGATATCGGGTAAATGATCAAGAGAAAAGTTATACGGGATAACGATTTATATTCGTAACGACACGACATCGAAAGTACGAGCATAACTGTATAGAAAGATAGAATACTTTCTAGATGTGGACAGGTTTGTTCATTTCGATTAAACATGTATTTGTTTCGAGGTCTAATAATAGTCGTAATTTTAAATATTTTTGACACATAAAGCCACAATTCTATACACTTATGTTGATATGCTCATTTATGCAATCTATCCTACCAATATTCAAATTTAAATAACATTCTATTTTTATTATAATCATAATATATACCAAGATAACATATATGAGTCTTTCATGCATAAAATATTTATAGATAACTTTATAGCCAAATCGACTTAGAACTTAGTCCATGAGTTATGTTTTGGTTATCTTTTCTAAAGCCTTCATCAAAGTATGAAGAAGTCAATTATTAATTACACAGCTCTAATGTTTTGGTGCTTCTTCATTGTGTGCAGGAGGCTTCTAAATTGATAGACTATTATTCAACTTACTGGTAAATTCTATTAATGTTCTGAGATTCTGTAAGAAAGGAATCTTTCATCCATCATATTTTTAAGTCTTCTATTCATGCGCTTGTCAACAGTATGCACATATCATATTAATACGTCCATATGTCTGTACAAATTAATATTACAACGTTGGTAATTTCCGTTGGTCACCTTTAGAAGTCAGTATGTTAAGTTTAGTTAGCCACTTTGATGTTGATTAATATTTTTGGTGGCAAGGTTTGTAGTTTTATTTGTTCTTTTATGCCTATACCGTAACCAGTGGATGGGGTAACCAGTGGTAACCTAGTATGGAGCAGTTTACAATATTGAAGGTAGCGCGTTCGCATCCTGCAAGGTTGCCCCTGTAAAAAATTCTTAGCTAGACGTCCTTAGGGTAGGACGTGAAATGGAGGTCCCGAGCCTGTACGATGCCAAGTAGAGATACGACATCGAAGGCAAAACATCGATGTTTTGATTGTAAAAACATTGTCTATCAAACATTGACTACAAAACATATATGTTCAAGATCAATTTAATTTTATTTTAATTTTTACAATTTTAATTTATTCATTCTTTCAAGAATAACATATTAGTGCCCAAACGTATTTAAATCGATGATTAAGTGAAGGGCATGATTTAACATAGATGTTAATAACAACTTCGTTATTGTTAAACCATGTTTGTTTTTATCCAAAACATCGATGTTACAACAATTTTTGTCCAAAAGATCGATATTAAAAACATCTTTGTTATTGTTAAAACATTGATGTTGAGAGCATCTATATTGTTTGATGTCCAAAACTTTGATGTTAAAAACAACTTTGTTATTGTCAAAACATCGATGTTAAAAGATATTTGTTTTTGTCAAAAACATCGATGTTAACATCGGCCCACAAACATCGATGGTCGGAAAACACCGGCTGCGTAACATCGATGTTAAAAACACATGTTTTGGCCATGTTTCAGAAACATCGACATCGATGTCGCATCCCCAATGTCAAGTACTCATTCCTCATTTAAAGATCCTTTCCTAATTATATAATGACCTCGATAAGCAAAATTTAGGGCTCCCACTGCAGCATCGTCCGCTTAGCCTTAGTAGCATATTGAGACGGTAAAAAAAAAATCAAAATAATGAAATTGACAATGAAAACGACTTATTCAGATGTATTCACTACCAAATATTTAAATTATAAAAATGGACTTAAATATTAAATAAATATATTTTAACAAAGAGCATTATTAATATTTTTAGAAAAAATGAGAAAAACTCTTATAAATTCAAATTTCTTTTCATTTTTGTAAAGTTATAAAGAGAAATAACATGGATATAAGTTGCGGTGTTGGGCTGATTAAAGCTGAGACCACTAGAGGTCGAGTGGGCGACTGACAATATGCACTTCCTCTCCTCAACCTTGCTTCCCTTCTATGCAAAGGTAACTGTCCTATATTTATATTACCCATTACATTTATTATTGTTTTATTTATTCTACTTCAAATAATATACTATAATATAATATTATAATATTAAATGGTATGTTAGTGAATATTTCGCTTAAATTTCATTAATTACGATACTATCTCATCATTAAGACGGAGAAAAACGGCACTGTCCTTGTTATCTTCGCTGACAGTAATTCAGGAGGTATTTCAAAAACCGAAGAGGGTAGAACAGGTAACTAAATACTACATGAATAAAAAAAAATATAATAAAAATAATAGGGGATCGTTAACGAGTAGCAGTGACCATAGTACATCCTCTCCGATTAACAAAGGTTTTTTTACTTCCTTTCAAGGGCTTTTTACCAAGCATTATATACATATTGTGCCTTGATTCAGGTTGATACAATAAATCAGCTTTATTTGCAGCTTTGTGTTTTACTGATTGATTTTAATAAATATTTATTTTTACCAAATTATAAGCATCTAAATATAAAATAAAAGAGAGCTAACCAATTTTGATATTGAGCTGGTCAAGGTACTGAGTTCTCTGAATATGGCTTGGAAGGGTATATTTAATTTCTATCGTGGTGGCGAGATGGTCGATTGGGCAAACGCGTAGCCAGGAGACATTTAGTAATACTCAGCATTAATTTCCCCAGGCCCGGGAAACTCCGTATAGCCTAAACGGCGAGAAATGAGAAGACAAAAAAACCAAATAAATAGTTCGCTGAGAGACCCTCCTAGGGCAAACTTAGCCTCAATAAAGTGGGTGCTCTTGGGAAATTAAAGGGAGGAAATCTGGCGGTTGAGCTTTGTCTCTGTCAAATCACCTCTTTCTGCGACCACTGACCAAGAAACAGCGCTTCCTTACACAGTACTAAATCCAAGACCCTCAACGGTTTGTAGTAATTCAGGTCTAAAAAATCCAGTTTTGAAAGTAAAAGTGTCAAGTTATGATTTGATTCGAAACATAATAATAATTCAAATCGAGGAATTTTTTTATTTTATAACACTTTTGTGTGTTGAACAATTTTCATTCGAAGAAAAAAAATTTTCAATGCCACACAAATTAAGAGAACGCAAACAAAAATTATCACCTTGTAACACATAGCAATTACCATATGACTTCAGCTTCAGAACAAGACTCTCTCCAGTACATCGCTCCTTACATACAGTCGTAAGGAGAACAGTCTACAACCCTCTGGGCCAGCGTAGATGGTACTCGAACATCGCAGTAACGAACATTTGTTATGACAGTTTGTTCCAACAAAAGTATAAAAACTATTCTAAACCACATGTTTTTATTGTTCTTTTTTTAACATTACAATAAAAAGGGCCTGCCACAGAGATTATTTACTTCAAGTACTGACAACAAATCTATTAATATTTCATATTAAGTACTAATAACTTCGAAACAAAAATTCTGGGAGATACTACTTATCTAGTTGTATCATATAATTTAATATGAAATACATTAAATTTGGAAAGTTAATAAATTGCTGGGAGAGCCTTATTCATTAACGCTAGTTATCAGCATCACAAAAGGCAGGATCTCGATGCGCAGATAGAGAAACTAGGACACGCAATGCGCAAGGGAGCGAAGACTGATTGTATATCTTGCGCATAGAGCGACCCACGCCTCATTGTGGCCTGCCGCAGATCGGTGTGGGCAGCGGAGTCCTGGGCCCACACTCTTCGGTTGGGAAACCTCTAGGCTTGGCAGGAAATGTAGGCACCTAGGGAGGAACTACTTCGTCATCCTGTCGTATCTTCGGGTCGGTGGTCGTTCTTGGAGTCCTCCATGTCTCCGAAGAGGGCCGACATGGAAGAATCTATAAGGAAACAGAGACCGAGTTGGCGGAATAGATGAAAGGCTAGAAGAGATTAAAAAATAAAAATGAATTAATTATATCCTAATCTTCCAAGAAACATAATCTATTACTGTTCGACTGATATCCACGATTTATGAGCTACACGGCAAAACATATTGACTGATGTATACATTTTTTTTTGAGTAATCATATTATCTCTAAACTTTGAGTTATCTGCAGCCATGAAACAAAATTACGGGTATTTACAGTATAATATTGTGACGTTAAATCGTCAAATAAGAATACATGGTTTAAGATCCAAAACCTTTTGTTGGAACGAACTATCGATCGGAACAAACCGTTGGAGCACGTGGATAGGCCTAGATCTTGTCGACGGAGACCTGGAACCTCCCAGGAGGACCTCGAGCCTTCTAGAAGGTTCCTTTTACGACTATATATAAGGAGCGAGTGACTGGGGCAGTTAGACTGTGTCTTGATTGTGAAGCTCAAGCCATATGATTTGTGTGCTATAATTTTGTAATCTGCTCGGATATTTGAGTTGTATTAATTCGTTTGGCATTGATATTGTTATATTTTTGTTGAATAAATATTTGTTAACCCACACAAGTGTTACAATATTTTAATATAGATTCCTATCCTCAGGAGTGATGAATTTTGAAAAAAAAAAAAAAAATGTGGTTATCAAGAAAACGTATTGTACCTACTTTCGGTTTCAAAACTTAGACATAGATAGGTACAGCGACTGATAAACAAGGTTTACAACGTCCCAAGCGATAGTTTCTTGTTTGTTTGTGTATGGTCCCTTTACTTTTAAAAAAGGCTAATCGGACGATGCTACAGCGGGAGACCTAAATTTACCTATCTTGGTATGATTAGGATAGGGATCTTTAACGAGTACCGGCTTACATCGTACAGGCTCGGGATGGTTTCCATTTTACGTCCTATCCGAGGATTTTTTACTCCCTTTAAAAAACCGAACCCGCGACCTTATAGTATATACTGCTGTTAATAGTAACCCAAGATAACAAAAAAATCATGCTCTATTGAAAATGTAAACAAAAGATTTTTCTGATGTATATTTTTCTGTTGAAGTTCTTAGGTTTTAGGTTTCTATAATGAAGGAAAATTATTAGGGTTTAGATCGTTCATTATTAGGGTTTCCATTATGAATACAAATATTGAATTACTTATAAACAGTTTCTATCCACTTTTTTTTTAAAGCAACAAGTACTTCAATTCATAAGTAAGTCATGGGATCTGTTAGTTACTTTTATTTACAATATTACTAGCAAATAAAAAAATACACTCGATTAGCATTGTAATAAGTATGGAACATTTAAAGAAGAAACTCATCTAAATCGTTTGAAATATATCATTTACTTAGCTGAGGCACAACATTGTTTTCATTGTTATTTTGAACCTTTGTATGGTAACTTACACACAAAGTCCGACGAACATTCTCCGCGGGCTGGCTAACGTTATCAGCAAACTCAGTTAAGGAGCCTTTGATCTCCGTTCTTCCCCTCGGACGATGCCGGCTAATATACACGACGTTTCATCGGCGGGGGACTGTACCTACTCGTATCATATCAAAACAAGCCAGCAATCGAATTACGAATACGCTCCAGGATTTTCTTTGTTAATTCCTGGATTCATTTCAACTCGATAAAAAAGGACTTACATGCGTACAAAATAATTTCATTTTAGAGCACCCTAATCTATAGCTTCGCAGATGACATGGCAATCCTGAAATCGGATGTTTCGTTCTTCAAAACCATCTGTTTCGAAAACGGAAAATAAAATTAAATGTAAAAAATCTGGTGCGTGCGCTCAACACACAACTTTCACTTACCAACTTACTTAGATTAGAAATTAATGCGTTTTTTTAATTGCCACTTCTCAAATGAACAGAACGGCTTTAATTATGAACAATGGTCTGTCATTAATGGCGTACTCCGCATGCGTGGGCTCAACGAGTTTTATGAGTTGACTGAATATTTTTATTTTTTTTTCTCCTATTTATGTTTTCTTTATTTTTATCATATCTCATATTTAGCCATTTCTTATTTTTAGGCGTAACGAGACAGTTAATTTCTCCATATAAACAAAAACAAAGGTACTTTATAGGAAACAAACAAACAAAAAAGACCCCCCCCCCCCCAAAAAAAAGCCCCCTCAGAACATTTTAATAATGATCAAGCTTACCAGATATTAAAGAACACCTAATCTTCATTTAACATGACGAATTTAATAAAAATCGTTAAAGCCGTTTTTGAGATCATCGAAAGAAAGGTATAAATTGGAAAACAAGTTATGAAATAAAGTGCCCCCTCCGGTTGATCAATTTTGATGAAATGTTGGCTATCACATCTTTGGCATATACATACATCAAATACCCAGTTTGATCAAAATCGTCAAAACCGTTTTTGAGTAAATAAAAAAAAAACACGTGAAAATGATACAAAATTTATTAAGCAAAGTCCCCCCTCCGGTTGATCAATATTGATGTAATGTTGGCTATCGCATCTTTGGCTTATACATACATCAAATACCCAGTTTGATCAAAATCGTCAAAACCGTTTTTGAGTAAATAAAAAAAAAACACGTGAAAATGATACACAATTTATTAAGTAAAGTCCCCCCTCCGGTTGATCAATTTTTCACAGTCATATCTCGGGCATATAAATAGATCAAATACTCAGTTTAATCAAAATCGTTAGAGCCGTTTTTGAGAAAATCGAAGAAAACTTAAAAAGTTATTAAATAAAGTTTCCCCTCCCTTTGAGCAATTATGATGAAATTTTTGCTGTCACATCGCGGGCATATACATACACCAAATCCATGCCAGTTTTTCTTTATGAAAAATTCGTTGTTCACCTGTAACAATCAAGAACGACCGAGTATCTAAAAAATATCAATTCTTTACATCGAATGTTAAGAACATTTATTTTTTTATAAATTTACTATACACTTTAATTTATAAAGCAAGAGATGTGAAATACTTAAAAAATAATAAAACTTGGAAATAATTAAATTTGAGTCAGTCGCAAGAGAAAACTGACATGTCCATCTATTCACATTTATGGAAAGGGAAATAAAAGTTTTTATTGTTAACACTAAGAAAAACTTTGAACTTAAATTATTTTCCTCATTACATATAACTTACAAGGGGAGGCTACGGACGTGGGGTCACCGATTACAATGAAACTTTTTTTCGAGTTTCTATATACAAAAATATTAGATACGTGTCCGAGGGTTCTTGCCAATGGGCCTTCTGAGCCGAGCAAAAATATTTCTTAGGAACGAAAATAGCCAAAAACTGCATCAACAAAGTTGCCGCTGATCAAAGCTCCTTCAACCAATTTCAGTGAAATTTTCAGGGATGTCAAAGAATTGAAAAATATTAGACACATGTATAGGGGATTGGCGAAATTAGCCTCTGGAAGCCCAGAATAAATCATTCAATATTGTGGTATATTCGTGCTCTCTGGGTAACGTTAAAAATCAATTCCATTACTTTGTAAATTGAATAAATTACGTTTTTCAGCTTTTTACGTCAAAAACTAAATATTTGTATTTAAATATTTAACAGGAAATAGTTTTCATGAAAAATTATTTTTTGCTTAGACTGAAGAAAAATTTTCAACCAAAAAAAAAAATAATACTATTTGAAATATGTTCCAGTTTATGTTGCAGTCTGCTGTATATTACTAAGGACTATATGTCTATGATGGAAATGACACCTAAATATGACTATCTTAAAAATATAAAAATTAAAAAAATGCCCTTTTTGAGAAAATAGAAATTAAAATTTTAAACTTGCTTTTAAGAAAATTTCTTTAGCATCAACCTTTACATTTTTCTATATAATATGAAATGGCATGGAATGCGCTGTTAAAAGACACCAATCTTATAGTCCTAGTCAATTCTGGAAAACATCTGCAGCTATTTTTAATCATAAAATGCTAGATTTATGAAATTTTATCACTACTTTTTAATTTTTTTAGTAATGAAGAAATTTTCATTCCACTTTTATATATTGTTGTGTGAATAGATATGATACCACCTATTTTTAAAAAAATAAATAATTTTTTTAAAAAATGCCCTTTTTGAGAAAATTGAAATTAAAATGCTACAGTTAGTTTCAAAAAAATTTCTTTAGTACTAACCTATACATACGAAACGGTGCGCTGTTAAACGAGACCAATCTCATAGTCCTAGTCAAATTTGGAAAACATCTACAGCTATTTTTAATGATATTTTTTCTGTTTCTGGACCTATTTTTGAGGGCTTTAGAGACCAATAATTCAAAATCGGGTAGACATATCTCAGTAATATTTCACTATTGTTCTCGTAGTTACAATTGGTACACATATACCAAATTTCAAGGAAATCTGAAATGATGAGACTGAAGCCTGTGTTGAATTGACGTGGAATGACCCATTAAATGTTAATTTTTTTAATATCTTATATTTGGACTGCACTATAATAATTAGTAAGTTGAAAGAGTACACTGTCTTAAAAACGAAATATTGTTAACGAAAATATTGCACTGTCTTTTATTTACATTAAATTATAAATAGGCAGTAGTTGCTTGGTTAAAGTAGGTAGTTGGGAATTGACTAAAGTTATAATTTTGTTGGCCTATTTTTTATGTCCTGTCAAACAAAATCAAACGTAGTTGTTATACGACTTTTGTGCTGCCAACATTATAAATATGAAAAGAAACAATGACCTTTTTATTTTCTTCAAAAGAATAAGATAAATTTCACTGATACGACCTGGCTTCGGAATAATAATCAAGAAACAAATCAGAAACATTTTTAGAGAAGTCAAGCGAAATTTCTTTGAGAGTTATAGCCGATGTCCGACGGGAGTGTGGACTCGTCCCACTGTGCGGCGCACAGTGATTGAAAGGCGGAAAAAACCTATTTTTTGAAGGTATTGGAATATTCTTTTTCTTTTCATTATTAATAAATAGAATAGTTACCTGACACATTCCATCAATTTATTTGGTTATAATCCAATTTTTACACTTTTTATGGCCCTGAAAATCGATCATTGAAAAAGTTTATTTTTCAACGAAAAATTTGTAACACTATAATTATTTTTGCTTCTCGTATTCCTTCATAATCATGAAAAGCGATGTCACATATTACACGACCAAAAAAATGGTGCTATTTTGTCCATATCTTAATCCATAAATAAAATCCCGAATAAATGCTATAAAATTAAGACATTTTTTTTTTTTATAATCCATATTTTTAAAGCGCAGCCGAGCGCAGTTTTAAAATCCATTTTTAAAGAAGAATACACCTCCAAGAAAATATTAAAACATATTCCAGCTGCGTCTGTAAATGTCTGATTTTTTTTTATTGAATAACCTTTGCTGTTTCATGCAGTTTATTCGATAAGGAGCTTGTGCTTCGAATTAGGTTATTACTAATCGTTAAGTAAAACATCATGTATTACTTACCAGGACTGTAGCGTCATTTATAAAGTCAGTTTGAATCGTTATTAGGTTGACGATAAATCAACTTTTTCACCTATGCGTTTGGAAATCATAAATAATAAGTTTATTAAAATTACCACGGATAATTTGGTGGAAATAAACTCATTTTTCATGAAAACTGTCTTGCTTCGTTTTAACAGAAAGTGGAAGGAAGCTCATAGGAGTAAAAAAGTTATTAAAAAAAATTAAGATTGGCTTGCACAAAACCCAACTGATGACTCGGTATCACTTCATTACTTTCAAGTAAAGGCATAATTCGGTTCAAGAAAAGTTTTTCAAATACTTTCCCCATTATAGGTAGAGTGCGATGGGACGTTAAATGAAGGATTAGTTGCGGATTTAGAATCATTTTGTGTGTGGAAAGTTTCCAAAGAAGAGAATAATAGGTTGTGTGTAAGATAGATTTATAGATGAACGTAAAAAACCAAACAGCTTTTCGTGGTAGGTTACGAAGGATTCAGCTAATATTTAATAGGAATTAGGAGACTGAATTTTCACAGATAGAGTTGTAGTTATTAAACCTACATTGAACAATCCAACCATTTCCTTTCAAAATTATATTAAAGCGGGATAACCCCAATCTTATATTTTAATATGATAATACATATTATAGTTAAAAATTAAAATATAACGAAAAAAATAATTAATTGGTCCTATGTATGATTTTTATTGCTTTCCCTAACGTGAGTGTTTTCATGAAATTGAATGATATTGCAAGTACTATCAAGGATATTAATAGTATGAAACAGCAAAAGTGCTTAAACTAGCCGATCTCAAGTCGCAAATTGATGATATTTTTTCTATTCTCCTTACACGGCCGGTTAATCCGAAGAGCCGGTTAAGCGGGACTCCAACCTGTACATCTTGTAGGAAATTCAATCGTGGTTATGATAATATAAACTTCAGGTTTTATTTAATCAGGTTTTACAAGGTTTTTTCCGAAAATAGTCGATTTTCAATCACTGTTAATTCACACAATTAAGTCAACGCATAGAACCTGAGTTATAGGAACGCTAGGCCGGATCTGCTAGTGATATATTAGATGTTAGAAAAGTACGTATGGACCATTTATAATTTATCCGTAGACTGAGAAGCATGCAGAAGAAATTCTATTCCAAGCGAGATATGAGCTGAATAGCCAGCGAGAAGTATCTTGAGAGTAAATGTTCCAGGGAGAGAGAATGCTATACGACCCAGAGCAATGACAATACTAGTCGAGTTGAGATGTGGTGGGCGAGGTCTCGTTGTATTTATGTCCTCTGTGAAGTGAATGGTCCCAACAAGCAGCTCATTGAGGCCCGCTCTGCAATACCTCGTCCAGCCAGGTAGCCTTACCGTTCTTGCCATTTCTTCATCCGCTGAGGAATGCGGAACGGCTTTGTAATTGGACTTCACATTTCTTCCGCAGTTCCTGGGTCCACTTGTACTAGTTAATATTGCTCTGTAACATTTTGCAGGTTTCCTTAACGGGGAAACACGTTGTTCATTAATGCAGATGTTTTCCAGAATTGACTAGGACTCTAACATCTATAACTAGGTCATTGTTTCTTTTCATATTTATAATGTTTATAATAAAAAAATAGATATTTGACGTGTGGTATGCATAAGTCATACGAAGTCTCCCCCCCCCCCCCCCCGCCCTAATCTATAGTCTTACCTAATAAAGATTTTTGGACTAATTACCTATGCGAGAGGTAACTAGTCACGAAAAAAAAGCCGTATTAATTACGGCTTTTTAAATTTTAGTTCGCGAGAACTAACAAGAGATCGCATTGACAAAGATGGTCGCGGTAGTCAGGGGGGGGGGGTAAATCTTAAAGTAAAGCTTATGTAAAGCTTGCGTTCCTATAACTCAGGTTCTAATATACGTTGACTTAATTATATCCTAATCTTTTTAACACGTTCACGCCGCACAGTGGGACGAGTCCACACTCCCGTCGGACATCGGCTATAACTCTCAAAGAAATTTCGCTTGACTTCTCTAAAACTGTTTCTGATTTGTTTCTTGATTATTATTCCGAAGCCAGGTCGTATCAGTGAAACCTATCTTATTCTTTTGAAGAAAATAAAAAGGTCATTGTTTCTTTTCATATTTATAATGTTGGCAGCACAAAAGTCGTATAACAACTAAGTTTGATTTTTTTTGACAGGACTTAAAAAATAGGCAAACAAAATTATAACTTTAGTCAATTCCCAACTACCTACTTTAACCAAGCAACTACTGCCTATTTATAATTTAATGTAAATAAAAGACAGTGAAATATTTTCGTTAACAATATTTCGTTTTTAAGACAGTGTACTCTTTCAACTTACTAATTATTATAGTGCAGTGAAAATATAAGATATTAAAAAAATTAACATTTTTTTTTTAATGTTTAAAACTGGGTCATTCCACGACAATTCAACACAGGCTTCAGCCTCATCATTTCAGATTTCCTTGAAATTTGGTATATGTGTACTAATTGTATCTACTAGAACAATAGTGAAATATTACTGAGATATGTCAACCCGTTTTTGAATTATTGGTCTCTAAAGCCCTCAAAAATAGGTCCAGAAACAGAAAAAAATATCATTAAAAATAGCTGCAGATGTTTTCCAAATTTGACTAGGACTATGAGATTGGTCTCGTTTAACAGCGCATTCCATGCCGTTTCATATGTATAGGTTGGTACTAAAGAAATTTTTTTGAAACTAACTGTAGCATTTTAATTTCAATTTTTTAAAAAAGGGCATTTTTTAAAAAATTATTTATTTTTTTAAAAGTAGTTGGTATCATATCTATTCACACAACAATATATAAAAGTGGAATGAAAATTTCTGCATTACTAAAAAAATTAAGAAGTAGTGATAAAATTTCATAAATCTAGCATTTTATGATTAAAACTAGCTGCAGATGTTTTCCAGATTTGACTAGGACTATAAGATTGGTGTCTTTTAACAGCGCCTTCCATGCCATATCATATGATATACAGCAATGTATAGGTTGGTACTAAAGAAATTCTCTTAAAACCTAATTTAAAATTTTAATTTTAATATTCTCGAAAAGGGGATCTTTTAAAATGTTTATAATTTTTGTAAAAAATAGGCAGTTGTATATCTATTCATACAACAAAATATGAAAGTGGGATGAAAATTTCTTCATTACTACAAAAATTGTAAAGTACTGATAAAATTCAATAAATCTAACTTTTTATGGTTAGAAATAGATGTAGATGTTTTCCAAATTTGACTAGGATTATGAGATTGGTGTCGTTAAACAGCGCATTCCATGCCGTTTCATATTATATGGAACATTCTATAGGTATAGGCAGTATGACCTAGTTTTAAAAAAATATATACAAAAATTAAAAAAATGCCCTTTTTGAGAAAATTGAAATTAAAATTTTAAACTTGATTTTAAGAAAATTTCTTCAGCATCAATCTTTACATTTTTGTATATAATATGAAATGGCATGGAGTGCACTGTTAAACGCCCTAACCAAATTTGGAAAACATCTGCAGCTAGTTTTAATCATAAAATGCTAGATTTGTGAAATTCTATTAATAGTTTTCAATTGATCCCACTTTTATATTTTGTTGTATGAATGGATATAATACTGCCTATTTTTTAAAAAAATATAAAAATTCTAAAAGATGCCCTTTTCGAAATAATCGAAATTAAAATTATAAATTAGGTTTTAAGAAAATTTCTTTAGTACCAACCAATACATTGCTGTATATCATATGAAATGGCATGGAATGCGCTGTTAAATGACCTCAATCTCATAGTCCTAGTCAAATTTGGAAAACATCTGTAGCTATTATTAATCATGATTTTTTTTGTTTCTGGACCTGTTTTTAAGGAATTTAGAGACTAATAATTAAAAAACGGGTAGACATATCTCAGTAATATTTCACTATTGTTCTAGTAGATACAAGTAGTACACATAAACCAAATTTCAAGAAAATCTGAGATGGTGAGGTTCGAAATGATATATTTTTTTGCTGATTTCACGTGGAATTGCTCAACTATTCCATTGGAAATCGTAATTTGGTGAATAAGGTGTTGCTGTTGGTTCGAAATATATTAATTTAAGGATTATGAGTTTATGAAAACCCAAATATGCTCAGAAGTTCTAAATAACCAAATTCACTCTTGAGTTTAGTGTTCAGGCGTGGTAAAGTCTCATTTAAATGAGTACTGGCAGATTGTGGCAAGATCGGAAAACTTTTTATAAAAGTTCAAACCTTTGCTAACAATAGGTTATATGTAGATTTCCGGGCAATGTCGGGCGTTTTACTATAATGTACCAAATAGTTTACATTTGTTTGAACCGTCGTAACTGTTGCATATGTCGTTCCAAAACATGTTCCGAAACACTATATTTCTGGTGTATTACAATTCATTTGCAATGCTTGATCATACTGTAAACATTCCATTAGGTTTAGCCAAAAATAATAGGCACACTAACTTAAATATAAAAAAGATGAATGTCTTACTGTCATGCTTCAACTAAAGAGTTAAAAATTAGTGCAGATGGCGGGGAAAGGATTTTCGTTTATTAATATCACAATGAAACCGCTAAATTTTAACTTTCATGTTTTGGCCCAATGGCCGCCGGGACTATTTAATGCTTTTCGCTGCGGCAGCTATTTCATTACCCAAAGTTATCTTCTTAGTTCCATTAATGCATCGTTGGGAATCCAACAATAATAAAAAATACTATCCTACTAGTTATTTGGCAGAGGCGGCATTCTAGTGTTAGCCACCGGTGGTAGACGCCGGCCGTGAACGTGTTAATACAGTCAAATAAATATTCAGTGATAATGATTAGACCGTCTAAATACCTAAGGGATTGAGAAAACAACGTGTTTAGAACTTGGTAAAGAATTTAGAAGATTTAAATTTTTTATTTTTTACATTTCATACTTGACTGCAATATGTATTAATTTATTTAGCACCTACTGGATTATTTCAGCAGAGGCTAAGGAACTAATAAAGAATTTAATTGGAATAAGATTTAGTACAATCACAATAGACATTCAGCGAAGATGAACCACATTAATCTTTTGCAATAATGCATATTAATTTAATTCAAAATATAACATATGATATTGTGATATTTGGGATACCATATCAGTAGGTTCTACCTGAAACAGGTTATCAAAACCGAGCACTGAGCGGGAGAGACCTCTAGCCATGCTGCATATTCTTGTAGTAGTACTTATCAAACCATATACAATAACAAATACAGGTTGAATTTTATGAATGAGGTAGATAACGCTATTTTATAACACTATTATAATGAGTTACTTTTTTTACTAATTTTTTTTTTTAATTATTAGAATTCATGATTTCTATATATTGAAGCGCAAATAAGTGTACAATGTTTTGGGTTAACCTGTCTTTTGCTAAAACAAATAGATTCGATGTTTTCCCCACATGTGAAAAGGCGACACATATTTGCCCATGAGAAAAACACGGATTTTCCTGGTCCAAACCAAAAAAATTGGATTTGACTAATGGATGCTTATCCACTCTTTAGATCAGAGGTCACCAATTAAGTTTCATGAAGGTCCGTTTCAAAGTCTTGCCGAGCTTTCGCGGTCCATATAGGGGAAACCACCGAGGGTACTCCCCCGGAATTTTTTTGAAAAATTAACAGTTTAACTACATTAATTTTAATCATTATTCAACTATTTGGGATAGTTATTACTCTGTATCTATTTTGTATATTGTGTATTTTTGTTTTAGGATTTATTTTAAATGTTTTTTCGTTGATTGGTATGTCATCGCAATTTGGTGACCATTGCTATAGATCAAATGAAAATGAAGTGTTTTGTCAATAAAACAACTTATATGGCAATTTAAAGTATGTTATAATGTGTAATGATGTTTCTTTGGTAAATAACACAGGAATATACGTACTTATTGCTATAGAATTTAATATTAGAGTAGGCAACAGCGAAGTGTCGTCGGGTTATAGAGAGTATTTTATGCATCTATTAAAACTGAAATATTTATACCAGGAAATATCAATAATAACATAATAAGACAAGAGGATAGAATGTCTACGTTATGGTCTTTGAAACAATGTAATAAGGTGCTAAAATTAGAATTTGTTTATAACAAATGCCAAATGGCATTTGTAAAATTTTGCAAATAAATATTATTATTATTAGTATGTGAAAAAAAAAATGTTTATAACATGGTAAGAAAACTACTGTCGTGCGGTATAGTGTCTACTACAATTGAAGGCGCTAAAAAATAACCAAAGCAAACCGTCATTATAGTGTCAATCCATATCAGATGGTCCAATAAAAAAATATTTGGTTGCTTCAATATTTATAATTTTTTAAATATTTTTACCACAGAAAGTAAAGTAACATAGAAGTACAAAAATGCAGTCAGTTGTTTTTTTAATTTTTATTTACTTATGGCGGCTATTTTACTGTCGACCGTACTCGTATTTTCAGATATTTTAGTGCTCTGCTTCAAATCAAATACCTCTTCTTCTATTTATCCTAGAACTTTTAAACCAAGACCAACCTTCTTAGAATGATCTGAACTTCGACAAATGTTGATACATGTTTGAACATAAACTAAGTATAACGGTCCATATACTCCTTCAAACTTCTAAGCGGTAATTTTGCAAAAAATGGGTTTTCAAAAAAATATTTTTTACAAGAAGCCAGATGACTAAATGTTTATTTTATTTTTTCTATTTGATAGATATAGGTGGGTGCTCTAAATTCACAAAGTTTTTATTTGCATGATTCACACAGATCACATAAATATTAAACTCTAAACCTTTAATAATTTTTTTTAAATCTGGAAATTCCAAATTGCTAAATATATCTGTGTGGTATTATTATAAAATTTTGAAATTTGGCTCAGAATCAGTCGTTGGTTAGATGATTGAACTATTAAAACTTCATTTTGCGGGCTCTACTAATTGCAAGGCTATAAAACACTTTTCAGTTCATTTACAGTTTTCACAAAAAAATTTTTTTGCGGATATTATTAATGGAGGGGTTATGATGCATTAAAAAGAATGAAAAATTAGTAATGAATTCATCGGCGTAGCATTCGTATATATATTTGAAAATAATAAATATTTTGGTACTTTTCAATGTTTTATATCCTTGTAATTAGTAGAGGCCACTAAGGGAAATGTTGACAGTTTAATTTTCTAACCAAGAACTAAATCCGAGCCAACTTTCAAATTTTTATTTCCAGGCCCAGTAGATATATTAAGCTTTATTCCTTTGAAAATTTCTGAAATTTCGAGATTTAAAAAAAACTATGAAAAAAACCGTGCAAGTCCACAGCTTGAAGCTTTGTAAATTAGAGCACCCACATATATCTATCAAACAAAAAAATAAAAAACACATAGTCATCAGACTGATTTGTCGAACTAGTCAAGCCCGAGAGGTTTTTAATATGGTTTACTAAATGAGTGGATATAATGAAAAAGATACAATATATATATTTATTATTTTAGTTCATTGATGCTACCAAAATTACTAATCAATATATATTATAAAGCAAAGTGTACAATGTGCGTGCCGATAAGGCTCAAAAACGACTCCACGTACGATTATGAAAGTTGTGACGTCATTTAGCCATATAACCTCTTTGGTTTTCACTTTGTAATAGTAGTAAGATTCGAGATATGCAGAAACCGTTCAAATTACGGGGATATATCCTAAAGGAGGTTGAAATGGAAGAAAGTTCTTAAAAAATGTTTCTATGAATCTTCGGTAGTTTCTATACTTCTGGATCTAATAGGACCATCATAGTAGTCGGCGCTTAAGTTTTAACCGAAATATAATTTTTTTACTGAGATACCAGATTTTTCTACAATAATCTATTAACTTATTATCTGTTAACTGTTTGGAATGGGCTTATAGGATTCAGAATCGCAGAAACCATCAAAAACGATGCATAACTCGAAAAATAGCTGCAAAATTAATTGTTCATTTACCATTTTTAACCCCCTGTAAATTATACAAATATTGAAATTATAAATTATATTGATACCAAGTTAAAACCGAATTTTCAAGAAGGTGCTAATTTTGTTCTCTATTTCCTTTAAGTTTAAAGTTTTTCTGGTATTAAAACTACCAGACAACTACCGGAGCGAAGCCGGGCACCCTAGCTAGTTATATAATATGATTAACAATATCACTCTGTTCAATGTATATATACAAATGCTTGAACATATATTAATGAGGGGGTCCCCGTTGCATTAGGCAATGCAGGGATGCAGTGAATGCAAGCGATGGCTCATCGAACGTTGCATAATAACAAGTCGGAGGCCTTACTATGTCCTTATCTGGCCATCTCTCTCTTCCTCTCCTTCCTATTGTAACTCTTTTCTCTCTCAAACGCTCTTCAGTATAGTAAGGTATTATTAAGGAATCCAGCCAAAATAATTATGTCCATATGTCATAAAATAACGAAAAACTATGAAAAAGAAAGCACGTAAATTTGAGTAAACAAATTAATATATTAAATTAAAGATGGAGTTTAAACCAATTTTTTTACTCAAATAGTTATGTAAAATAAAAGATAAGAGATGTCCAATAAATTAAAATTATTTATATGTATTTAAAGTTTAGGAAGATCAACAATAAGAACTTTCTAATAAGATACTACAAAGTACAAAAAGAATATGTGACTCAGATACCAGAGTTTTTCCATTACAGCAGTTGGTAAGATAAGTTTTATTAAAACAATAAAAAAATGACCTTTTAAAAAAAGAAAGGAATAGAGATCGGTGACAAAAATAAGAAGTAATATATGTAGGAATATTTATATAATTTTTGTTTCATTTTAATGTTTAATAATTTTGTAATGTTGATTAGTTATATGTTGCAATTTTTATAAAGGTTAAAAGAAAATCTTGAAGATGGAAGTAATTCCGAAACGTAGCTTGAAAAATGTAAAGATTTGGTTTGTTTTTTTAATAAACATATACAAAATAAAGAGGATTCATTTCTCACGACTCAATCATTAATTGAGATTAAATAACTTAATAAATAACAATACAGTAGTATAAATAAAATATAGGTATAAACATTTAATAAATATAAATATATAATAAATATAAATACAAGTATTTGACTTGGGGCCCACATGTAAAAATGAAAAGACAAAATCTTAACAAATGACTAAAAATACTGTCCACTCTTTTTTCTAAATCGTCAAAATTAAAAATAGAACATAAACTGAACACATACAGTACCGGTCAAAAGTTTAGACTCACTTGTATTTAATTCACAATCTTCAAGTTTAAAAAAATAATTGTAACTCAAGAAATAACATTTCAAAAATTATATGATTGTTTCGAATACAATCTATATAAATAAAGATGAAATTCTGTTAGTTTGTTCTTTATATAAATACATACCGTTTGTCCTAAATTCTCCGAATTTCACTTAGTTGTTCTTTCATACCAGGTGCGAACACCTGTCCATATTAAAATTGCATAATAGCTAATCTCTGGGTATATTCTTCATTGTTATAAAAATCGTTATGATCTCGCTTTACATTAGATTTTTACGAAATCAACCGTTGGAGTAAAAAAAAATCTCATTTCTGTCCTTACGAACCTTTTTTGTACCCACGGTTTTTCTCATTGTTTTCAAAATTCCGTGGGTGAAACCGGGATATTAAGGCTAGTTATAAATAAATTAAAAATAAAATTATAGTTGTAACGTTGTCCAATAAATAAAGTGTTGTTACTTATTTTTTTTACAAAATCTAAGGGTGAGTCTAAACTTTTGACTGGTATTGTATACTTACTTAATTAAACCCCTTTGGACAACGCCTCACAGATTTTCGGCTTAAAAAAGAGGACGCACATAAAACAATTATAAACTTTTCAATTTTTTTCAAACCGACTGTCAGGCTTGTGGCTGTCCGCTGACAGTGAAGCATTTTTTGACGGAATGCAGTGCATACGAAGAATACAGAGCACTTTTAGACATACCAAACGATCTATACAGTATACTGCAAGACAACGTAACAGACAAACTGTACGACTTTCTAAAATTGACAGGATTATATCATAAGATATAAACAGAAATTTGAAATAAAGGGCGTGGATGACCCTAGTGGTTGACGACCTTACTAAAAAAAAAAAAAAAAAAAAAAAAAAAAAAAAAAAAAAAAAAAAAACTTTTCAATAAAAAATTTTGAGACTAATAACGAATGCTCCCTGGAATGTATATAATAAAACCCTACATACAGACTTATAACAACCAACTATCGAACAAGACATACGACATTCGTTTGTTTAACGTCCATTTTTATGCTACTTAGGCTAATCGGACGATGCTACAGTGGGAGTCCTAAATTTTGCCTATCTAGGTATAATTAGGATAGGGATCTTTAACGAGTACCTGACATCGTACAGGCTCGGGACCTCCATTTTACGTCCTATCCGAGGGACGGCATAGCTAAGGATATTTTACTCCCATTAAAAAATCCTAGGGCCACCGATGAAATCGAACCCAGGACCTTTAGTATTGTAGGTTGCCATGCTAACCACAACACCACAGGTGACCCCGCACAAGACATACGAATTCTTTATTCAAGATTTTTTGTTAAATTACACGGACATAACAATACACTAATCAACAACATGGCCACGGCTGATATGCCTGTTGCAAGGCGGCTAAAAAGAAGTTGGATGAGAGACCTGCTCAGCTAAGGTATCAAGCCCGGAGAGAGGTTCTGCTGGGCACTTTCCTTTCATCATGCCCAAAATGCCTTAAGTCTTAATTCATTGAAAACAACACATCCGCTGATTGTCACAATGGCTGACAGGTGTGAGTTTAAGTTTGAAGCAAAAAAAATAATATAAATAAGTTATATTAATATAAATGTAAGAATACAAAAATTAATTGGCCTAATAATTCATTTACATCAATGACCTTATAGTCTTACTTCGAGACTAAGTAAACACAATAGTATAAAGATGAGAATTTTTTTTTTTCGCTAACCAATAACATGAAAATGATATGGTCCACTTTTGGACTAACATAGTGGACAAAAAATAGATTGTTTTTGAGTTGTACGCAAATAAAATATTATTTTATTCAAAGCTCTTCTCCTGGCGTCTTATAGGACATCTGACTACTTTTCCAGCCTGAAGGGGAACGAAATCTTTAAAAATGATACCTGAATCATTGAATATGGTCTAATATTAACCCTAAGATTATCAAGGGGGGGGGTTTGGAGCCCATTAATATTTCTCCAACCTATTTTTCACCAAAATAATTAAATAGAAAATCTGAAAAAAATAGTAATGGTCAGAAAAACGTACAAGATTAATGTAAACGTGAATTTACATTTTACTATATCATTTTACAACCAGAAGAAATAGTTGAGTGAAAAAAAAATCACTTGTGGATTCGCGGATATACTTTAGAATTATTTAACGCAATAATTTCATTAATGCATTGATAGTAAATTTCAAACAATTATTGTTTTTTTAATGTACCTGAAATCAAAATTTTTGAAAGTGTAAATTAGTTTTATATCTTATATATCTAAAATTATGAATTACAGAGAACATGGAAATGACACTTATAATTATCTAGAAAAATGACTTTTACTTCGTAGAGCCCTCCCCCTTGGTAAAAATAAAAAGTCAGATACCTCTCGGAAATCCTTGGGTTAAATAAGTTTGGTGTGCCGACAAAGAAATACCTCTTAGAAATAATAAGTATAAATGATTTTTTATTCAAATGGCTATGTAATACAATGACGAATCAATTTAAATTTTTCATTATTCATGAACAACGGATGGTGTATTTATTTTTATTCGATACGTCTTCAAGCGACGGAATCATAGAAACTGGCTCGGAAGTGAATAATATTCTCAAGCAGTGTTACAAGGACATTGTTAACGATCAAGTGACTAGATCCGACCGCAACTATATTGAAATGCAAACTATATTCAGAGATAGTGAGGTCAAAAGCAAACTTAGCCGAGTACATTTTCATTCAAGCCCCGATGCGGTTACATCACCATCGAGTTCACTTCTACATCGGCCGTAATCAAACATTAATTCCTAACAATCTTGGGATAATGCTAGGCTTGGGGAACTGTGTTAGCGGGGCAAGGACTTGCAATTCCTCGCCACAAATATTCCGGTTTTAAATTAACAATTGGCTCAACGTGTTTCATAAAAGAAAAAAAAATGTTAGATAATCAGAAACGGAGAAGTAAATTATGTTGAAAACAAGTTCGGACGGGTATTTTCAAAGGATAGGTACCTCGAATGGTGCAAGTTGTCTTTTAATACATTAAGTCTTTGTGAATGATTTCATTAAATCAATACATTTTATAGTAATTACATCGTTTTATTTTAATTAGTACAAGACTAAATTTCTATAAATGCGATTCATAAGAATATATAAACTCTGTTACTGTAGTCCGGGAGCTGAGGGCCAAAAAGGTGCCTGATTTGAAGTAAATGTTAGATCATACAGGTTGATAGTACTTACCTATTTCATAGACGACAAATGTGAACGTCTGCCACCTCAGATCGGTTGCCATAAAATTTTATAGGCGAACAAAATCGGCATTTTCGAACTTTTTTCAATTTTTGGCTAATAACTGGAAAACGATTTACCGCAGAAGAAATTGTGTTCTTTCCAAAATAAAAGGTCAATAAATTTCGCTTCGAATGAGGTCCTCACAGTTAAATCGGGTAAGTCTTTTCGCCAAAACCGATTGTCAATTTAGTCACTTTAGCGGAAAAATGAATTTCGCTCATATTCCAAAGCGTGCAATTTAAAGAAGGTTACTCCAAATGAAAAATGTTACGTATAATAGTTGTAGAATATCGAATTCTGTGCAAAACGATATTATTAATTTTAAAATTAGCCCACTCATGTGGAGACAAAGTAATTAAAACGTGAAAGTATTTAGCGCCTTGAGGTCTAAAATCCTTGAAATTTTTTTTCAGTTTCTCGCATATAATTTGGCAAGTACAGATCACAATTTAATTTTTAAGATTTTGGTGGAAACCGTGTTCCAACGCCTCTAACACAAAAACACCTTGTTAAATGAAAAATGTTTTGGATAAAAGTTGCTGAGCATCAAATTTAGCAGGAAATAAGTATCCGTACACACAACACTAGCTAAATCCTGGGGGAAATACAAAGCAAAACGTGAAATTATTAGTAGTGCTTACTTCCTGCTAAGACTTTGAAGTATCAGTGGATTTGATAAAATATTCATAAAAATAACTACTTAGACAGGTAGGTAATTGGCAGAATTTATCTTTTATTTTAAAACATCGAAGATGGTTGTTTAATTAGTTCAAAATGGTTAATACTTAAAAAACCGAAGTCTTAGCAGGAAGTAAGCACTACTGCATCCAATCATCATTGCTAGAAAGGTATAAATACATATGTTAAATTAAAAGGCAATCTTTCAAAGTTATAAAAGCACATGTTTATTCACTAGGCAAAACTTAACAAACTAGAAATATAAGTATTGGCCCATATGGTTGTTGCCATGGCAAACATTTTCATAAGAATCATTATAGGAGGCTATCAATATTGTTTCAGACAACAACAAGGAAATGTTCAACCGTAGACCAAATTCTCTCTCCATCAAATATTAGAGAAAAAATTAAAATATAGCGGTATTGTACCTAAGCTATATATCGACTTTAAAAAGGCTTAGGATCTTATCGATCGCAATAAGCTGTATAATATTCTGACTGAACTAGGAATACCAAAAAAGTTAGTAATCTAGTTAGCATGTGCATGGCCGAAACATTCAATAAAGTTAGAGTCGGTAATTATTTTTCTGAAAGGTTTGAGGTTCGCTCTGGTTTGAAACGATAAACAAGCTACGTCCTATTTTAATTAATTTAGTCCTAGAATATTTCATTAGGGAGGTAATAAATACCGGAAAGGGTTTGAATCTGGGTGGAAACATATCCTACTCGGTTATTCCCGATGATGTGGTTTTGATTGGCAATGACATGAAAACAATAAAATTAGAGAAACACTTTAATATCAAAATACAAAATATATTATAAAAGTGAGGTTGCTCAATTACATTGAGATGCTTAAAACACAGCTTTCTTATCAATAATACAATACACATTTTAATAACCCAAGCGTAAAATAAAAGTAAGCTAAAGCTTGCTGAATACAAAAGCAATTATTTTGTATTATGTCGAATTTAACCAATAAAATATAAAACAATGCGCATCACCTAGATGTGTGCGCACTATATGAATAGTGTTTAAAACTAAAATATAATAAATATTATTTATTTACTTTGTTTATATATATAATACATTCTGCAAAGCAGTTGTCAATTGTAAATATGATTATTGATTCAGCTAGGATAGTCAGTTTTTCTTGGTCAATTCCGATCACGTCGAAGAATTATCTTGCCACTTCACCAATTGTTCCTCGCGAACTAAGTCACAACCCTGTGGCTTTGAACTCCCTATCACCTAATTCTTCATAAAACTTGTTTTTGTAGAAGGGTATGCATTTTCGTGGATCTTCTTCTTATCCCTATCAACCTTTTCGGCCTGTTCACTGTCGTTTGTTTCGTAACGAACGGTTGGTACTAATGTATACTGCAAAAAAGTTAATGAAAGTCGATAAAGAAGTTGGGCTAGAAATAAATACTAAATAGACAAAATATAGGATTCGCTGTTGAAACGGGGACGATTTTGGCTTCATTAAATTGAAAGAGAAAAATGTTTGAAGCCGAGGAAAAATTTTAGATTAGGGTCTATAATAACTAGGAGAAACTACAATGAAAAGGAAATTAAGGGTAGGCTAAAGGTAGGAAAGTATTGTTATCTTTCGGTTGTAAAAATACTTAGTTTACACCTTCTGTCCCGAAATTTAAAAACCCAAAATTCTTCCGACGGTTCTTTGCTGATGTGAACATGGCAGCATACACTAAGGGATGACCAACGCCTAAAGGTCTTTAAAATTAAAGTACTACATAGAATACCTTTGCCGAAGAAGGATGCGTCAACAGGAGAATATAGACGGCTACACCATGAAGAATTGCAAGAACTTTACACGCTAAATGTAATCCAAGTTATAACTGCGAGTCGGTTAAATAAGGCGTGCAAAGTTGCGAGGCTTAGTTGCGAACGAATACCTAAAATATTAATAAAAGCTATTGGAACGGATTGGAAAACGTCAAGGGTTAGGCCTAGGTGAAGGTGGAATGATTCGGAGAAGGCTGATCTTGTGGATTTGGATTTATATTAGATTATATTTATTTAAATACGGAGGCCAACCCCTACCAGTCTGAAGGTAGACAGACCCCAGTTTAAAAATTATACGACCGTATATTTAATTTTAAAATAAATTTCATTTCTTTATAAATACCACTATTTTTTATATTATTTTTGTTGGTAGATTTTCCACAAAATTCCAAATAAAAAGGAATAGAATATTAGACTAATAATTTTAATGTTATAAAAAGAAACCTTCATAATTATTTAAAAACACTAACACTCTAGAAATTAAAAAAAATCTGGTGCGTGCGGGCAACACACAACTTTCACTTACCAACTTACTTAGATTAGAAATTAATGCGTTTTGTTAATTGTCACTTCTCAAATGAACAGAACGGCTTTAATTATGAACAATGGTCTGTCATTAAAGGCGTACTCCGCATGCGCTCAACGAGTTTTTTGAGTTGACTGAATATTTTTCATTTTTTTCTCCTCTTTACGTTTTTTTTATTTTTATCATATCTCATATTTAGCCATTTCTTATTTTTAGGCGTAACGAGAGACAGTCAATTTCTCCATATAAACAAAAACAAATACTTTATAGGAAACAAACAAACAAAAAAGGCCCCAACCTCCCAAAAAAAAAAGCCCCCTCAGAATATTTTAATAATGATAAAGCTTACCTGATATTAAAGGACACCTGATTTTCATTAAACATGACGAATTTGATAAAAATCGTTAAAGCCGTTTTTGAGATCATCGAAAAAAACGTAAAAATTGGAAAAAAAATTGTGAAAAAAAAAGTGCCCGCTCCGTTTGACCAATTTTGATGAAATGTTGGCTATCACATCTTTGGCATATACATACATCAAATACTTAGTTTGATCAAAATCGTTAAAGCCTTTTTTGAGTAAATAAAAAAAAAACACGTGCAAATGATACAAAATTTATTAAGTAAAGTCCCCCCTCCGGTTGATCAATTTTGATAAAATTTTTACAGACATATCTCAGGCATATAATTAGATCAAATACTCAGTTTAATCAAAATCGTTGCAGCCGTTTTTGAGAAAATCGAAAAAAAACGTAGAAAGTTATTAAGTAAAGTACCCCCTCCCTTTAAGTAATTTTGTTGAAATTTATGCTGTCACATCGCGGGCATATACCTATACAAAATACCCAATTTCAGGATCGCACGGTTTATAGTTTTTGAGCTAGTCTGTTCACATATACACATACACACACACACACACACACACACACAGACCATTTCGCGGGACTTAGTTAATTATACTCAGGGGACCCCAAAACGTGTATTTACGTTGAAAACCGGAAGTCGAAATTTTTCACGATGACAATACTTTCCTTACTATATATTTCATATATAGGTAAGTGAAAGTAAAAAAACAAAAAATGTATAAATTACCTTTTCTCTTGAACACGTTTCTCATTGTAGTCCTTGTGGAAGTCTTCCAGCTCCTTCAGTAACCCCCTGGACATCATATCGTCGACTCTGTCGTCCAACCTCTTGTCAAGAACCTCCTGCAAACAATAAACCAAGGTTATAACCATCATATAGCTAGCTATAAACATAATATACAAGAAGGATCAGTTAGGAGACCATTATAAAGGTGTTTACTGTCGAAGCCTGGAGGATTTGGTGGATGGAAAAAAGTTGACGGACCCTCAAGGCGTTGGTATTCAGGGGCGGCGAGGGGGCGGGGAATTATCATGGCATCAACATACTCCTCCTTCTTCGGGGGCTTTATGGAACTCCTTACCCCGGCTTCGACCCTCTTCAAAATTTGATAACTCCTGTCCTTACAAAAGGCTTGGGGTGAATACTTAACAAATTCACTGTAGGCCTTTACCTTTAAGCGAAAAGAAATTCAAAAAAACAACTTAGCCTTTTTAATATTTATAAAAATCTCGTGTCACGATATTCGACCGGAATAAAATCCAAAACTACGCAACAGATCTTGATAAATTATGGCTAATTTTGTGTATGGGAGAGCGGGGTTGGTTGGCAACAGTTTTCACTTCGTTGATTGTTTAGTCCTTCCTGTTAATACAATCCCAATAGGGCTGATACCACTGTAAGCTCTAAGTATTAGAGTACTTCAAGTATTTGTTTCACCACATTATACATAATAATAAGATCATAGAAAATTGAAGAATTCGTCAATCCAGAGTATGCCAATTAACCCCTTATGTGGGGCAGGTTGGCCTAGAAGTTAGGATTGTTTAGCCATCTCATTCAAGTACTGCCTGACACATATTATTTTTTTTAAAAGATGCACTATAATGGAATAATAATTTTGAATCGGTTTTAACCAGCTTTGACAATAGAAAAAGATAGAAGTTTAGACTGTCGTCACTTTCTGCCTAAGAAAAATTTCTCTCACCCCCCTTGCTGGAACTAAAGGCAATTGGTAGTTTCACCTTTGTTTATGTTTACATTGCTTTTGTGAATTGTTACTGCTCCAACAAACCCCAGTTGAAGAGAGACAACTAACCCCACATGAGAGATAATATGAAAGATGACAGCCAGGACAGGGGAGAACAATCAAACAAGAAACTGGTTAGTCGAAAGGTTAGGTTTTTCTAAGGAGTTTGGGTCTATGTGAACAGAATCGGAGTCAAATGTTTTGCCATTCCTTTAAACCAAATTTACTGAACATATAAAAATTTACTTACATGTTCAATCAATGAAGCACACTCTTCTCTGCACTGTAAGCATTGGATTGAAAACTCAGGACAAGAATCCCGAGGATGAGCGGGTCACATGGTAAAATGGTGAGGCCTTTACAACAGGTGTGACGGAAACTATAAGTCAATGGCCAACCTGCCCCCTATGCCAACCAGCCCCGCTCTCCCCTACTCATGTCCAACTTAAAAGGTAGGATAGTTTTTATCTCCATTATTGACCTCAATATTTATTTTATTACATGGGTTGTACGACTGTATATAATTCTAATGATAAAAGAGTATGAATATACTTACAATGCTGCTGATGGATATTGCTGTATAACCCACATAGATGTATAGAGACTAGCTAACTATATTACTCTAATGTACAATGGAAGTTCAGGAATGTTAACGCAAAGCGGTAAAGGGTTCGTGGGTTTTTTCCTTACATTTTAGACTGTTATTTTACCTTTGTAACTCATATAATTGTATTCCAACCTGTTTGTTCATTGAAGGGCATGATTATGAGAACAATATAGTATCGAAACATCGCCATAATATAGTTGTTTATTATTGACTGAAACTAAAGAATCCTATTATAACATAAAATAACAAATGTTAGCTGACATATGAGATTAGCGTTGCGATCACATTACCCGCTTAAAAAATGTGTTGACCATGTTGATTCACATTGCGAATTTCAGCTAAAGAAAACAGAATCAGCAGTCTGAGGTACAGTAGGGGAGACCGAGGGGAGTTGAAACAATTTTCACCCCAAATCCTATTGACAGAAATCGCATGATATTATGTAGTACCAATCGATAAGACATTCGTTACACTTGCGAATGGCAAACATAAAAAAATTGTAAGCGTTAAATATTGTGGTTAAAAACCCACTTAAATTTGTCAACTTGTTTCAACTCCCCTCATACCGAGGTGAGATGAAACAGGGGTCGAGGAGAGTTGAAACTTATGATTTTTCATAAACATTATGATCTATTAAAATAAAAATGATCACATAATTTAAAGGTATTCATTAAAATTAAACTTTTGAAATATGAAACCAACTTTTTTAATAATATTAGGTGCAGATATAGGTTAAGTAGGTAACTGCAGGTCTATTACAAATAAACAACTCCTAAAAAGTACCATTACGTCCTATTCGTAAAATTAATTAAAATAACAGTGAGATACACAAATGGTTTTATATTATAAATCTTTGAAATAAACTAATTATTAACTTTCAGCCGTCTTTTAAGTATTAAAATCAGTTTTGATCAATATTTCTACAAATATTTATGTTACTATAATATCACATATGTCAAAAATAAAAATATTATGATAATAAAAAAGGCCAATCTGACAAGCAGTAGTGGCAAACATGAAGTCCCCCACCAGTGCAAGTTTCATGAGCCCCATTGTTGTATTCCAGACATTGCACCCATTTTTATTTGGCTCTGACATTTGAAAACGGCTCTAAAAACAAAGGCAGAAAGATTCTTCTTCTTCTGCAGAATAGATGCTGTAGTAACCGATGTTCCCCCCTCTGCGGAAGTCATGCCACTCACTTATTTTTGTCCTCGTCGAGCAAAACGAGGTGAGTTGAAACAGCCTGTTTCAAATCTCCTCGGCACGAAAAAACCTTCCAATTTTTAATCAAGAAACAACTACACAGAAATCAATTGTACCAAACATACATAATAAATCCTTAGTTAATGACCTTTCGAAACATATATAACTTAAGCCAAAATACAAATGCCTTATGAAAATATAGCCATCATAAAAAAAAAACCGTTAAAAATCTACTTTTCACGATATTTGTCATATGGCACGCAGCAATCCATAACCACGTGACTTACGCTACTGACCCGAACTGACATGTCAGCAGGCTGAGGGAAGTGATTGATAAGCGAAGTTGCCAAATCGCTAGCGATTTTAAGTTCCGAGAAATCGCTACTGTTTCAACTCACCTCTTTTTCAAATCCCCTCAGTCTTCCCTACCAGTCGAAAGTTATGATTCACTTGTATTTAATTCACAATCTTCATGTTTAATATCTTCCACCATCATTAACTCAAGAGGTAACATTGCAAACGTTATAAGGT